>JAPKLW010000678.1:10247-73113 GCA_026898455.1 Plectranthus barbatus
AGGCCATTGGTGGGTAACGTGGCCGACCTCAGGTGAGCTCGTTCGGGCCCTGTGGCCGGGGCGTTACAATAGCTTTAAGTTCACATATGACAAGAGCCTCCTGGACCAGTTGGATGAGTTCCACAAGGCTATAGATGAGCTTGAAGGAATAGGGGTAGAAATTGATAATGAAGACAAGGTTATACATCTTCTCAACGCCCTTCCAAAGTCCTACTCGAACGTACATGATGCAATGGTGTATGGCAAGTCTGAGGGCATAACTCTCGAAGAAGTGTTGGCTGCCATTAAACAGAGAGAAATGGAGAAGCAGTCTGATGGAGGAAGTCATGATCAGTCAAGCATGGGGTTGTTTGCTAAGCGGGGGCAACCAGGAAAGGAAATTGAAAGGCAGCCGGAAAACCAGTCTAGTGATAACAGAAAGATGAATCACAATTCTGAAAGGGGTGGTTACAGAAAGGAATTCTTTCAAAAGGGGGATTTCCGATCATCCCAATTCCAAGGAAGAGGCAAGTTATTCTATGATTCGTCTGAAAGTAAGAATTTTCAGCATCAAAAGGAAATAAGGACTTGCAACTATTGCAAGAAGCCAGGGCACTTGATAAAAGATTGTTATACTTTGAAGGGTAAGGAATTAGTTAGCAATTGAAGTAATACTGTGGAAGCTGTGGACATTCAGCAAGATGAGGTATTGACCATTGCTGAAGGAAAAGGAAGTGATGGATGGATTCTTGATTCTGGATGCTCGTTTCATATGTGCCACCATATGGAATGGTTTGTTGACTTGAAACCCATGGAGCAAAGTTCAGTAGTACTAGGGAATAACAATGTCTGCAAGATAAGAGGAATTGATTCAATTAGAATTCTGAATCACAATGGAGAACCTAAGTTGTTGAAGGATGTACGATACATTCCAGAGGTGAAAAGAAATCTCATATCTCTTGGAGTACTTGAATCCAATGGATATAAATTTGAAGGATTAGAAGGCAAAATTACGATAAGTCGAGGTGATCGAGTCACTCTAAAAGGGAAAAGAGTGAACAACATTTACTATCTGTTTGCAAAAACAGGAGTTGGTCAGACAAGCATTAAAAGGGGTGTAAGTTGAACTTAATACCTCTTGAAGTAAAGATTTATTTTTAGCCCCTTCAACCAACTCAACTATTTCAATATTTCAACAATAATTATTTCAGAAATATACATATTCATATTTTTTTATAATTTTGGCGGGAACAATTTTTTTAGACTTCTTTGCTTTAGTATATTTATAGACTAGTATTTCTCTCGTGCGTTGCACAAAATTATTAGATTTACGTATTGTAAATAAATTATAAATATATCAAGCGTTTAATTATAGTAAACCAATGTAAGTCACATATAAGTGTAAATATTGTATATATAATAGTTATGTGCATGATAAATATGATACATGGTATACGTTTTTACCCTGACGTCCCACATATGCTTTATATTTTTAAAATAAATTAAATTAAATTAAAAATTAAATTATTGTTCCCACATTTTGTATTTTTTTAATATATAAATAATACTAATTTAAGTAACATAAAAAATCAAACTAATATACTCATATTTTACATTTAAATTAAATAAAATAGAAAAATTAAAATTAAAAATATATAATAATATGGCTATAATTTTATACATAAATTTCTATATAATATATATTATTAATTACAATGGTGAGTTGCATATTGTTTGTTATAATACATGTTATATATAATTTACTATTTTAAATTATAAAAAAATAATTAATTTTCACCGGAAATAAAAGTTTATATATATATATATATATATATATATATATATATATATATAAAGTTATATAAAATTATAATATAACTTATCTATATAAATAATAAATCTAATAATGTTATTTTAATCTATCTTATTAATATTATCAAATATTATTATCTTATGACGTTTGAGAGTTTTAATTTTATAATAATTTTGCTGGTAATCATTATTCAATATGTTGATTACCAAAACTATATAAATTATCTAATTATAAATTATTGAGAAAAATAAAATATTTTGTTGATAATTAATGGAGATAGTTGTTTATTATTATAGAATATATAAAATAAAAAAAGATGGTCAATTTATAGGACAAAATAGGTTATTATGATTAGTATTAATTGATGATTATTTAATTAATCATGGTGTTTAAATAAAAAGATGATTTTTATGGAATAATTGTTCCCGCCCTACTATTTTGTAACCACTTCTTTGCTTTAGTATATTTACTAGTATTTCACCTGTGCGTCGCACGAAATTATTATATTTATGTTTTGTTAAAAAAATATAAACGTTTTAATGTTATTTATAATTTTAGTAAGCCAATGGGCGTCTCTATATAAGGGTAAATATTGTACATATAATAATTGTGTTTTTGATAGATATGAATTGTACATCTTTTCCACATGTTGTACTTACATTTTATATTTTTAACATAAAAACCTAATTTAAATAAAATGAAAAAATAAATTGATGTACCACGTTCTATAATTTTTTAACATATAGAAAATACTAATTTAAGTAGAAAAAAAATCAAATTAATGTACACATTTTATATATTTCAAAATAAAATAAAAAAATATTAAATTAAATAAAAGAAAAGAAAAGTCAACATGTGTGCTATTTAAGTATAGTTACGGTTAGATTTTATATCTCATTTTTCATAATTCTTCATATAATTATATTGGTGAATTATTTTTATTATAATACATATTATATATTATTCAATATTTTAAATTATAAAAAAATGATTAATCTGTGTAGAATTTATATATATATATATATATATATATATATATATATATATTATAGAACGTTATGCCTAACAAATAAATTCACTAATATTATATTATTCTATTTTGTAAATTTATTAATATCATTATTTAACTTTACTATTTTTGTGATGTTCGAAAAATAAAATTTAAAATAATTTTGTTGGTAATTATCCTTCAATTTTCTATATTATTATATAAATTTAATTGTAGTTCATGTGATTAACGAATTTATATAAATTATAAAATTATAAACTATTGAGATTATGGTAAAAAATAAATTTTTTTGTTAATAATTAATCAATATAATTATTTATTATTATGAGATATAGAAATTGAAAAGAAAATTTGAGATATTTATTATACAAAATTAATTATAATGATTAATATTAATTAATAACTATTCACTTAAATTATAATTTATTTAAATAAAATGAAATAATAATTTATTTGCTGAAAATAACTGTTCCCGCCTTCTTTTTCTCAATCACTTCTTTCCTTTAGTATATACATAGATCATAATTTGAGGTGTCAAATACGCGGTTATGATTGGACCTATAGTATATATAATATTAATTAAATCCTAAATGATATAAAATTAAAATGTCAACAATATTGATACAAATCCATTTTTTTTTAATTCTTTGGAATTAAACCCTTATAAATCTTCATTTCCTTTATTTTTAGCGACCACAAACTCACTTCTTCCTATTTATATTTATAATTGATGACATACAAAATATTTTTTTTAAAATCTTATTCTCTACATCATTTGTTCAAAATAATATATTAATATTATTGTGTGTAATATTCGTTGAATAATATTTGAAAGGAGAATTATCAATCCAGAACCTAAAAGATAGTTTAATTATCAATTCACGATCCGAAAGATGATTTGTCAATCCAGGACCTGTTATTGAGGTCCTGGATTGAAAATTGTATGATCTTTCGGATCCTAGATTAAGAATTTTTGTGATCATTCATGTCTTGAATCGAGAATTAATCTTTCAGGTCCTGAATCGATAATTAAAGTATCTTTCGGGTCCTAGATCGATAAAACTCCCATTTCAAACAGTTTAAATTGGCTCAACAAAATTATTTAAATATGGTTCGTAATAATTATTGACCAAT
The DNA here is from genome assembly GCA_026898455.1 of Plectranthus barbatus. Classification (NCBI taxonomy): domain Eukaryota; kingdom Viridiplantae; phylum Streptophyta; class Magnoliopsida; order Lamiales; family Lamiaceae; genus Plectranthus; species Plectranthus barbatus. Next base: position 14,183 of record JAPKLW010000678.1, read on the forward strand.
TTGATTTATAAAACTTTCAAATTGTATTCATTAATTTGATCTACACTTCACCCTTCAAAACGATCTAATAGGACCATACAAACCTCCAATTTCATGACCAAAATAGTTTAATAGACGCATTTTGTACTTTTATTAGGATTATATGAATATAAAAATATTGAGGAATAAAAACTGAAGGTAGGTAAAGCAAGAAGCTGAAAATGACATGAATGAAGCGCATGTATAAATTGCCCATGAACTCCTACTACGTCCAATATATCAGCACCAGCATGGCCACCTCTCTGAAATTTTCTGTTGTGTCAGCCACCGCCACCGCCGCCTTGTCCCGCCCGCAGAAACCTTCATTTATCCGCTGCTCCGCCGCCCACATCTTTATCGGGACAAAAAAATATTACAATCGTCGAGGCTTTGGGAAAGCTCTTCACTATGCAAGTATGTTCATTTACTTTCCTACCTCCCATTTTTAACAACAAACTTCCTCACTTCGTATATTTAACTTTTTTACAATATATGTTGGTCGAATTGTGTTTAGCAGTTTATCTTCACAATAAATATATATATATATATATATATTATATATATATATATATATATATAAGAGAGAGAGAGAGAGAGAGAGAATGGATCATATAAAAACTAACAGTAGGAGTCTACGCATGTTTTTTCATGAATGAGGAAACTGATTCCAACATTGAACTCGCAGGAAATAGTTATAATTTGTATTTATAGATGTAAAAACAAATTAAATCCGTAGATGAGAGGGTGTGAAGTTTGAAAATGAAGATCATGTTCATGAGTTGTTTGATCTAGATGAGCAAGTACTTGAGAAATAGTTGATGTTGATGTAGTTACTGATGTTGCAGGGGATGATGAATATGAGTTGCCAGGGAATGATGACTTTCAAGACATCGATCCAGGGATGCGTTCTGAAGAAGAAACACCTTTGGAAGAGATACGGAGAAGGATTGAAGAAGGTGGATCAGAGACAGAGATAGATACTGGCACTGGTGGTGCTGAAGATGACGAGGAACCATTGGACGCTTCGCTAGATGTATCTGTCGAAGACGAAGAAGAAGAAGAAGAAAGATATTTGCCTGATCCATGGGATGAAGATGGTAAACCATTGACAGAGATAGATGATGCTGAAACAGAGATTCAACCACAACCTGACAACCCTCAAGATGATGAATAGGATTTTCGTGTGTGTGTGTGTGTGTGTGTGTATAAACATTGTAACATCACCCCATGCATAAGTATTCACCTCACTGCCATGTGATGCTACTATAGTAATGTGATACAAAGTAGAAAATAAGGGTGATGTATATCTATTTTCCATCTCTTATGTTGTTAATGAATTATGATGCATCTACTTCACCTTATACATAGATACAACACCCTTAGTTTCTACCCTTGCATATGAAATGAGATCATCCAGTCCAATGTCCCTCATAAAAACAAAAATTTATCAATTGTCAAAAATTATAAATCCAGGCAAGGAAGCTCCTTAAATGCTACCCAATTTATTTATTTTTTTCAAAAGTGTGCACGAGATATCTCAACATAATGAAAACTCCAAATCATAATTTCTGGGGAAAAAATTGAAAGCAACGTATGCTCATATTGAGATAAAGAATTCCAGAGAACAGGGAAACTAACAATGCAGGATCATGCATCAACCAATTTTAATTATCGAATCTAGGAAAACTGTTAAAAAATGTACCAGGAGAGAGGGACTGAGTTACTTGAGACTATAAACAAATCTGAATTCACATCTCATCCAGATTCGTACGAAACAAATAGTCTTCACTCTCTAACTCCTCGTGGTAAAGAGAGAGAGTTGGTCTGTCAGTCTTTTCAATATATTCAGTGTTATCTGAAGATCTCTCACCCTGAAAAAATGCTAGGAATTAGTACCCATGAGCTAATTTGGCACGCATAAAACAATAAAACTTTTATCACTTTTCATAATATATAATCACTGTTTTGCATTTAGCAGTATAATGATATGTCTTTATAGAACAGACCTTCTTCAGAATGTAGAAGAAATAATGAAACCCATCACCGAACGTTCTCCATTCAACGGACCAGGTAAATGTGGGGGCATTGAAGAAAGGACGCCTGAAGTGTGGCTGAACACAAAACAAAAAAACAAAAAAAAACAAAAAAAAAAAAAATTCATTATATGATCATCTCCACAGTTGAAGAAATCAGTGATCTGCTTTCATCTTTACCTGGCCAAAGGTGACGGAGATGAAAATACCATTGGGTTTCAAAACTCTATGCACACCTTCAAGCATTGCCATAAACTTACTCACTGTTACAGGTTCCGGATTCCAGGGATCCCCAGAGTCCACGAATAATACATCCTTCAAATTCCAATTAACTTTTTGTTTAAATGCGTAAGCCCTTGAAAAACATGTGCTGGTTACTAAAAACAGAATCCAGCCTTTAGTTTAGATTTGCAGAGTAATTGCTACAATTCTAGTCACACGTGAAATTGAGTTTAATATGTTAAGCATTCAATCATCCAGTTTGGGAGCAAAAGAAGGTCACGTGTGATGTGAAAGAGTACACTGGCACACTAACGGACCAACCCAAAATTCTATGATGCCTGGGTGCCATAAGTGTATGTATCATGACTTTACCATGGTTCCTTTCTCTATAACAACATCAAAGCATTCATCTTCGAAAGGCAGTTGTAACATATCAGCTTCCAGCGCTCTAATTTCTGATAGCAACAGAAACAGAAAAGGGTAAGATTAGCTGAGTCACATCTCAAGAGTTGAATTCTAAGCATCAGAGAGCTGCAAGGAACATCAATCAACAGTACACACTTGAAACTTGGGTTTTCTTTACCCTAACCTAGTTAACAAACATAAATATCAGCAAAAGAAAACATGGCACTCTCATAAAATATGTTTTAAATGAAAAGGAATAAGATGCATACCAACGGAGGATAAATGACAGTAACAAAACTTAGTGAAGTGCAAGAGAGATGAATTCTTTCACAATATTACTTAATTTAATTTGCTTGCAGATGATTCTTATCATTGCAGAATTCAGGGACCCCAACAGTAAGAACTCTTTCAAACGTGTAATGCTAAACAGAAACAGGAAACTAAAGATAAATTAAGAAATTGGCGACCTTTATAGCCTTTGGTTAGTAATCGCTGCTTCATTTTCTCAATAGCAACAGATGACAAATCGATGCAGGTCAGATCAGTAATCCCATCTTTATACAGTTCTTCACATAGCTGAGAATTTCCACACCCAACCTCCAATACCTATTTGTCACAACGCCACATTGTAATTTGTAAAATTTTACTATATATGTACCGAGTTGGAGTATTTATCTTCAAGAAATCATCCAATACTGAAAATCAAAGAAAAAATAGCAGTAATTGAGAGAATAAAGAGGGGTTTACAGAAGACTTAGGTTTAACGTATTCAAGAATGAGGTGACGGAAGTATGAATACTCTTTGAACCACTCGTAATGCTCTTCTTGGTTAAACCTCCGATTCCTGAATTTGTAAAAACATTAAATTTTAGAAAAAAAAAATTTTGAAGATACACACACGCATGATAAAAGAGTAGGGAGGAATTTAGAATATAGAGGCTCAACCAGTAGTTAGGGTCAAGGTATGCGGAAGCGGTGGCCGGAGCGACGTCGCATTTCGGCGCTTCTGATGGGTCCATGATTCGGAAAATTAGGGTTTTACGACAAAATTAGATGGTCATGATTGTGCCCAAACCCCTCAAACCCGTTGACAGTTGGTAGTTTTTTTTTTTTTTTTTTTGGCAACCTCTGTTTTTTTTTTTAAAAAAATTATTTTATAATAATATATTAATTTAAACATATACTTACACAGTTACACCTCCAAATATTTCTGAAAAAACTCGAACCACGCCACCTTTTTATTTTCATAGGATTTTGTCTTTGGATTTTATTTTATTTTTTTCTACTTTTATTAGACTGTTCACATAACTCCACTTCTTCTTTTCATAGGATTTTATGTCTTTAGATTTTTATTATTTTTTTCTAATTTTATTTTCAAATAATTGAAGCGAGGACATGAAATATGAATGTACATGTAATTTATTTATTTTTTAATTTGGTAATGGACAAGCATATACTTTTTTATAAAACAGAAATTGATTTAAATTCACACAGCTAAATGTCCGTGAGAATAAGTCACACTCTCAAATACCCCGGGAATCTTGAACTAATGATTTTTTGGAAAGAAATAAGACACTTTCACCCCTGCACGCCAAGTAGGAGGCGACAAGTAAATAGTTTTGTAGCGGAAAAAAGTTAAAGAGTTACTCCTTCGATAAGTCATCCGAGGTAAGGAGAGACTAGAGAATAAACATTGTTTGTGTAGGTCATAAGAAATCATATAGTTAAGAACAATCTGATGAAGTGACAATTAGAGATAGCAGTATCACATAAACTCCCAAAAACTCAGCCGATGCATCATCATCATCATCTTGCTAAGGTGGAATGGAATCACGCAACACAACTAAGAATGGCAGTACAAGTTCAGATACCTCTCTCAACTCCCATCATCACTGAGAATGTGCAGAAAAACAAAGCAAAACTTGCACGGAGCTTTTTCCTTCACATCTAGAGCTTATTTTGCAGAAGGCGTAGGCGAACTCGGTGGCTTCAAGTCCTCGTACCTGCTCATCAAGACGAACCCAAACAATTACGTTGTCTCGTTTAGAATTATGCTAATCAGTTACCACATCATTTCTTTAATGAATGTTTTAAAAGTAACATGATTGTAAATAGGAATGTGTGCTTACATTGAGTAAGGTGAAAGGGGTCTGGCCTTTGGTGGTTTGGTTTTGGTATGGCTTTCTTCTGGTTGCTCATCCACTGGATTTTCGGGTTTCAATGGCGCACTGGGAGACGGCGAAGTTGGGGGCTTGAGGTCTTCATATCTGAAAGTGAGAATCGGACCCAAATCAAATATCTCAACATTGTCAAATAAATGGAACTCAAACACAATATGATCCCCAAGTAAACTCCCACAACATAAATTGTTAGGGGGATTTTTCCAGAATGATGCGCGTCGAAATGAGAATCAAGCAATCCAGAACCACACTTGTTATGCTAAAAGAAAATGTGCATAGGCTCAAGTAGCTCTCTGTAAGATGATTTTGCATGATAGCTCCAATAAATAACTGATGTTCCTTTAATTTAATTCATTCTAACCTTTCCTACTGGCAGTTACTGCACAGGTTAACTAGGCATAATATCTTCAAAAATAGAACTAATTTGTTGGCATTTATGAATAAACTAATATTGTGGAACCTATCATTAAAAATCCATTAACTTACGCAGTGAAGGGAGAGAGTTTAGGAGCTGAAGCTGTTGGTTCTACTGTGGCTTCAATACTTTCACCCTTTGGAACATCATTTCCCCCAGTCAGCTGTGATGCCACTTCAGCACAAGTTGGGGCTACAGAAGGCTCCTTTTTTGAACCACTAGGAGTTGGAGTTGGCGAGCTGGGTGGTTTTAAGTCTACGTAACTGTCAACCAATTCAAGTGGTTCAGAAACATATTATCTCTCTATGAGAATTCAAGTGGTTCAGAAAGAAATAAACGAAATTTATCGAACATCAGAGAAAACTCACGCAGTATATGGTGACAGAGGTGTAGCTGCAGTTGTATTAATTCGCTTAGGTTCTTCCTTAGCAGGCTTAGGTACCTCCTGAATGGGAATGCTGTCAGAAACAACAGGCTGGGATCCATCTCTGCCATCCGGTTCCTACCAGCCAGACGAGAACTTTAACTAGAGATCACTTAAGCAGTTGTGTTCATACAACTGAAATCCTTCAAGTACAAGCAGACAAAGTAGCATTGAAAACTTCAACACATATATGCTCTTTATTTGGTTCTGTTGTATAAAATATATACCAGGAATATGGCTGAATCTAATGCTGGGACAAGTAGGTCAGGATTCTTTTTATTGTTTTACAACTGAGTTTTGAGGTCAATCCTATGGAGTTCATATGAAAATTGTCAAGATCAAAAGAGCTGTCAATCTCTCCTCTTGTCTCGAAATATGTCACATACGGTATGACTACTTTTGTCACTTCGTTTCTAAGAGTCAACAAAAAATAAATTAACTGCTAGTGATCAGGCACCACCAGGCCAGCTGATCTGTTTTTAAGTACTTTGATTTTTTTTTTCTTCTGAAAAAAAAATAAACTTTAAGAATAGCCATACTCACTTTGGTCTAATTTCTTAATGCATTTTAATTTTGTTAAATACATGAAAGCCCATGGAGAAGTTTTAAGCATTTGAATGAAGTTAATAGGTCTCAGAAGAATTTACCTTGACACTGTAAATATCTGGTCTCTGAGATGGTATCTTTTTTAGGAGCTCCCCCATAGGAGTCAATGGAGCTGAAGTTTCTGCAACTACTTCAACAACTTTACAGTAAGAAAGACTGCGGTTCTTTGCCATGAATGCCAGCAGTTCTGCAACCTGGTATTCAACAGAAGGAGTTGACAAGTTCCAATTTCATTACTTTTAGCCACTTGTACACACGTGGAAATTTTTTTATCTACATGTTGTATAATTTGTAACTAACCAAGAATATATTCATAGACTACAATATGATAAAACAACCTATAAAGAGAAAGCACTTCAACAGATTAGCTAGCTCGATTCATTCTACTTGATTACCCAGTGAGGTAAGTTTATAACTATATTGTGAACTGAGAGAGAAAATTATATATACAACATCTGAAACCTGTTGAATGCTGGCCCATATATTTGGAGGCGAGACCAAAATTTCCAACAAAACCTATATCATTGCAATTATTCAAACTCTAAACTAAATGGCTGTCCAATTAGTGGATTTCTGGCATATCCCCATTGTGATGTTATCTAAATCTTTTCAGTACATAATAAATATTGAATCCATCCTTTTAAGCTAGTCAAACCATGTTCACTTTTTTATTTTTTTTAGATCAGCTCACATTGGATCGTGTGACTATGAACCCATGACAATTTCCTGTCCACTAGTGCATGTAAGAGTCGAAAGAAAAGAACCTGCAAGTTTGACACCAGGCCACCAAATAGAGTATCCTCCTCTGATAAGGTAAGATTATGAGTTTCCTTGAAAGAATCAGTGGGCCGCTCCATGCCCCCAGGTCTTACTATCTGCAACAATTTTGGGAGAGTAGCAAGCCAAATGAAAATAAACTACCTATCATCATGTCTCGCTACGTGCTAAAGGTGCACTCCAGAAACTCACGGTATAAGGAAGACCACTGGCTATAAGTGCTTCTTCTGCTTTCCTTTTCCATACGAGGACTCCCCAGAACAGACTTTTCCACAAAAGGAATGACAATGAATATTGGACAGAAGATTTAGTAGCAAATCTCTGCTATACAATTTAAGAGTATCTGCACTAGAACTTGATTTGATCGAGGAGTTTCAGAAAAGCCTTACTTTAAGATAGCAGCAGGAAATCCAACTTTGTTTGTTCCCAGAGATGTAACCAAAAGGAAGTGTTCAACTTTTGCAGAGGTTGCTGCATGGAAAATGAGCATTTTCATAGCATCTTTTTTCATATGAAATCAGAAGCTTCCATAGATAAAAAAGGAAAAGAAAAAAAAAAGTTAACACTGAACTAGTTTTTGAATGCTTGTTGGTTAAAAGCCATGACTGAGACTGAAACGATTTAAGAATGCTGCATTATCAGTTCAAGCGGCCACATTACTAATATAAAAATGGCAACAACAAAAAGATGTACTCCCTCCGTCCCAATTTATTAGTCCCACTTTCCTTTTTGGTTTGTCTCATTTATTAGTCCCATTTCCTAAAATGACAAACTTTTTCACACTCATCAATAAAAATATTAATTCCACTACACTCACAAACATTGGTTATTGTACCATTTTGAAATAGGACTATTAATTTGGGACGGAGGGAGTATTATTTTATCCCCTCATTTCATATCAATGTTGCATATGCAAAGATGTAGCTTCACAATTTGGAAATTAAAACTATATCAATAGCCTAACTCTAGTTTTGAGTATTTCTGCACATCCATCATGTATTCATTTCACATCAAGTTAAGGAAAGTGAAAGCAAAGAACCTGATTATTTTTGTCAATTATATTAATGCCGATGTGACGAACAAACCAACATCAAACTTATCTAACCTGCATCAATCAAGTTTTTGGTTGCCTGGTAGTCAATTCGGTAAGGTCCAGTAATATCAAGAATCTCCTTCTCACTAGCACCAATGCAGCAAATAACAATTGATGAATTCCCCAGCGCTGGCCTTATCCGGTCTGGTTTCTCCAGGTCACACTCCACGAGTTCGAGCTTATCTATAGCTGGGCTAAAGGCCAAGTACTATAAAATGATTTTGCTACTTGCATACAGCCATGTAAAACATAAGAACCCATAAAAAAGATTCTCTTTTTTTTTTTTCATTTGGGGGGAATCATGATAACATGAAGACAGCCAGATAACTATCTTCATCCACAATTTCACTCTGTACTGATGACAAGCCCGTTAAAAAGCGGTTAAAATCTTACGTTGAGTGCCTGCTGCAGCATCCTCAAGCTTCAAGTTTCGAACACTCTGCATAGGGAAATGAAAACTGTCTTCATGAAACACAAGAGAATAATGTGGCGCGCTAATGGTACCTAAGAAATAGATCTCATACCTGCACAAGGGATTCAGCTCTCTGAATACTCCTAACTCCAGCTCGTACATTAAATCCTAGTTTTAAGAGTTCCCTGCAGGAAAGGGATACATTTAGCAATATGTATCATCCATTGGTTCAGAGTGCTGAGACTTCAAAAGCACACCTCACAGTTCGTGATCCAACTTTGCCAGTAGCCCCCGCTACAAATACAAGATTCCCATCCTTTTGGGAACCACCACTTGGAGCAGCAGTCTCTGATGCTGCCTGTGATTTGATTGTTGTGATTCCTTTACAAAATAGAACAGAACAGTTTACACAATTAAGCAGTTTCCAACACCTTCACTTCTACATTTCACAGGGGGTTTATAACTTGTAAGAATGAGCTCAGAAATTTCATAATACGTCATTGCCAAATGCTAACACCAACACAACCGAAAAAAAAAAAAAAACACTCGATCACAAGCAGGATAGCAAAACCCAGAAAGATTTTCCGGTATAAATTATAACCTTTTTACAGGGAACTCTAAAATAGGTGACATTAGATACACTTTGATATCCTAAAAACCCAAAATCGAAGTCCATTTCAATCGCAACTCCCAAGAAGCACTTAATCGAGCGAAAAAAGGGGTTTCCATTTCTAAATCAATACTGTTGAATACCTGATGATCGAGGTCTGAAATCAAGAAAGTTAAGGCTCCTGGCATCCAGGCAGGTCCTCTTAATACTGGGGAACTTGACAACAGCTTGGCCGCACGAAAATGGCTTCTCGAACAAGACGCTCCGAGGAATGCTGCTCAAAGTCGGGGACTGCATGCAGCGGAGCTCCATTGGCGACAGTCTTTGACAAGAAAATGTAACTACAGCCTTGTATTTTTTTATTATGGACAGAGAAATAGGAATGCAATCCATAACATATCCACCCACCATGGTGTTGCTGTTGTTTGCATGATCTATTGGTCCCCGTAAAAGCGCCAGGTATGACAGGGAATTGCAGGCCACATATTTTGTGTCTTCTGTATTTTCAAGAATTATATTGTGTTGTGTTGTGTTCTGCAAAATAGTTCTTCACTTCTTTGGTTTTGTGATAATAAAGTGGAGCTTGATCTACTTAATTGTTTTAATAAATAAATAGTATTTTTTATTGATAAATGATATTGTGAATACCGTCCCGTTTAGCTTATTTAAGATTATTAAGGGTGAATGAAATTATGAAATGTGATAGTTTAGGATTTATTTTAAATTTTAAAAAATAAATAGAAATATAAGAAAATAATTGATTCTAAAATTTAAAATGTAGGAAATAATAAAAAAATATATAATATTACACCATACAATTCAAACTTGTACATTTTTAAAACATGCACTAGTTTGAACCACTGTACTATTAATATAATATATAATTTCTTTATTGTTTATATAAATGATCCATCTGACCATTTATGCTCAAACTATCTACCAAAATAAAATAATTTGAAATTCCAATTCGACCGACCATTTTACTAACTTACCAAACCAATCAAATCACTCAGTTCGATCAATTTGGATTGAACCGTGTTCACCTCTATTTGTGAACCATTGCGAATAATTAGATTCATAATATGGTAAGTGATACATAAATATTTGTCCTTTTTTAAAAAAAAAAAAAATTGGTCACTATTGTGTAAAGGAAAAAACAGTATTAAGTTGTGAATAAGGGGATCTATTTTGTGTCCCGCATAATATATATAATTTTTTCAATTTTAATTTTATTTGTTGATCATTTATGTTTTATAATTATAATTTAAGAATTTTGTTGTGATTAATCTTCATTTCCGTAATAATTACTCATAAAACAACAAATTTGCTGATGAAACATTGCATCAGATCGAAAGTGGATGAGAGGATATGATGAATGCAGAATATTTTAGATTGTATATGAACAGATATTTATTTTCCAAATAAAAAGATAGTAATAATTATCATCCTCCGTTATTACATGCCGCAGCATTCAGCAAGGAACGATTATATATATGCTGTATATGTTAGGCTGCTTAATCCACAGTTTGAATCCAACCATCAACCAACTCATGCCGACAGCAATACTTCCCCACGCTTTAACTCAAAAGTCTTCTGAAGAACATCTTCAACAACCTGGATAAAACGAGACCATTGTAAGCTGCATATGGTTCGAGATTCTCCGAGAATATCTGGGTGATGCATTTTTGTTCAACAATCTATTTAGCACCAAGATTGCATCATTGTGCGTGAATCATTCCATACTGCATGAAGATTTTACGATGGGACATGGCATGCTATGGAAAGCAAACGCACCTTGTCAGGAGTGGATGCACCAGATGTAACGCCAATAGTGATAGGACCCTCTGGTAGCCAGTTGTCTTTCTCCACCAGCTCACCATGCTGCGTGGGGATAATTTAGTTGATCAATGAAGGTCCATGAGTCGATCAAAAAACAAAAAAAAGAGATCAGAAAGCATACCATCAACTTATGTAAGATTTTGCTTCCAGGGCCTATCCTTTTCTCGCTGTCAACCCAATATGATGGAATTCCACGCAGCTCTGCGATTTCTTGTAGATGTGAAGTGTTACTTGAGTTCCATCCACCGACGACTAGGATAATATCTACCTTATCGTCCACTAGCTTATACATCGCATCTTGCCGTTCCTATTTATAATAAGAGAGGCGGTCATATAAAGCAAGAACCAAAATGTATCGAACACAATAATAACAAATAGACAACTGTTAAGTCTTTATCACAACATAAGCACTTCCAAATATTTTTTTAATCAAGGGAATGTTGAGCACTTGTGCACAAGCATGCGAAAGCAGTCGTTTGAGTCACAAAACCAAGTCAAGTTACGCTGTCATTTGCGTTCACAAAACCTATAAAAGCAGAGAGGACGTGCATTCTTACAAGAATAGGAGACAACATCATATCACGAAATTTTGAGAAACAGAATTTGGAGAGAAGGTTTTTACTTGAGTAGCATCGCAAATAGTGTTGAAACTGATGAAGTGGTCAGTAGCATTTCCGACCCCATACTTCCGCATAATGATCTTCTCGGCTAATTTTCCTGCAGAATAAAAGCATAAACAATGCCAGTCACATAAAGGCAAAAATTTGAGCAAGATGTTGTGGGTGGTTACTGACCTATATCCTCTGTTTCTCCTTTTAACATAGTAGTTTGATTTGCAATGCCTACTTTCTCAAGATCCTTGTCCGGGTCAAATCCCTTGGATATTGCAAATTTAAATTTCTGCAAGAAAGACCATAAAACATGATATCCCAGAGGCCAGAATTTAAAAAAAGAAAAAAATACTAAATCTACCGTGTGATAATAAGCCCACCTCCAGAAATGCTTCTTTAGTAGAGCTGGATCCATCAAGTTCACCACCCAAGATGTAGTCACATACATAAGTTGCCTGCAGTATGCAATCATGTTTGTTAAACCCCCCAGCGTTATTAACCGCACATAGAACTTAAAATAAATGGAAATTCGAAATTACCTCTTCTATGTTCTTTACAATGATATATTTCCCTGCAAAAGAAGCAGTAGCCACAGTTTCTTCGTGGGAATACTTACCATGGATTATTGAAGTATACTCTCCTTTCTTGTGCTTTTCAACACTATTCCAAACCTTATAACATAAATTTGCATACATCAGCATAAAATAGATTAACTACTTCTAACTGCTGTTGGAATGAGGAAGGAGAAGTACCTTAGATACCCATGGGCATGTTGTATCAACTATTTGAACATTCTTTTCGCTCAAAATCTTCATCTCATCGACTGCAGCTCCAAAAGCAGGCAATATCACAACATCACCCTTGTTGACTAAATCAAATTCTTTCTTCCCATCATTATGAGGAAGAGTTTTTACTTCCATCTCTTCAAGCCTCTGCGTGTTGGAAGTGAAATTAATAACTGTTTTATTGACCAAAGATTGTTTTTCCTAAACAGCAATTATTAAGTGATCAAATGAAAGAAGCACTCTATAAGAGTCCAGCTGAGAGCAAAGATCCTCAACAATCTCTGCTCATACACATCACATCTCAAACAAAAAATGGGACTTGAGACATAACACGCGGGCTTCCAGAAGGAGAGGTATTAGAAGAGCGTGAAATCGGTTAGATAATTTGCAACAGTTCATACTGGATGAATGCATAAACACACAAATGCACATAAAACATGAAAATATCACAATTTCAACGCAGAACTCAGGAAGTGTACTTCTATTTCAGGTAAAAGTAAAACCAATGTTAAAAGAACCAAGCGAACTCAACGCAGAGGATTCGAGCAATTATATCTATCAGTTTCTGAGTACTAGAGGATACGCCACAGAAAGGCGCAGGAGCTGGGCCGGAACAAGTTCATCCCAAGGATACTTGAAACATGAACAAAAAAAAAAAGATATCCAATAAAAAAAAGTATGCATGGAGAAAATCAACCAAATCACAAACAAAATATAAAGATCAATAACCACTATTTCGAGTGCTTTCCTCCCAATCAATCCTAACCAACTCCAGTGTTCTGAAAAGGTACAACCAAAAGAAGGTTGTAGTGAGCAACAAACCTCATTAACCGTGGGATTATGTATAACTTCATTAGTCAGCCATATGTTATCAGACGGAAACTGTTTTCTAGCTTCATAAGCAATCTGGACTGCACGCTCGACCCCCCAGCAAAATCCATAAGCATCAGCAAGCTTCACTGTAACATTCCCCCATGTGTATTCATTCCCGTTCTCCTTCAATTTCTTTATAATGTCACCTGAAATTACCCAGGAAATGTTTACGCACAAAAAGAAAATAATAATAATGAATCAAAATCCACACAAATAACCAATATTGTAGGCACAAACATAAATCGATACGATAATGCTGAAAAATACATGGTAAATTATACCATAAATTTTCTATAAATAGTAAGTATCAAGAGTCAAACAAAGATCAACGTCACAACCATTTCTGAGGCCATGTCAAAGACACTAAAACTAATCCGGAGGGAAATTAAGATAATATACATACATATAAATGCAACTTTTCAAAGTTTAAGTTTATGCACACCAAACAAATAGGCAAATGCAAAATTCGGTGAGATTTAACAGCCTCATACTTGTAAACTGTTGGCTCATTTTCTCGAGAGTCTCATCTTTATATCCAAACCCCTTCCGATTGTAATTCTTACTCCTCGTCAAGTTGTGACGAAAAACCTTGGAATCAAACTCGGCGGAGTCAGCGGCCACGGACGTAGATGAGGCAGCTTCCCCGGCGGAGGAGCAGCGGAGGGAGGAAGGTCTCCGTTGCCGCGACAGCCTGGCCTCCGGCGCCGGGAGTTGGATGCGCGTTGTGAAGCGACAAAATTGGAGCGGGATGGCCATGTGGATGTTAGTGCAGACTGAAGGCGCAGAATTCTCTTCGGATTTTAAGAGTTGAAAATTGCTACTTTCAATTTTTATTTTTTTAATTTAAAAAAAAAGGTTGAAAATTGCTATTGCCTTAGCAATTAACATTAATTAAATGTGCTTAATTAAGTCTGTCCGATCACATTAATAAAATCACTCTCCATATTTATTTATCTTTGTTTCTCACTTCCATTAAATACAATAAATCTGACCTATTAAATATTTTTTTAAATTATGATAATAAGTAAATACTTCGACAAGTTCCATGTAAATATATTACACATGTTAATTATAATATATAGTGGTACGGGTCCCTTAGTATTATGGGCTAAAAAAAATAGATGTGCAAAACAACATTTTTTATAATTTTCTTCTGCTGCAAATAAGGATCTCATGAAAATGGATTAGAATAGAAGAAATTTCCACTTTAAAATAATTATTTTTGGCTTATTATATTAGTCTCATTTTTTATATTTGTATGTCCCACAAAATTAATCTTGTTTTCTAAAATAAAATTAATCTCACATCAATAAAATATTAATTTCACTACACTACAAATATTAATTAGTGTGCTCGATCAAAGTGAGACTAATAGTACGGGACGGGAGAGTAATAGAAAAAAACACTTCAATATACATGTTCATAGTTTATATAACAAAAAAAATAAAAAATAATAATAAATAATTAAAATTAATTCGATCACTAATATTATATTGTCGCTATATTGTGCGGGTAGCGAACAAAATTTATATACGGAATATTTAATACAATATGTTCAAAGTAACCGAAAGCCGCCAAATAAGAATAGTTATACTTTTTAAGAGATTCGCAGTCAAAATTAATTTTTGTAACAACGACTTTGAACACAATTAAATCGTGATTATTTCTCATTAACTGCCAAATAACATGTCTTTATCTACTATGTGTAGATGTATATGGATGCGATGTGAATTTGATCAAATTATTTTTATATGATTTTTCTTCATATATTATGTACAAAAGAATAAACAAGGCTATAAGAAAACAAAATATATATATATATATATATTTTCTTTGATGGTTGGCGCCATCAATTTTGGAACTTGGATATATTTGTATAAATACTGAATGTATAGATTTAGTAGGTGCAACGTCGAGCCTGTATTAGATTTTTAGATATTGTAAATACGAGGAAAAACTATGAAAAATATCAAATATAAATTCGCGCGTATTTATTTTTTAGCATATTTTTTTTATAAGAAAAATATGGTTGTGATTTGTGAAGTATAAACATACGCGAGCAAAAATCATCATGAAATTCGATAATGCATATCTAAACACACCATTTTACTATGAAAACATAAATTACAAGAAATATTAAGTTGTATCAGTTTTATTGTGTTGATTGCTTGATATCAACCGATTTTCTGCACTCCCATATAAAGCTGAGTCGGCAATGGAACCAATTCTCTCCTCAGCATGTAAAGCCTGCCATCATAGATGTTGGATTCAATAGAAAAGTTTTCAAGAATCATAGAATCTTTTGAGAAGATGAAGTGATGTAGAATGTGCAGACCTCTTTACTCCAGTTAGCTCGAACCACGCTTACAATCAATACCAAGGTTTGGAGAAAACAACCAGCCAACATTCCCAGCCAGATCCCTTTCACACCAAGATCAAGTTTGTAGCCAAGCAATACACCTAATGGGAGGCCAAATAGATAGTAGCAAACAATGTTTATCACAGCAACAGAGACTTGCCACCCTGCCCCAACTGCCACTCCTACATTGTCGAAGACACAACTGTGTTCTTACACATTCAGAGAGAGAGAGAGAGAATGGAGAGCTGTTTTCATACCATGTAGTACTGGTTGGATGCTGTTGAGGGAAATGGCTGCTGCCAAGAAATAGGCCAGCTTGGATGTCTCTTTTATGACTTCCTCTTTGCTAGAAAACAAGGTGGGGAAGCTCGTTTTGGCTGCCGGAACTGCTACTGTGAATATAGCACCAAATACTGCTGATGTGGCCACAACTACTATTATGGAGAACTTTGCAGCTTTTGAATTGTTAGCACTGAGTTCGTTGCCAACACGAGCACTGTAAAAATACCGAGATCATTTGGGTGATGGAAGTTATTTGAAGAATTCATTAAAAATTGTATCAGCTATTTCTCTGTTTTTGGAAGCTCCAAATGCATAGCAGGCTATTTTAATTTATGATTTGGTCTAAAACTCTAACCTGATTGCAGCATTTAAACCAAGAGTGATCATAAATGCCCAAAGCTCTACATTCATGTTGCCATTTCAATAAAACCAAGAATGCAAGAGGTAACTAATCCAAATCGAGAACTGAGATTCAAGAATGAATTAGGAGCAGAACTAACCAGATAGATAGAGCATTGATGCAGAGCGCTATCAGCGGAAGAAGGCAAAACGTGAAGTCAATCGTTGATTCAAAGAATACCAAAAAGACTCAAGGATAATCAAACGATTTTCTAAATTCTCTGATTCTCAAAGGCAATTACACAACCTTATATTATGGTCGAGTACATCAGTTGTTCAAAGAGAAATAAATGAGAAGAAAATTAAAAAGACATGTTCAAAGAATTAAAGGAAAATTAAAAGGCAAATGCATAATAATAAATTGGAACCAAAATAATTAATATCCTGAAATCTCCTCCTCTTCTGCATCTTACTCCCGGGGATTGAGAAGATTCGTCCTCGAAACTGAAGAAATATTAGCAGGAGAAGAATTCTCCCCAACAAAAGGTTGCAAATGTTTAACATTAAAAACATCAGAAGTATGAATATGGCTGGGCAACTGCAACCTTTAAGCATTAGAATTGATTTTCTCAGTAACTTCCAGAGGTCAATTTTCCGAGCAGCTAGCTTGTTATATGCATGTGCAGGAAAACAATCCTTCGTCAAAACAACCCACACAAGATCCCCCCATTAAACTCAACATCACGCTTATGTTTATCAGCTTGAGTTTTATACCGTGCCGAAGCAGCAAGTAGCTGAGATTGAGATTGAGTCCATATCGGTTGTTGCATGAGTGTGAATCTGGCTTGGAAGAGGAATAAGTTCCAAAGGACCCCGAGGAACAACACCATAAACAACTTGGAACGGGCTATACCCGGTACTACGGTTAGCAGCATGGTTGTGTGCAAATTCAGCATGACATAGCTTGGATTCCCAAGATTTAACATGTTTTCCCACCAAGCTACGCGACATATTCCCCAAAGAACGATTGACCACTTCCGTTTGACCATCAGTCTAAGGATGGTAAGCAGTACTAAAGTTAACTGTGGTGCCCAACATCTTCCATAAACTTCTCCAAAAAATGACTAAGGAACTTGGTGTCCCGATCAGAAACAATCGAGGCCGGCAAACCATGCAAACGATAGATTTCCTTGAAGAATAATTGAGCAACATACACAACATCAGTTGTCTTTTTACACGACATAAAGTTCATCATTTTGGAGAAGCGACCAACCACTACAAATATAGAATCACTACCACGTTGAGTTCATGGCAATCCAAGAACAAAATCCATGCTGAAATCAGTCCACCGTTGCGTCGGAATAGGTAAAGGCATGTATAATCCTGCATTTGATGATCCACCCTTTGAGAGTTGACAAGTATGGCAATGCTCCACAAATTTACTGACTTCCCGACGCATGGTTGGCCAAAAATAAGAATGACAGACCAACTGATAGGTGCGATCACGTCCCACATGTCCTTCGTTATGCAATTCCTGAATAATCTTATACCGAAGACTGCTCTCGGGAATACACAATTGCACTCCTCGAAAAAAAAAACCATCTTGCAACATAAAGTATGTTCGTTCTCCTTATTGAACTTGCTGGAGAACTTTGGTAAAAAAAAGGATCATCCATATACAAAAGTTTCAGAGTATCAAAACCTGGAACAATAACACGCATATCATCTCTCACTAAAATATGCTACTGGTCGCCCCCTTGGCTAAGCACAGCCCCGATACCTAATTTTGAAGCGTCACAATGCAACTCAAACGGTAGTTCAAAATTAGGAAGGATCAATAACAGAGACGTAGTTAATTTCTCCTTAATAAGAGTGAATGCAGTTTCTGCACCAGTGTCCACATAAACTTTGTGCCTTTCATACAATCAGTAATTGGTGCCATAATAGTTCTAAAATGTGGAATGAAACGTCGGTAAAAAGAAGCCAAACCATGAAATCTACGAACATTCAACAAAGAAGTAGGTTGTTGCCATTGTTGTATTGCTGCAATTTTTGAATCATCCACATGCAGACCATCTTTAGACACTATATAGCCCAAGAATTTAACTGAAGCTGAAAGAAAAGAGCATTTCTTAAAGGCAGCATAAAACTTATCCCTGCGTAATATGAGCAGTACTTGGTGCTAGTGCTGAAAAGTAACACCATAGACAATGATGTCATCAAAATAAACAATCACAAATTTACCAATGAACGGACGAAGAGATTAATTCATAACTTGCATAGATGTACTTGGAGCATTAGAAAGGCCGAAAGGCATAACTAGCCATTCGTAGAGGCCTTCTTTTGTTTTGAAAGCTATCTTCCACTCATCACCCTCCCAAAAGCGAATTTGATGATAACCACTCTTCAAATCCAATTTACTGAATACAGTCGCTCCACTGAGTTGGTCAAGAAGGTCATCAAGGCGCGAAATTAGGGATCTATAATGAACAGTAATTTTGTTAATAGCTCTGCAATCGACATACATACGCCAAGTTCCATCCTTTTTTGGAGTAAAGAGAGCAGGTACTGCAGATGGACTAAGGCTATCACGGATGTACCCCTTACCAAGTAGTTCTTCCATTTGTCGCCTAAGCTCTTCGTGCTCTCTTGGGCTCATGCAATAATGGGGTCTGTTAGGTAGAGTAGCCCCAGGAGCGAAATCAATTTAATGTTGTATATCTCTTAGAGCAGGTAGTTGATTCGGTAAATCGGAAGGAAAAACAATTGTAAACTTGTCCAACAGAGGCTGATCATGATTTGGAGTGACAAAATCAGAAGTTACAGGCTTTATCAAAAATAGATATACCACACCCGACTCAACCATTGCATTTGTGAAAGGAACTCGAGATAATAAATTGGTGCTATCCCCAGTTGAAAGATTTTTACTAGGTAGCAACACAATCTTCTTACCACGATTCATAAAGGAGTATGTGCTATCCCGCCCATTATGCAAGGCCATCACATCAAATTGCCATGGACACCCAAGCAAAAGGTGACATGCATCCATGGGAACATCATCACTAAGTATTTCATCTGCATACGTTGAGCTAACAGAAAAAGAAACATGGACTCGACGAGTTACCATCTTGTCGGTTTATTTACTAAACCATGCCAATTTATATGGCTTTGGATGTTTTTCAGAAACTAATCCCAATTTTGCCAAAGCAGTCTCAAAAATAATGTTCTCACAACTACCAGAATCAATGATAAAACGACAAACTTTACCTCCAATCTTGCAAGTTAACTGAAATATGGTAGTTCGGTATATCCACTTTAAAACCATTTTCCCATCGCCGTTGGTTATCTATTGGATGATTTGGGTGTTGGGCAGCAAAGGGATTTTCGTCTTCATCAATGCTAGAATCTGAATCGTCTGTATGCGGATGTTGACGTTGCGTATCTTGCAAGTGTGCCATCTGTTGCATTAGAAGTTCAATTTGTCGACGCAAATCCATCATCTCTTCTCGCTGAACCACATCATCAAGTCTTGTTTCTCGCTGCAGATTCCTGCAAGGAGGCATATTGCAGGATCAGTCTGAAACTGATACCAACTCATGCAGAGCACTATCAACAAAAGAAGGCGTAACTTGAAGTCAATTCGTTGATTCAAAGAATATCGAAAAGACTCAAGTTTAATCAAAAGATTTTCTTCATTCTCTGATTCTCAAAGGAAATTACACAACCTTATATTAAGGCCAAGTACATGAGTTGTTCAAAGAGAAATAAATGAGAAGAAAACTAAAAGGACTTGTTCAAAGAATTTAAAAGAAAATTAAAAGGCAAATGCATAATAATAAATTGGAACCAAAATAATTAATATGCTGAAATCTCCTCCCCTTCTGCATCAAGCATCCACCGCGATTTCTGGATTCTTCAACCACCCAACCATGAGGATCAAAATGGTGTAATACCACAATTCCAAGCTACAATCATGAAAAAATAAAGTCCAACACTATTATACAAATGCAAATTGCATAACCATCTTCAACAGTTTTTTAGGAACTCACCACAGCATGATAGCTGATGCAAGCGACAACTTCATAAAACTAACAAGGGACTTGAACTCTATCATAGAAAACTCAGTCCACGACTCAGGAAAGAAGTCGGAGAAAACGTAAACAACCTGAACCAAAACGAGGATCCACCATGATATGTTCTCTGCTATGGCAGCACCAACTAGGCCTTTCTCAAGTTTTGTTATGAGAATCCAGTTCAAAAGAGCATGAAATCCCAACACAAGTATAGATATATTAGTCATAACCCATATTATGCTTTGTGCTTGGAGAAATTTTTGCAGAGGAAAATTGAGTGAATAAGCAATTAACTGAGGAATCAAAAGAAATTTTAATATGGGTGAAGTGAAGATGTAAAGAGGTAACAAGATAAAAGATGCTACGATTGTTATAATGCAGGACTACATATAGATTCTCAGCAATTCATACGGTCCAACTCCAACTGCCTGCCCACACAGTGTTTCTAGGGCACTTCCCATTCCTAGCTAATACACACAAAACATTTACCAATCACTTCTTCATATTCATACAGTATGTAGTGAAATATACATACAAAGAAAAAGTAATCAAGATTCCACAACTACTACTTACCAATATGCCGTACACGAAACTCTCCGAGTACGTTCTGAACAATAGAGACAGCGGCAAGCTCAACCTCACTAAGATGTCCCACAAATGCAGCAGTGACCACTCTAACAGACAACTGTGCCACCGTGCATAGAATGGTCGGAGCGGCGATCTCCCATATTTTCTACGATTTATCCTATATCTTGCCTCTGATGCTCTTGTCGATTTTCGTAAAACGAATGTGATTCTGGTATGTTTCGATGTCGAAGCCTGTAGGCTCCATATTGTGTAGTGTAGTTTGGTTGTTTTTCATTGTACCCACTTGCATATATTTGAAAGAAGATTTAGTTTGGGCACTCACATGTACCGGTATTCAAGAAATATTTTGTTACCCCTGAAAACTTCTTGAATATAGATGAATAAAATATGAATATAAAAAGAAGATTCACATGCACTCGTATTCAAGAAATATACTTCATAGAAGCAAATGAACCAAATCACAAACAAATATAAAGATCAATAACCACTATTTCGAGTGCTTTCCTCCCAATCAATCCTAACCAACTCCAGTGTTCTGAAAAGATACATCTAAAAGAAGGCTGTAGTGAGCAACAAACCTCATTAACCGTGGGATTATGTATAACTTCATTAGTCAGCGATGGAAACTGTTTTCTAGCTTCATAAGCAATCTGGACCGCACGCTCAACCCCCCAGCAAAATCCATAAGTTTCAGCAAGCTTCACTGTGAAATCACCTCGGAAATGGTTACATACAAAAAAAAACATAACGAGATTTAAGTTTGTGTCCACCAAGCTAATAGGCAAATGCAAAATTGGGTTAGATTTAACAGCCTCATACTTGTAAAATTTTCTCGAGAGTCTCATCTTTATGCCCAAACCCCTTCCGGTTGAAATTCTTACTCCTCGTCAAGTTGTGACGAAAGACCTTGGAATCAAACTCGGCGGAGTCAAGGCAGCTTCCCTGGCGGCGGAGGGTGGGAGGAAGGTCTCCGTTGCCGCGACTTCTATGCCATTCAATTTATGTTGGGTCGAATTCGTTATAAGTCTATTTCTGTCAGAGTTCTCAACATCAACTATTCAATCCCGAGTAAAACAATCACGTGTAGTATAAAACGCAACCTGAGTCCTACCCCACAAAATGATCCTCTACTGTGCATTAAAGAACAGCACCACATGCACATGCTGTAGTATAAATAGGGATGTCAATTGGGCTAACCCGTCGGGTTTTGGGCTAATCCTATTGGGCTGCGGGCTATTCGGTCCCGGTTAAATCGGGCTGAATTTTTATCGGGCTAAAAATTTTTGAACCTAACCCTAACCCACCGGTTTTCGGGCTGACCCGTCGGGTTGGCAATATTTACAAGTTTATTTTTGTAAAGATTTTCTTAAAATATTTTAACAACCCCTAAAACAAAATAAAAAAAGAAAATGATGAACCAACATAAATAAAAGACATCAAATATCAATATCTTTGCAAAAAAATTGTGATAAGTGGATAATCATAGTTTGAAAAGGAAAAAAAAATCAATCCTTATATACCAACTAATTTAAGTAATAGAAGTACATTTCTCAACGTATAAAATGATAAAATAATGATTAAAAAATTAAATATAGCTTTCACTTGGATGAACATAAGAACGAGTGGCTAAAGGTTCTTAAAAGGAAGAAATGAGTAGGTATGCTAATTAGGAGAGTGACGAGTGGAAGACAGTGAAAGAGGAAGAAATGAGAGATTTTTCGATTTGAGGGTAAAGGACTACGTCATTGGGAGAGATTGATGAGATTTTGTGTGACGGAAAATTAGGTCTAGGAAATTAGGTATATAATTAATGGGTATAGTAGGATATAAATAATATTAGAAATAATAAATAATAAATTATTAAATATTGCCGGACCTACGGGCCGACCCGCAACCCACCGGGCTCAGCCCGTTCGGGCCGCCAACCCGTCGGGTTCAACCCGTTCGGTTAAAAATAATTTCGGATTGAAAATTTTTTACCCTAACCCGCATTTTAGCCCACCGGTTTCGGGCCAACCCATCGGTTTCGGGCTTTATTGACATCCCTAGGTATAAACAATGCCGTTTTCTCCAAAAGTTGTGATTTTTTTATTTTTTTTTTTACTTTACTCCCTGTTATGAATGCGACTATGTACCTTACAAAAAAAAATGTCTTTTTTTTTTTTTAAGTTTTAACATTCTCCTCAATGATTTTTTTATGTACGTCTTCTTCAGTTATTTTATGGTCTTTACGTTTATTTTTCCTTTTTCTCTATTCACTGTATCTACGAAAATTAAAAAATTATTTATTTATTTCCGCTTTCTATTCATGGTTGCGGGCCACAAATCTTAAATAAGAAAAAAGGACTGCAAATTAGGAAGAGAGGGTAGGTGGTGCAGAAATTAAAATAGTTTTTCAATTCTACTATATTTTGTATTTTTTTTGGTTATGTAAAATATAATGTAGCCACTAGCCATTTACATAAATTTCGTGGATCCGCCACTATTCATTGTCCTGGGAACCATGAATATTTTTTTTTGCTCATGAGAATTTGGAAAATTATTTTTGTTTCTTATTTAGTGATGTTTGTTTGTCCTTGTGATGATTGATTATCCAAGATATTGTATTGCTTTATATTTTTTGTAATGAAAAATTAATGATTTATAATTGTTTTAGGTTATTGTAATATTTTTGGAGTATTAATAGAAAGATTTAAATATTAATTATCCATTTTAAATTACATCTTAATATTTATACGAAAGAAAATCATCACAAATTAATAAACAAGAATCTTAGAAAATCACACCAAAAATAAAATCTATTAAGCAAACACACATACCCAATCATACAAATCATGAATATGTATAAATTGATTTACATTGTAAGAAAAAATACCACAATGGTATAAAAGGAAAAAAAAAGATTATGAATTTTAAATGAGTTGCTATATGTTGTTTGGCCAAGCAAGAGAAAAAGAGGTAATGTGAGATAAAAAAAAAAAAAAAAAAAGAAGTGAAATATAGTCAAAGTTCTAAATGTTTTAGCTATAAAATATTGAAAGTTATTCTGCATTAAAAAATAATAAAAATAGCTTAGCATTATACTTACGAATTTTTGGAGTATTAATATAAAGATTTAAATATTAATTCTCCGTTTTAAATTACATCTTAATATCTATACGAAAGAAAATCATCACAAATGAATAAACAAAAATCTTAGAAAATTACACCAAAAACAAAATCTATTAAGCAAACACACATACACAATCATACAAATCATAGATTTGTATAAATTGATTTGCATTGTAAGAAAAAACACCACAATGATATAAAAGAAAAAAAAATATAGATTATGAATTTTAAATGAGTTGCTAAATGTTCTTTGGCTAGGGAAGAGAAAATGAGGTAATAAGAGATAAAAAGAAGTGAAATATACTCAAAGTTCTAAATGTTTTAACTATAAAATATTGAAAGTTATTATGTATTAAAAAATAATAAAAATAGCTTAGCATTATACTTATGAATTATTTCAAAGAAATATATACAAAATTCAATTTGAATTAAAAATTAATATGAGGCTTATAAACACGAATTGATAAATGTAAATAATAAGGATGTCAATATAATGACATATCTATATACAATATCAATAATACATTAATATGTTATATGTTAATATATAATTGTATGAATTACACCTTTAAATATTCATATTATTTACTCAAAAATAAAATATTAAATTAATATTATTTCAATATAAATAATAAAACTCCCACGTATCGCGTGGGATGCAATACTTGTTTTAATAATTATTATTACGAAATTAAAAAGTAAGTATAATACAATATACTTTAATTTATTTTCAAGAACAAAAATCAATTTTTTGTAAGAATACAAATTATGGTAATGAATTAACCAATTTTGATAGTCAAATATGTGGATGTGAAAAACTCTACAACTTTATAAAACTAATCTAAATTATACTAATAAATTATAATTATAAAAAATATTAAACAAAATTTATAATTTTAGTAGTAAAATCGGAAATGGGATATGAAAAGATGTAGTTCGTTTCTAGTGGATAATTCATATCTGTGTTGGATTTGTATGGTCTTTTTCCTTTTTTTGGGCAGTAAATTAAAATTAGCGATTAAGATTGTCGGACGCCAATTATTGGAAAGTTTATTTGCATTATTGGATTGGAAAAACAATATTTAGTTACATTTCTCATAAACTCATTATAAATTTCAGAATATGTTCATTGTTGTCATTAATTGACTATATAACATATAGATTTATTAGATTACGAATAAAAAAGTAAAAGACAAAATTTATGTGGTTTAACAAGTTCGTATGCTTCTACTCCGCCTTGCTCACTCCGGAGAATTCACACCCAAATCCCAAAGCTCCCGTCACTTCGAAGTCATCTGCCTTTCCATATTTCTTTCATTGACATATATAAACCATATCAACAATCCAGAGGCGTATCTACATATATCAATGAGGTCCAAAATATTTATACATAATTTTGCATAATATATATGTATATATAACTTTATCTAATGTATCTCCAATTTATTTAATTTAATTATTGTATCCCCGATTCAAATTTCTAGATCCGCCTCTCCAACAATTATATTTTTTTATTACATATCTATTTATGCATAAAACTCCAGAACATGTATTTCACACAGTTATCATCACTGCTTAATAACTATCACATATATATTTTTAAAAATTATTTATATTTGATTTGGGAAATATATATGTATAATGTATGTAGTCATTCAGGGATTTGATATATTTAGTGATAGTGTTGGTTGTTTTGGTAGCACCCGTGCATAGACATGGCCAAATGGGCCCGGAACCGGCTGAACCGGCCCGAAACCGGCCCGCCGGTTCAATGAACCGGCCCGGAACCGTAGGCCACGGTTCGAAACCGGAACCGGACCCATATTTACACGGGCCGGTTCCGGTTCATTATTTTCAGGCCCGTCCTTTTTTTTTTATTAAAAAATTTAAATTATAACAACTGTGGTTGTGAGGGTTCGAACCCCTACCCTCAAAGAGAATATCACGCCACTCAACCACTGGGCTAATTATCTTCGTTATGAAATTAAAGGGTTATAATAAATATAATGTAAATTGTTTCAAACAATTTCATTCTCTTTGTAATCGAATAACTTATTTACTTATTATTATTGACTAAATCACATTTTTAAATATATAAAAACTATAAAAATGAGATTATTATATTATAATTATTTAATTTCTTAGATTAATGCATAATATATCATATTTAATTTAATTGAGCATTATTTGTATTATTGTGAGAGTTTCAAGAATATCAAGTAAATAATAAATAATAATTTAAATCAACTTAGAGATCATATATCCACTAGGCTACTTATATCCTCTTTTGTTGTAAAAATTATTCTAAAATTTAATAATCTATTATCTTTACAACTTTCAAGTCAATTATAATTATAATCTTTACATCGAAAGATGATTAGTAGCCTAGTGGATAAATGATCTCTAAGTTCTTAGATGTTGTAAGTTCAACCTCACATTAAGTTCCTGAGTACTTATCCATTGAACCACAACACCTCTGTTGGTTAAAAATTATTGTTAAATATATAAGATCCATAAATATGAGATTATTATAAGTAATTCTTATTTTTTCAATATTTCTTATATATTACTAAACAATAATAATATCCTTAAATAGGATATATAATTGACAAATATTATTTCAAACCAATGAAATTGATTGTTAAAATATTATTGCATCTTATAAGTTACAATATATCTCACATAACAATAGATTGATTCATAATGAATATAAACTTTTAAGATTGCTACTAACTTAAAAGTAAATCTTAGATTAATGGTTAATATATCATATTTATTTATACTAACTTTTAAGAATATTATTTTAATTAAATTTTATTTAGTTTACAACTATACGATTTAATACAAAGATTGGAATAAAAAAATAAAATGAATACACAAAGAATTAAAGAGGTTTTCAATTTTCATACATAATAATTTAACTCAAAGGTTATATTATAACAAATGATAATATATGTCATTAAAATCTTATTATTTAATAATTAATATATAACAAATATAAACTTATAATAATGTACTAATTTTTAATATTAAGTATTGAAAAGATGCATAATATATCATATTATTTTAGTTGAACATTATTTGTACTATTATAAAAGCTTCAAGAATATCAAGTAAATAATAAACAATAATTTAAATCAATATATTTATTTAATTAATATTATTGTATATTATAACTTATAATTTATAATATATTTTACATTATAATTATAATAGATTTATAAAGGTAATAGTTTTATATTTTTTAGATCAAATTTATTCTAACAGAGGATTAGTAGCCTAGTGGATAAGTGATCTCTAAATTTCATAGAGGTCATAGGTTCGAAACCTCCTATTTACATTTTAAAAATTTTTAAAAAAAATTTTAAAAAAAAATAAAAAACCGGCAGAACCGCCGGTTCGGCCCGGAACCGGGTTGACCCGGAACCGCCGGTTCTGGGCCGAAAACCGGAACCGTCCCCTTCATTTGGCGGGCCGGTTCAGGGCCCTAGTTTCTGGAACCGCCGAACCGGCGGTTCCGAACCGGAACCGGCCCGGAACCGGCCCGTGGCCATGTCTACCTGTGCCGTGCAGGTGCAGTTGTATACATCAAATTCGCATTAGGGGTAAAAATAGGCTGGGGTTTGTCTCAATAGGCTTGGACCTGTTATAATTGGAAGAGACCTGAGTCTGACGTGTTATCTACAATAAGCCTTTTTTTAAGGCCCGAACCTAGCCTTTTAAGTTAAGTAGGTCTAATTCTTAGCCTATGAAAGCCTATTTGAGGTTATTTTATATTTATATTTTTCTTATTTTTTAAATTATAAATATATTATATAATTTCAATATCAAATATCTATAGTATTTTTTATTATTCTATTATTTGGTAATAAATAAGATTTTCAGTATATTTTTATTTCTAAATTATAAATGTGATTTTTAATTTTAAATAATAAATATATTTAATTAATTATATAATATATGATCATTTAAATAGGTCGGCCTGTTAGGCTTCGCAGGTCTATTTTGAAGCCCGAGCCTAAAGCTGCTTAACTAAAGAGGCTTTATAAATAGCCCGACCTGACTTATGGTTAGTTAAGGCTTTATAAATAGCCCGATCTGATTTATGGTAGGCTAGGCCGAAGGTCTCTATCGGGCGATTCGGCCTATTCCCAACCGTAGTTCGCATTAATCAGTCTCCAACCACATTAATCAATATTTTCTTTCATCATACACTAAATTCACCTATACATAAACTGATAATATTATCCCTTTCCTTACATTTATATACATAAAGTGGTGAAAAAAAAATTACTGTAACGATGCTATCAAGATTTACACCAATTTGATTGAACTTCTGTGGCTGCCTTTTTCTCATGAAGGTTGAATTCACATAGAAATAAAGATGAAAAAATATATATATAGTAATGCCAACTTTCCCCACCAAGTAAAAGAAAATTGACTTCTCATGAACTGAACAAAGGTCTCTTGCTTTATTTGAGAATTGACAACTGAATGTACTCTTAATTCAATGTGAAAACACAGTCTATATATTAATGTTTTTTCTTTTTTTACATCAACAAACTCAGAAATTAATCAAAAACATTTTTTTTTTCTTTTTCTTTTAACCCACATGATTTTTTTGTAGTGAAATTGCACCCACTGCAGAGCCCTCGTTTGCTGCCCCGTGAGGCGGCCCGACCGGTACGGCGAGGCCGAGACGGGGCGGCACTGGGCGGGGAATAGGCGGTGCAGCCGGTGAATTTTCCGACAAAGGGTTGGTACGTAGCGATAGTCGGCCTTGTTTACCATCCTCGGTCGCCCATGACGATGCGTCCCATATCGACCCACAAAGGAAATATTGTTGCATCACTCTTTCTTAGATGCTTTCTTATTGGCACATCATCCACAAAGAATCTAAAAAAAAGGCAAAAAATTCAACAATAAATACAAAAAATGAAACGAACAAATTATAAGATCACATCACACCATTATTATTTTGATGAAGGTGGATATTTAGGTCTCAATTAATTTGGATTGATATTCAAGAATGTAGCATGGATCTTGTTATAGAACACTTTCGATGGAAATGCAAAATAATATATATAGAGTTATCATCAAGTGCTAAAATTAAAGTTTGTTGGTCCCGAAATCACAAAGATAATGTATGCACCGGAAGTTTAAAGTTCTAGCACTTGGTTCTGAAAATTGACTTAACTCAGTTCTCAGAAGGTATTATAATTACTAATTCATTTTTATTGAGATTCGATCTATAATTAATTGAAAATTCACTAATATATAAACTTGTCATATATTAATTATAAATATCAATTATAGATTCAATCATAAATGTTAACTGGATTTACACCCGCGCGTTGCGCGAAGCAAATATACGACAACTTATTTTTAATATTAAGATAAATTTAACAAAATCATAAAACTTACATATTTTTAGTATTTCTTTAAAAATCTTAGTTTTTATTAATTAATATTATACATTAGTATATTATAATATAACTTATTTTCTATATTATATATTCAACCATATATGTATTTTAATAAAAATAAAATAAAGTACATCAAATACAAAGCTTACAAAAAATAAGAACTTAACTTTAAAAATTATTCCATTAAAAATTATATTCATGTTATTTCAAAAATAGTAGATATAATAAATTAGTAAGATGTAAAAAAAAATAAAATGGATAATATAATTTTGTTAGTTTTTTATTATTATTTACTGTACATATATATTATAATAGGATAAATAAATAAAAATAAAATTGTTATAGAGAGATATTATTTTGGAGGGAAAGTGGCAAAACTGTAAATACATTCAAATATTTTGTTTTAATATATTAGTAGATTATAAACAAAGAAGTATATATTTACTATTTATAATTATAGAATGTTTCACCTATTAATTAAAGAATTAAATAATTATTTAATGAATAATTAACACAACAACTTATCATATTTTGTCTTCTACCTTACTTTAATATAGGATAGGATAGATGTGGGAAACAACATTTATTAGAATCTTTTGCTGTTGCAAATAAGGAACTCATAAAAATGGATTAGAATAGAAGAAATATCAACTTTTAAATAATAGTAGGTAGAAATGCTTTAATAATGATATAATAAAATATTATAAATGATGAAAATAATTAAAATTAATTCCACTATCAATATGTTCAAGTAACGGAAAGAATAGTTATAGTGTTATACTATTTCTTAAGAGTTTCGCAGACAAAAACAATTAAATCATATCGTGAATTATAAGTTATTTTTATATGATATTTTTTGTTCATTTATTATTTACAAAAGAGTAAGCAAGGCTCTAAAAAACAATAATAAAAAATAAATTAAAATAAATTATTTTTTCTTTGATGGTTGTCGCCATCATTTTGGAACATAGAAATATTTGTATAAATACTGAATATATAGATTTAGTAGGCGCAACGTCGAGCTCGTATTTGATTTTGGGATAGTTTGCCAGCCGCCGCCTTTGCATATAATTTTTTTTGTTTTTAAATATAATTGTGAAGTATAAACATACACGAGAAAAAATTCATCATCAAATTCGACACTGCATATCAAAATATACCATTTTATTTTGAAAATACAAACTACATGAAATAATATATAGCACAAGTGAATTGCTCAAAATCTTGAAGTTGTATGAGTTCCATTTCGTTGATTGCTCGATATCGATCCGTTTTCTGCACTCCCATTTAAAGCTGAGTCGGCAATGGACCCAATTCTCTCCTCAGCATGTAAAGCCTGCATGCATCATGAATTTTCAAGAATCATATATATGGATGGAAGTGAAGTAGAATGTGCAGACCTCTTTGATCCAGTTAGCTCGAAGCACGATCGAAATCAATATCAAGGTTTGGAGAAGACAGCCAGCCAACATCCCCAGCCAGATCCCTTTCACACCAAGATCAAGTTTGTAGCCAAGCAATGCACCAATGGGAAGGCCGAACAGATAGTAGCAACCGATGTTTATTGTAGCAACAGAGACTTGCCACCCTGCCCCGACTGCCACCCCTGCATGGCCATGGCCAAGGATGTGAGAGAGAAAGAGTACTGATATGCTAGAAAGAGAATGGAGATACCATTTAGGACTGGTTGGATGCTGTTGAGGAAAATGGTTGCTGCCAAGAAATAGGCCAAATTTGATGCCTTTTTTATGACTTCCTCATTGCTGGAAAACACTTTGGGGAAGCTGCTTTTGGCTGCCAGAATTGCTGTTGTGAATATACCACCAAACACTGTTGATGTAACCACAGCTACCATCACTGAGAATTTTGCAGCTTTTGGATTGTTTGCACCCAGTTCGTTGCCAACACGAACACTGTCAAACAATCAAGATCAATTTCAAGAATTCATTACAATTTTTTTTTTTTTTTTTATCTAACCTGATTGCAGCATTGAAACCAAGAGTGATCATCAATAACCAAAGCTGCACATTCATGCTGTCATTTCAATCAAACCAAGAATGTGTGAGGAAACAAGCCCAATATCAAGTAGGGGTGTACGCGGTCCGGTTTGGCCGGTTTGAGGGTCGAAGTTTCGGCCAAACCAAATAATACGGTTTGAGATATTTACAAACCAAACCAGCCAAATTAATCTTTCAAACCAAACCAAACCAAACCAAATAAAACGGTTTGGTCCGGCCGGTTTGGCGGTTTGAAGCGAACAAGGTCGAAAAATCTTGAATTTTTTTATTTTGCATTAATTTATTTGAAAAAAAAACAAAACCAATAAAAAAAATTAATATAACCTCACCGGCGACGGAATGAGGCGACAGCGGCAGGGCTGGTGGGCGAGGGGGAGCGCCGCTGGTGCAGGGCTGGAGCGCCGCTGGTGCAGGGCTGGAACGCCGCTGGTGCAGGGCTGGAGCGGTGCTGGTGCAGGTCTGGAAAGCCGCTGGTGCAGGGCTGGAGCGCCGCTGGTGCAGGGCGAGGGTAGTGCCGCCGGTGTAGGGCGAGGGTAGCGCTGCCGGAGGAGGAAGATAATAGAGGATGAAGATTACGACGATGAAGAATGAAGATTACGGATGAGTGGAAACGAAAAAAAATAAGTAATAAGGTTTAGGGTTTACAAAATAATAAATAATCATACAAAATAAAAAAAATACAGCAAAATTTGAATTATAAATAATAGATAAAAAATACAAAACAAAAAAATACAGCAAAGGGAATCGAACATGCGCCCTCACAACAATACAAAGACTTATTCACACCAAACAGCCACTGAACTACATTACATCTCTATATAAAATATGTCTTTAATAGTATTTATATATACGGTTCGGTCCGGCCGAAATGGCCGGTTTGCCAGAACAAACCGTCGGCCGAACCGTTTCATACGGTTTCAAAATCTAAAACCGGCCGGCCGTTTTTTAGGATCCTCAAACCGGCCGAACCGGCCAAATTACCTTGGTTCGGCCGGTTTGGCCGGTTTCGGCCAACTTGTGTACACCCCTAATATCAAGAACTGAGATCTCCAAAAAAAAAAAAAGAATTAGGCGCAGAACTAACCAGATCGATATAGCATCCACCGCGATTTCTGGATTCTTCAACCACCCAACCATGAGGATCACAATGGTGTAATACCACAACTCCAAGCTGCAATCAAAAACAAAAAACAAAAAGAAAATTGAACACCATACATGCATATGCAGAATCAATACAGTTGAAGAACTCACCACAGCATGATAGCTGATGCAAGTGACAGCTTCAAGAAACTCGCAAGGGACTTAAACGCAGACACAGAAAACCCGGTCCACGACTCAGGAAAGAAACCAGAGACAATGTAAACTAGCTGACCCAAAATGAGGAGCCACCATGATATGTCCCCTGCTATAGCAGCACCAACTATGCCTTTGTCAAGCTTTATCACGAGAACCCAGTTCAAAACAACATGAAATCCCAAAACAAGAAAAGAAATAACAGTCATGACCCATATTTTCCTTTGCGATTGGAGGAACTTCTGCAGGGGAAAGTTGAGTGCATAAGCAAATAACTGAGGGATCACCCACTGAGCATACGTCCCCGCCATCTCCGAGATGTCATGACTCTGTCTCAGAAGCTTCAACACCGGCGTCGTGAAAATGTAGAGAGGGGCCAAGAACAAGGCCGTTACAAAGGTGATGACGCATGATCTCTGCATATAGATTCCCAGCATTTCATACTGCCCTGCTCCAACCGCCTGCCCACATAGAGTTTCGAGGGCACTTCCCATTCCTAGCTAATGCAAACAAAAAAAAAACACACACTCAACCATTATTTCTTAATCCTCAAAGAAATCAAAAAAAACCATCCACAACAAGTGCTCACCATTATGCCGAAGACGAAACCCTCGAGCACGCTCTGTACAACAGAGACGGCAGCAAGTTCAACCTCGCCGAGATGTCCCACAAATGCGATGGTGACCACTCCGGCGGAGAACTGCGCCACCGTGGCAAGAATGGCCGGCGCCGCTATCTCCCACAACTTCTTCGATTCTTCCCACGTTCTGGCCCTGATGCTCTTATCAGAAGCGCTGGTTTCGATGTGGAAGGTCTGTGGCTCCATGTTTTTGTAGCAAGAGTTGGAGGTCTTCGTTTTGGTTGTTTTGAATCACAGGGTTTTTATTCATATAAATAAAAATATTCGAAAATATTATTTATAAAAAACATATATATATTTATTAAATGCATTTATTTTTTGGGAAAATATACAAATATATCCCAAACTTTGATTGAATTCTCAATTTTATCCCAAACTTTTCAATATAACAATTTCAGTCTTAAACTTTGAATGAATTCCCAATTTTATCCCAAACTTTTAAATGTAACAATTTCGGCCTAAACTTTAAATGAGTTCCCAATTTTCTTCCCACTGTCAAAATTTAAACATCGAAAATCTTACGTGGAGACATATATTTATATATCATACTATATTAGTCTTCACTAAATATTTACTTTCAAATTAAAATAATTTTCTAAAAGAATATTATTTTCGTAAATAATTATTCTAAAATAAGATCTAAGATAATAATTTAAATATATTTATTTTTAATATTAAAACGAATAAAGACATAAAATCAAGGCATATCTTAATAGTTTATAAAATCAAGGCATATCTTAATACTTTATCAAATATATTTATCTAAAGTTCTTTATATTTTAATAAAGATACCATGAGTTTTATGAAAATATATCACTCTAAAATTTCTTATTCTTAATATATACTTCATGAATGTCATTCCTCATGGAATGACATGGAAGAGTAGTGTACGTGTAAGGTTTTTTTGTATGACATGTAATTATTTGTGTTCATATAAAATTTTTGATGTTTTAATATTGACAGGTGGGAAAAATTTTAAAGTTTAGGCTAAAATTGTTATATTTAGAAGTTTGGGATAAAATTGGGAATCCATTCAAAGTTTAAGCCTGAAATTGTTATATTTAAAAGTTTGGGATAAAATTGGGAACTCATCCAAAGTTCGGGATAGATTTGCATATTTTTCCTTATTTTTTCACACTTATACAAAATAAAGATTCATGGAAGATATAAACATATCCTATCCGCTAATATTTTACGGATATGAATTTGAATCAATTCTAGATTTTATGTGAAAAATGCAATGTTAGGCATTAGTAAATCACACTTTGCTCATGTTCCACTTAATAATTAATTAAGAGTGGATTTATCTCTAATTAAGTAATTATAGAGATGTTATATCTCTATCACATTGAAGAGGAAAATTCGAATCATGTGATTTCGTAACTTTATTTTGTAACAGAATTCACATATTTTCAGCACAATCTTAGTGGCGAGAGGATAGGCGTGAAAGCAACACACATATGTTTTATAGAAAGACTAGTTGTATGAATCGTTATTTTGCATTTAACGTAAAGTATTATTGCAATGTACGTAACATTATATCATGTCTATTTTCAACACGTGTATAATTCTCTAGTGGGATTTCAAGCTGAATTATGTGCATGCATGCGACCTAAGAGACGTCAATTTAGTCCCAAGTGTGATAATGGTTAATATTTTGAACTAGAAAAAAATAAATTTAAGACCTCATAGGACTGAGCTTAAAACTCGACGGGTCGGACTGATTGATCTAATTAATTTTTATCCAAAAAAAAATTATAATTATATTATTAAAATCTATTTTTAATATTTAAAATTATTTATCTTAATTAAGTTTTGAGTTATATAATTGTGTTTAGTTCTAAGAGTTGGTCTCCTGAAAGAATGTCTCACCATTTTTTTATTGTGAGATGGACCTTAATACATCATTTCAATAAGTTAAATACATCATTTCATTTTTAAAATTACATTATTTGCAACAAAGAAATATATCATTTGCAATAAAGAAACATATCATTTCATTAAATTCATTTCACAATAAAAATAGTGAGACATCATTTGCAATAAAGAAACACATCATTTCATTAAATTCGTCTCACAATAAAAATGATGAGACCGTCTCATCTGAGAATTTGTCTAATTCTAATAGTATTCATGAAACTCAATCATAAAAATTTTATAATTATTGTGGGTCAAAATAATAAGGCCCAATAATGAAAATTCTGGTTCAATTTATTCATAAAGCCCATTAGCTCGAACCCACAAAAATCAAATCTGACTGAGATTTGGATTGAATAATAAGATATATTTAAGATAAGATTACGAAGAAATAGACTTAAATTTAGGATATTTATCTTATTTTTCATGTTTTTAGATATATTTTATGTATCTAGCTGGATTTATATTTTATTTATTCTTTTCCATCTTGTATATTTCCAAATTATAATAATAAAAATACTAGAATAAGCTATTAAGTGGATGTAGAGTACAAAATCAAACCATTACAAATTAAATGTTCTTTATTTTTTATTTTTTCTTTATTCGTTCTTGAATTTCTTTAGAACCTTGTTCCATACAAATTTCACCCACAACAATGATGTGTTTCGAATTTTTTATGAGAAAGAAGTGACATTTTATTTATTTTTCATTATTCAAAATATTAAAAGAGAAAAAATATTAAAAATAAATAATAATTCATAAATTTGTTGGTTCGAAGGCTAGCCCAAAAAACCGAATAGTTTAAATTAGGATTTAAAAAAAATTTAGCCCAAAAATATTTTAACCGAATAAACCCTTAACTTGCAACTTGATAGGGCTGACCCGAAACTCGACGGGTGGATCTAGTTGACATCTCTAATGCTAGTATGCCACTAAACTTGACAACTTGTTCTTGTCGAAATCGAAATGAATTCTTGAAAACAAGTTGATCGCTCTAGCTTTCCTATCCTAATGCTAATCTCTTCTTTCAATTTACCTTTTGTCTTTTTCTTTCAAATCTTATCCATTTCTGTGACTGTGATGAGTCCATATTGGGGCAAAGTTGAAGAGCCGTGGGACTTCAATCTCTCCTCAGCATGCAAAGCCTGCATTCAGACAACATCAGGAGACCTGTGTTCAAAAGCAGAGATGGAAGTTTAACTAAATGTGCAGACCTCTTTACTCCAGTTAGCTCGAACCACGTTTACAGTCAATATCAAGGTTTGGAGAAAACAACCAGCCAACATTCCCAGCCAGATACCTTTCGCACCAAGATCAAGTTTGTAGCCAAGCAATGCACCTAATGGGAGGCCAAACAGATAGTAGCAAACGATGTTTATCACAGCAACAGAGACTTGCCACCCTGCCCCAACTGCCACTCCTGCATTGTCGAAGACACAACTGTGTTCTTACACATTCAGAGAGAGAGAGAGAAAGAGAATGGAGAGCTGTTTTCATACCATGTAGTACTGGTTGGATGCTGTTGAGGAAAATGGTGGCTGCCAAGAAATAGGCCAGCTTGGATGTCTCTTTTATGACTTCCTCTTTGCTAGAAAACAAGGTGGGGAAGCTGGTTTTGGATGCCATAACTGCTACTGTGAATATAGCACCAAATACTGTTGATGTGGCCACAGCTACTACGATGGAGAATTTTGCAGCTTTTGGATTGTTAGCACCGAGTTCGTTGCCAACACGAACACTGTAAAAAGACCGAAACCATTCGGGTGATGGAAGTTATTTCAAGAATTCATGACAGTTTTTATCAGCAATTTCTCAGTTTTTGGAAGTTTGAGATGCATAGGCTACTTTGATTCATGATTTGGCCAAAACTCTTACCTGACTGCAGCGTTGAAACCAAGATTGATCATCAATGCCAAAAGCTCTACATTCATGCTGTCATTTCAATCAAATCAACAATCTAAGAGGTAACTAATCCAAATCAAGAAATGAGATTAAAAAAAAAAATTAGGAGCAGAACTAACCAGATAGATATAGCATCCACCGCGATTTCTGGATTCTTCAACCACCCTACCATGAGGATCACAATGGTATAATACCACAACTCCAAGCTGGAATCAAGAAATAGAAAATCCAACACTATTATACAAATGCAGATTGCATAACCATATTCCACAGTTTGAGGAACTCACCACAACATGATAGCTGATGCAAGCGACAGCTTCACAAAACTAAGAAGGGACTTGAACGCTGCCACAGAAAATCCAGTCCACGACTCAGGAAAGAAGCCGGAGACAACGTAAACAACCTGAGCTAAAACGAGAATCCACCATGATATATTCCCAGCTATGGCAGCACCAACTAAGCCTTTTTCAAGTTTTGTTATGAGAATCCAGTTCAAAAGAACATGAAATCCCAACACAAGTATAGATATATTAGTCATAACCCATATTCTGCTTTGCGCTTGGAGAAATTTTTGCAGAGGAAAATTGAATGCATAAGCAAATAATTGAGGAATCATCCACTGAGCATACTTCCCTGCGACCTCTGAGATGTCATGACTCTGTCGAAGAAGTTTTAATATCGGCGAAGTGAAGATGTAAAGAGGTAACAAGATAAAGGACGTCACAATTGTTATAATGCATGATCTCTGCATATATATTCCCAGCATTTCATACTGTCCAGCTCCAACTGCCTGCCCACATAGTGTTTCAAGAGCACTTCCCATTCCTAGCTAATACAGAAAAAAGCATTCACCAATCACTACTTCGTTTCATTTTCTTGAAACATTTTTGTCTTAAGTCGTAGTGAAATATACATACAAAGTAAAAATAATCAAGATTCCACAACCATTGCTTACCATTATGCCGTAGACAAAACCTTCGAGGACGTTCTGTACAATGGAGACAGCGGCAAGCTCAACCTCACCAAGGTGTCCCACAAATGCAGTAGTGACCAATCCGACAGAGAATTGCGCCACCGTGGCAAGGATGGCCGGGGCGGCGATCTCCCACATTCTCTTCGATTCATCCCATATCTTGCCTCTTATACTCTTATCGATTTCCGCAAAATGAACATGATTCTGGTGTGTTTCGATGTCCAACGGCTGAGGCTCCATGTTGTATGTTGTTGTTTTTCATTGTTAGCAATGGCATATATTTGTAACAAGATTTAGGTTGGGCCCTACATGGACTGGTTTTTCAAGAAATATTTTGTAGGGTAAGGCTGCAGCTGGCTTTTTTATACAACACATGATTCGGCAGTGATTGGTTTGCCTGAAATCTATAAATGAATTGAGTAGTTGATGTTGACAATTGAAATAGATTTTTAACCATATGATCTAGATTCCTCTTTTCTTAAACATAATTCAAATGAATCCATAACGCCATATCGACAAAAAACAATCTTAACATTTTGCCACAAAATCTGTAGTTTCTTCATATGTGAAATGGGAAGTATAAGTAAGAGTGATATTCAAGAATAGTTCAAATCCAATCATGGATTTTCTTCTCTGAAACCTTCTCACAGCCTTTGCATCAAATTTACACAGTCATACAACAGAATCTTTAGGAGGAATGCATGGCAGCAAGATATATGAGGAGAATCCATAGTTTCTCTTTTCAACTCAAGAGACCAATAGCAATATACATATATACAGAGAGAGTGGAACACAAACAGCTCAAAAAATACACAGATCAACCTACACATACATAAAAATCCGCACTCGATTTTATTGAGTAAAGAAAATTGATGCGGACGTCGTCGAAGCTAAGTGTTATCTAAGCATAAGCATAGTATTTAGTCTGACACACAAGTGGAATCCTATTCAACTAAAATTTGAAGTTAAGCCCCCTTGTGATTCAACTTCATGCAAGAATTAGATGCAGGAGTAGGAAAAAACCAAGAAGGACTAATATAATCTTCAAAAGAATCGGTTTCCAGTCTATTGGGGCAGAGTGATAGTTATGAAAGCCATGGACATAACCTCCATGGAAGGAACTTGAGAACAGGTAGGGGACTCCTGATGTGGCTCCATATACAGTGGCATCATGAAACCCGTGCACCTGAAGGTTGAAAATGGCGGGTAGAGCCCCGAAAAGAGTTGACAGTGTCAGATGACCGAATCTTGCAGCTGCCATTGGCATAGCTCCTGTAATTGGGTCCAACTCATTTGGCCGGGCATAGTGCATATCTACGCGTGGAGCAGTTTGCGGTCTCTGCCCCATTGGTCGATTTGGGACAGTCATACCAGGGAGGGATCGAGACCTTGGGTCACAATTTGATTTACCCCTTCCATATATAGGAATTAGCTTCTCCTCTTGTACCATAGCCTTGCAAACTGGGCACTCGTGACAATGTGAATGAAGTCGGAGCCATTGGTATAGACAAGGCCAGCAGTAAAGATGACCACATAGCGTCACAATTGGTTCTTGTGCTAATTCAAAACAGATGTTGCATTCAAAATTTCCAGTGTCGTACATTACATCAGCCGAAGAAGAGGCATCCGTTGACTCACCAACACCGCAATCCATATCTACAGCCGGAGGCCCTGAATCTATTCAGTCATGATCATTAGAACAAAGTTTTCTAATTTATGCAAAAAATAATTCTGAACACATCAATCCTCCAAACACATAGGACAACAATCAGCTAAAGCACATCAAATATAAAGAAACAACAGAAGGTGCTTCAGCTAACCAGAAGTAATCACTGCAAAATCATTGACTCAACACTCAATACATTGCCACATTCTAAAGGAATAGAAAAATTAATACATCAAAATGCAGCTTCCACAAACCCTAAAAGAATAACTGAAAAAAATTGTAAGTTTCATAATGATGCATGTATCAAGCCATAATCTCTCTATTGAGAGTCACAAAATCCTATCGAGAATTCAACCAATTTTTTTAATTCAGATTTTAACATACAAAAATGCACCATCCAACCTACCAAAAGAAAATTCAGATTTAATCTAACTTCGGATCAGTCAATAACTGCAAATGATCAGATTATTACCAAATATCCAAGTAAAAAAAACAAAACTATGATCCATCCACCAAAATTCGCAATATATTATCTGAAAACCCAATCACAGAACTTCAAATATCCAATAAGACCACTGTTTCCTTAATCTAAAACCATCCCAAGATCAAGCTACACCGATAATCAAAACACCGAACACACTAAACCCTAAACAATTAAGAAGAATTAAAAATCAGAACACTAAAAACACAAATTTACAACTTTTTCCCAAAGAAAAAGGCCAATATCATCCGGAAAAATTAGATAGTTACCAGAAAACATCAAAAAAAGGGCCGTAATAGATCTAAATCACAAAGAAATTCATGCGGATCAGCTAGAATACGCAATGTATGCATGAATTAAACGTGTGAAAATATGGACATCTAACCTCCTGAATTGGCAAATAGAAAAAGGTAGGTGGGATTAGAAAAATATGCCGTAAATTTATGGAGGTTGTCAGGTTGTGTTGCGAGTGAGTAAAAGATAAAAATAAAGAATTATAGGATTCTACAGGGACTATATTGCAAATAAATGGGAATTACGAATATAATAATAATAATATACATCAACATCGCTATGTTTAATTGAACTTTGATATTTGGTAAACAATCTAAGGAGTAATGAAATAAACGAATAGTGACATATAATATTATAAATTTGCTAATAAATCTTTGAGTCATTAAAATACTTTCTCTGCCCCAGTTAAATTGTCCACATTTGATCGGACACGATAACCAATATATGTGAGTGGTAGTGGGATAAATATTTAATTGATGGGTGAGAAAAAATTACTACTATTTTAGGAAAGTTGACTAATATTGTGGGACAGACGAAAAAAGAAATATGGACAATTTACTCGGGACGGAAAGAGTAATACTTAATTATGGGGTGGATGCATCATTACAACATGTAAGATATTTAATTATAATACCTTTTTTTTTAATAATAATTCATTATAATGAAATAGCATACATAATATAATGAAGTCTTGCATTATAAAGAAAAAGTTCATAGTTCATATCTAAATATGAGTTCTTATTTGAATACAACTCTCTCTTATATAACAAAAAAGTAGTTATTTTCGATAACAGCGGAAACAATTATAACTAAAAAAAAAGAATTATTGGAATTAGTTTTTATTAGTTTGCAAACAACTCACATCCCTTAATTCATTCAAAAAAAAAAAAACTCTCATCCCTTAAAAATAGGATTTATTTTAAACGGTTTATTCATTCAATTCTCATGATATTAACTGTATTCAAGTTTTTTGATTGATTCATCTATAAAACATCTTCATCAAAACTTAAGAAGTATTAATAATAAAAAATTGAATACGCAATATTTAATTAAATTTTAAAATATTATAATTATCCCAACCTTAAATACTAAAGTGAAATAAATTTACAAATTGTGAATATAACAACAAAATGGTTAACTATTAACTAACATATATTACTGCAATGTCAAACAATAATTAACAAATAATATTTTGTTACTTAATTTAGATTAAAATACACAAAAATAAAATAATAACTAAATCAATAGTAATGCAACATTAAAATACACAAAAATAAAATAATAACTAGATCAATAGTAATGCAACATATAATGGACCGAGTTTAGTACTATAGTTTTTATAGGGGACATTTTTCTAATGAGTAATATATAATATTGATGAATACACGTTAATATATAATATATAATACAATATTGTGGGGGCTAATTAAAAGATACAAAAACTTTAGGGACAAAGCAACTTCAACTAAGATTTGGTTTTTTGCTATCTCTTGTGACAAAGAACCTAACTCTCGTCAATTTGTGATGAAAATAGAAGAAATTGACTTAATACAGATTTAATTTGAAGAACTTGGGACATTATTTATAATTCTTTTTATATAAAATACAATAATTTAAATTTCATTCCACCAAGATCAATATGCTCAAATCACTTGCATCCCATATTGCAATTCCATTTAAGCCTATGAAAAACTTTTAGAACCTCAAATTTGCAAGAAGTAGAAAGAGGATGGATATGAGAGAGAGGAGACGTGAGAAAAGTGGAGTTACAATATAACAGGCTATTTTTAAGTACTTCTATCAATTAGGCAATAACTATACGTTTAGAATTGAAAAGGCCAAAAAAATAATAATAATAATAATAATAAGGCTATTTCAAAAATACATTAACACAAGAAAGATATAGAATCAGAATGTAGCAATGTTTTTCAACAAATAATTTCTTTGGTATAATTTTGGATATTTCTTTGTTTTCATCTCTCAAACTCAAACAGCCATCCAAAGTGAATCTAGAATT
Organism: Plectranthus barbatus; assembly: GCA_026898455.1. Taxonomy (NCBI): domain Eukaryota; kingdom Viridiplantae; phylum Streptophyta; class Magnoliopsida; order Lamiales; family Lamiaceae; genus Plectranthus; species Plectranthus barbatus. The sequence goes on from JAPKLW010000678.1 coordinate 56,865, forward strand.
AGTGCAAAATAACTAAACATGAAAATCAGACTTTGAGGCGAATCCAAGTGCTGGACTGCATTTTCTGCTCAAAAAAACTTTAACAAAGCCCTGCAGCAGTAGCATCTATCTCACAACCTTTGTTGAAGAAGGAAATAAAGAAGCAATCCGTGTACCATGGATATGGACTTACTTATAATCAATCAGCTCTGTTTTGCTACCATTTCTATGTCAGCTCCAATTTCAGCAATCTTGGCTTCCTTAGATGCCTTCGCGGCCTTAGCAATAGTCAGAACATCGAAATCCAAAGCAACTCTTCGCACTAGGCCTTCAAGCATCTGTTGAACATTTTAGTAGTGTTAAGATTAATATTCGATTCTAACAGCACAAATTAAATACATACATCATCAATTGGATTGCAAAAGATGGGTATGTTAGTTGGTATCACTTATGAATATACTTGATTTCATGTCTCCAACTCGACAGTCGTCGGGGTGTTAAGAAAAACTATCAAAGGCTCTCAAAAGAAACTGAAAGGTAAATGGTGTATTCTTGCTAAACCTACGCCCTTCATTACATATTTCTATTATAACTATAACCGCATTTTCTTGCATACATGCAAACGAGAGCTAATATAACCCTAAATTTATATAAACCCCAATTACAGACAAAATTGTGACCTATGAATAGGTCTTTTGCATGACTTTTCAATTTTGACAAGCTTTTCTTCAAAAGCTTATTAAAGTCACTGCACTTTAGAAAATAATGGGCATTAAATATTCACAAGAAATGGAAAAAACATATTTGAGACCTTCTAAAAAGTACCCGCAAGGAAATTAATAACTAGAACATAGAAAGTAGCCACTACTCCAAATAATGAAATGCAATCGAACTTACCAGTGATCCAATGGCTACCAAAGCCCGAAATTTTGAATCAGGTTCAACAGTTTCCCCTTCTGCCATCTAGAGGAGGGTGGAGACAAAGAAGAAAGCAGCAAAGCAAATATTAGTTGCTTCAATGTGAGTTCAGCTTCACGCGTGAGGACTACTCCAAATAAACATATATGACTTAAGTGCTCATGGAGAAAATGTTGATTAACCCAAATTCTAAGCAACCATGTTTTCCCTCTTAAATTGTCGATGCATGCACATAGTCTCTACTTTCCTCGATGTCATTAACAATAAAAAGTGACAAAACCAGCAACAGATGGATACCTCAAGTGCTGCAGAAAGAACTTGAGATTGGCCTTCCTCATCCTTTTTCTCAATCAAAAGAACAGCATAACTGCATTGATCCGTGGGTATCAACTTATAGTCGAGAATTCAAAAGCAGGTTTTGGAATAACTTTGAACAATATTTTTAAGTAGGTTTTAAAGGATATAAGCCAAAGTGAAGCACTGGGAGATACTGAATCTCAAGAAACTGATTCAAGGCAAACGACACACTTAGAAATAACAAGTAACAAGTATGCAAAACAAAAGTTTGATAACAACTATTTGCTCTAGAATGAGAAAAGAAATTGTTAGATCGCTCAATATTTCCTCTCCCACCATATACAAAGAGCATTTGACATAGATTAAGGAAAAGATGAAGTCAGAATTTCATGCATTAAAACTGCCACTTACTTGAGTATCAAAGTTGCATAGGACATTTGTACATTCTTATTTGAAGATGAGCAACAACTTGCGAAGGCATCAAGAATCTACAAGATCATAAAATCAGAAATTCACAATTAAATAAATAAAGCTGATGTGATAATCAAATGAGACAAAAGGATCATAATAAAATGTGTTCTGCAAAATGTCAAACAAGAAAGAGGTGTTTTCTGCCTAATTCCCAGTTGCAGATCCAATGTAACAACGATACTCACCTCAGCACGATGGTTTAATAACCATTCGTTGAAACTTGTGTTTTTGAAGAGATTAGTAACTGCACGGAGGCAGGTAAGTAGATTTGCAGGAAGTGGGGAAGATGCAGTCACCTTCTCGATCAACTCAATGACTATATCTGATTAAGAACAAATTAAAGAATGAGAAGGTAAGAAATAAATAATGAAATAAAACTTAGTCCTAACAAGAAATAGTTGAAGTGTAACACAAGATACACAAGCAACCAGCTTTCTAGAAATAGCACCCTAGAAAAGATGGCTAATGGCAGCCCCCAATATAAATCATAGAATTATCTGCCACAGGAGAAACAAGAAAATAATATATGGTGTGGCTGCATTCATCAAAAACAGGAATCCAATTGGATGCAGCAAAGGACCTCATCAAATAAGTAATAAATTGCAAGGAGCTAATCTTATTAGTTACCATTTTCATTTTTGACATACTGCAGAAGCTTCACCACTCCATCCGGATGCAGCACAAATATCCTTATTACATCAATAACTGCAAAGTTTTTCACATTAGTAAAAAGCTCTGTTTCCAAGCATTAATATTGCTTTGAAAAGATTTTAAATTGTTCATTTCCTCGCAGAAAATGAGCGGCAGTGGTGCATCATGGTTAAAATCTATGTTCGCACAGCTTGTCCTTTACCATTTTTCCATAAGGTCAGAACTCTGATGATTGGTAGATGTATTGAAACTACAGAGTTTCTGAACAAGCATTAATTTAGTCACTTCCATACTTAAATTAGCAACTGAATGAGAAAATAATATCTTCCTCCATACATAAATTTTAGATGCTTGCTTTAATATGATATGCAAGCTTAATTTAAGCAGCTCGTAACTAAAAACAATTCCCTATTTTCTACCAAATGAGCTGCAAAACTTGTGTTGTAACCAAGTCAACCCAACATAAGGGGCTCCAGCTTCTTTCACTTTCCACCCAAATCATCCTCATGAGAAACAGATTAAACAACTATCTCTATCATGTAATATTATCACTAACATGTTAGAATGGTTAGCTGCACTAATATACTCCAAAAAAAAACAAAGCACTAAAACAATTCCAGATTGTGAAATGGCCAAGAATCCTCTCATTATAATAGCAATATCCCTGCAGATGAGTCTCCTATAAACCATAAGCATGTTTGCATCAAACATGCACGCTTGCACACATACACACACACAAAAATGAGTTGATAGCATATGAAGAAATGCTGCCAAATGATAGCACATACATACACACAAACATTAGCATATGAAGAAATATGCTGCCAAATGATAGATCTAGAGATACTTACCAGGAAATAGTAAAGCAACAGGCCATGTTTTCAGAACTTTCAACAACAACGCAACATCAACATCTGAGAACCTACTGCTGTGGTAGTGTGATGTGTCTTTCAAAATCTTCACAATGGCATTAAATCTTGACATATCACTGTCACTCAGTGACAAATGTTTCTTTTCCTACAGGAAAGCAAAGATCAATTTAGACCCAACAAGTTTAGCCAAAGAGAAATTAATTGCAGTGCAGTGACAAGTAAAATACTGATGTAGTACAGGGTGAAAAGAACAGGTGAAAGCAGAAAGTAGAAATGTCAAAAGGCAAAGCAACACCGAAAGTAAAATAATTCCAGAGCTGATGCCATATAGATAGAGAAAACAATTATCAGATTCTGAAGCAAATAGATTACCGGATCAGACAGCAGGGAATTGTTAAACTCGGAAAACTTTTTGAGGATCCCATCAAACTGAGCAGTATCAAATGCAAGCATCCCTCTCTGGACAACAACAACAGTAATAAATTATGCTAGAGAATGTCACCAAGATAAGCATATTATATGTTTCATGACTGGAATAATATAATGGGTTTCAGCACCTAAGCAAAACCACCATTTTTACTGCTTCAAATTTTATCAAGCAGTTGAACCTTTTTACTGTAAGTTATTGCTAATTGGTAACATTCACCAAATTGATAATTGGTAATCTTTACAATTATCGCTATGGTATCATCAAGAAGATTCATATTTCCAATGCATTAAATACCATAGGTATAGACCAATCTTTAAGAGAAAATAAAAGTCATAGCTCCCGAAAATCAGACAGAATACTTTTGAACAGGGTGACAAAATGTTGACGGATTGAACAGGGACAACATGTGAAATAGTTCAACCATTCTACTGGCTCGTTGAATAAAATTTATGATTCTAAGAAACACCTATTTACTTCAATAATTTCTCCTAAATTGAGTGCTCATTCCCATTATTCCTAAGAAGTACCAAATGTGCATCAACCTTACTAGTTTCAGTACAGTCAACCGTACCCCAAAAAAAAATTCCCAATTTATTTATTGAATAGCACAACACCTTCCACTAAAACTTTAAAAGCCTTTCAGGGGCAAAAATTCACATATGATTGTATAAAACCCAAGTATATTAACATGATTTCCCAGATTGACGCTCACAGTGTTTGGTTGCAATTGCATAAGATTTACGTAGGTTTTTACAAAGCACAAATAGCATGTTTACAAATTGTTTATTCGATTTATAATAGAGAATTAGACTGGTAATCTTTTCCACCAAAATTGGGGAAAAGAACGTTTTGAATCCCTGTTTATAACCTACAACAGAAGATTAGAAAAGTAAAATATGATCACAGTGGCAAGATTACTTTTGGGATGTGCTTGTAAGAAGGCTTCGACAATGATGAACCTGCATTTATGAGAGCAACTATTAGAACTCTTCCACTAATAACCATAGTAAATTTAAAAAGAAATGCAAATTCAAGGATAAAAACCTGGAGGTTTTGATGGTGCTCCAGGTACATAAGCACTCGCTGAAGCACAAAACAGTACTCATATAGTAAGAGCGAACAACACAGAATAATATCCGTAGACATAATCAAAATTTAGCCTTACATCCAGTATAAGGGTCTCGAAACAAGGGATCTGGAGTGAAATCTTTTTGTCCGGTGTTTTGCAGAATAAATTCTACAATCTGTTGCCGATAAGAAAGAGGTAGGTTTTCGTTGAGTAGCCACTTATCAGCCACATCATATGGATTTTCTGTAAGAACAATGGTGTCAACAACATCAAGAAAAAGGAAATACAGATTAAGTACCCAAAAAATAGTTCGCACCCAAGAGAGAGATAGCAGAAAAAGAAGAAAATGTCAAATAAAGAACAAAGAAATAGGGGCTGTAAACATCATAATATACTACAACATTATGATTGCATTCATACTCACAACACAAGCAAGTTCTGATAAGCAAAAGGAACAAGGATTCTAAAACAGAGCATACCTGAGCGATTGTAGGGCAGTTTACGGATTGGTTCACCATCTCCAATGTCAACATCAAATACTGAAGAACATGCAGGGTTAGTTGTCAATGAAGAGAAAAATAAAAATAAAAAATGGGACAAATAGGCGACTAGATTAGGAAATGAAATGCTAACCATGGTCATACTGAACGCCATTGAGCACAGAAGGCTTTATATTATCATCAGGTCCATCAACAACTTCACCAATCTAGATGTGAAAAGGAGATTAAATACAAAAGAGGCAATTTGGAAAGAGCAACCAGATAACTAAACCAAACAAAAATTTTAAGAAGCTCATAGATAATCACAAGTAGATGCATGGAGATGTACAAATCCTACTCCAATAAAATCAAATGAACAAGATAAATAAAAAGTGTATACCAGAAAGAAAGAGTATAACTAAATTGAAGAAGGAATTCATTGCAAGCCCATCGCCTTCAGGAATGTGAAATAGCCTAGTATGGAAATACAATTTGTCATTACCTTATCCCACTTCTGTTCTCTCATATTCCATGCATAGGCCACACCGTTATCACCTTCTCGAACAACCTTTGTCTGCCCATCACTACTTCCTGACAATTAACAATGAAAACAATGTGCACACATAAATAGAGTAGAAGCTTCATGGTTCATTTCAAGAATTAATACCTATTTCAAAGAGTAATGGGCTTCAAATAGGGATACTTTTAAATAGTTATGTCAACATACCTGGAGTCTTCAATGCATCTAGACCTGGTAAGTCTTCCAACTTCAGGCCTCCAACTCTCTTCCTAATGCATATTAGAAGGGGGGAATACATCAGCCATAGATAATGTAAGACAGACATTTATAACTGGCTTAATACTATACTTTAAGAAAACTATAGAGGTTAATGCCTCGAGGCGAGGCTATGGAAAATTGCCGCTGAGCCTACATCTATGTTCATTGAGGCTCACACCAAAGATTTTAAAGTTTTTTCCATTTTTCTGGATCTCAACATTGATGTTTTGGGGTTTCAGCTTTTTCTTTTATTATGTTTTAGAGGAGAAATATGGATACAAGGATGCCTAAACCCTAATAGGTGCAGTTCAACTTAAGCAAAACAAGGCACCTGAATTTGGAAATCTATTGACCAAGGGACAATATAGTAGGGAATCACTACCTGCTGATCTTGTACTGAGAAATCTGAGAAGCAAAGGAGTTCAGTTCTACAGAGTCGGCAATCTTTTCATGGTCAATGGTCCAGATACGCACAATGCCATCAGAGCAAGCAGTTACAATGTCACCATTTTCCAAGAATTTAGCATCCCAAACGCAACCAGGATGCTCTATGGTCTGCACACAAATTCCATCTGCAATAAAACATGATTTTTCATGCCAACATAAAGATGCTTGAATCATCCATAGCAGCAATCAACAAAAGTGGCCATAATGATATCATCTTCAATTATCCTCAACTACAAAAACAAGGGAGAAATAGAAAACGCTGGAACAGATCTCACCAAATGGTCATTTATTGAATAATATGCAGAGAAGGACTATCATGCAGACTTTATAAATTGACTATTGTGTATACTGATAAGTTAACATTTAATTTCCCAGATCAACCAATATAAAGGCAACTCCATGCTGCAAAACATGGAAAAATTAAGCAGGACAAAATTTAAAAAAAAAAAGAGAAATAAAATGGCCATAACTTAGCTAGTGGCCATGGCAGACAACAACCAAGAATAATAAAATAAACATCACAAAACATTAAGGAAGGGAAAATCCATAGAATAGTCTTCACAAAGCAAACAGTCGTTTTGTACAGGTCATTAGAAAGACTCAGTCCTCAACAAATCTTGGCCAATCGGAGCAGACATGAGAAACCGTAAGAAAACAGCAAAAATATGGTTTATTAAGGCATGGAATACACAACAAAAGCAGAATAAAAGAAAGACGAGTGCAACCTTTCCATATCTTTGCTGAACAATCCTCGCTACCACTGACTATAAGGCCAGATGCATGAGCATCTACAGAATAAACAATGGACACATGACCAACCAACTCCATTAAAAGATCCCCAGTGAATGTCCATAGCCTGATAGAACTGCCATAAAGAAACTAAACAAGAATCAGGAAGGACAAGAATGAACACAAAACAAAGGATAAGAGACAAGAAACTTATTCATAACCTTTAAGCATTGCAAGCTAAATAAGGAGTTGCACAACAACACAAATAGAGCAATGTTCATACTGAACTATGAACTGAAAAAATGAAAATACTTTTACGATGATATTAGGCAGCCAATAGAGATCTAGAGTAAAAGACCAAGTAAACTAGAAAAATATTGACATGTCAAAAGTTCCCAGTAACAAGCAATTTTGTTACAAGAAAAGTAATATTTTTATTAGGGCGCTATGTTTTCGTGGGTGAAATTAACGAAAAGGGATATGAACAAGCTATTTTCAAATCAATTAATAGATAGTCAACTATGTTCTGATAGATCAAAAGTGATAAAAATGATAAGATAATCAATGTTCCTCTTAAGAAAAATTCAACCAATATAAACTCAGCTACAGCACAGCTTCACTGGTTAGTAAGTAATCTAATAATATTGCATGATGTTATGGAAAATAACATGCACAATGCATCAGTTAACATTTTTTACATCCTGATAATTAGGTTCTCTTGTAAACAATTTTGTATCACATAAATATTTTTATATAAGGAATATAAATAAGTGAGACACACAACAAGTTCTTTTTTAGATCCTAATAATTATGTTCTCTTGTAAACAATTGCGACACACATTAATATAAACATGTAAAGCAGGCAACCAGTTCTTGTCACTACAGGGGCACAAATAGCAAAATGATAATGACTTTCCATTGGCTCTAGATGACAATATCAATTAAATTCAAATGCAGATATAATGGCAATGAGCTTTGTATCATAATTACAGTAGCTCCGATTAGCACGTCCACTAAGGAAATCAAAATCTTACCCATCATGAGATGCAGAGAGAACTCCTAAATTTGGCATAACAGCAACTCCTCTAACAGTATCTGTATAACAAATTATTTTACACAGATGTGAAAGACTAAAAATTGTAAGTGAAAAAGCAACTGACTGATTAAATTAACAAAAGAGGATTCATTCATTCAGTAAAATACTTCCTGAAAACCAAGATCAACCAAAACTCTAGCTACATGAAGCCAATAGGTTTCTTATCAAATGCTCAAAAATTAGGAACAGGCAAAAGCACAAATGGACTAGTTCATTATGGAGCTAAAATTTTCTCCTCTTATTGAATATTGCTCACAACCTAGACAAAAAAGGAAGCACAAATTAACTAGTACATAGGCCATAAGCATAGGTACAAACCCAAACTACAGTATTTGGTCGTTATTTTGGTAAGAGCTTCAGGTTTTGGAAAAACTGATGCTTATACCACAAATACAGAATGGGATGCCTATACCACAAATACACAGAAAGGCAAGAGATTAAAATTGTTACGCAACAATATCCAAGATGATATTTTAAGATATTTATATTAGATGTGGATGACATTTTAAGAGCGCCAATAATAGTAATAACATTGAACTCAAGTTATTTAAAAGAAATGGGAGAGTGGAAAGGAAACCTGTATGGCCTTGAAAAGTATGGATACAAGACTTTCCTTTCCAAACCTTCAAAGTCATGTCACTTGAACCTGTATTAACCATCAAAGCTCATTGTTATCGAATGGTGATATAAATACACACAGAAAGTTGCTAAGTCTCAAGCTACAGAAACATTTTAGTTCTGCTGAGATTATAAGATCTCAAATATTTGGCCATTGAATATCTTTTCCACTCGAGACTCGGGAAAGGTTGAAAACAGGGAACTAAAATGTATCAATTTTCTGAAAAATAGATCAAGCCACAAATTCAGCAATAAGCTTTACAATGAACCCTGTTTCCAATTTGTGGAGGAAAGCAATCAAGAGAAATATTAAAAGTTGAAGACAGCTATCGAAATAATGAAAACAGAATAATGCCTGTCACCAGCTCTCCAGAGGGCAACTTAATTACTGCTTGAATTGCTGCCTTATGAGCTTCCCATTCCTCAACTTGTTGGCCTCCCCTCCAGCGTCTCAATGTACTAAACCAAAGCAACCACATCAGCTGTGTTAGAAGTGTAACAAGTATAAAGGTCCTTCACAGACTCCGAATTTATCATTGAGAAACAAGAAATCAGTCACCATCACAATCATCAATTATTCTGCATTTAAAAAGAGACCCAGTTACATCACAATAATTTAACATCACAACAATGCATTAACCAGAAAAATTCGTGTGCCATTCTGTATGTGCTATATCTGCACTACTACAGAGGTCTTTGTATTTGTGAATACCCAGAAACCTTTTGTCTACACTCTCAACCACTAGCAAGTTTGGTTACCAAAGCTTTCCACTCCAAAGAAGTTAAAATATTAAAAGCAAAGAAAATCTGGGGGACTTAGAAACAAAACTATTTTTATGTTAACGCCAGCACAGAAGTGACAGTAAAGTTTGATAAGAATAAGCAAAGGAAAACTCTCCTGCGATTTCATGCTACTTTCAGGAGTATTAGCAATCCAATTTGAAAAAATACCAAATGATCAACAACATCAGAAAGATGAAAATTTATCATCAACTAAGGAAGCAGAAAGCAGCAGAATATTTTTCAGAAGAATTTTAGATATATAGAAATTAACATGAATCATTTCTATTACTTCGATAAACCCAGGTGAAAAACACATGGAACTGAAAGTAATACAATAATTAAGAGAACAATGATTATCATTCACGAGATTTGGCATACCAATCTACCGATGATGACACAATATCTGAATCATCCAATGCAATGCCAGTAACTTGCAATTTATGGCCCTTCAGCGTCTGCACTTTCTCTCCTGTGGCCAAGTTCCAAACAAGAACCAAAGTGTCCATTCCTCCTGATATAACTCCACCCTCCGGAAACTCCTCATTTGGAGGAATCCAAGCCAATGGCCCCACAAAACTAGTGTGTCCCAACAATATTTTCGACAAAGTAAAATCACGCTTTTGTGATTCATCTAAGGTCCAAAACCTAACAGTTTTGTCCCTTGAAGAAGTTGCGATACCAGCATTGCCACATATGCATATACCTCGAGCCTAAAGATAAGGAAGAAGTCCATAAAGAACGCCAACAAGTAAACTCAATTCACTAAACACTAAATATTAGGTCAGCCTAACAAGTTCAGAGCAGGACTACATCATGCATTAAAAGGTGCCAAAATGCATAATTATGCAGCATTAGCATTTTCAATCCACTTTTCTTGACCACTCAGTAGTTAGATAAGAAAAGCACAGGCAATAAAATTCTGATCTCAAAAGTGAAACAATGCCCAAGAAAGTAAATGAAGAACGCAAAGAAATCACAATTTTACAAATTTCTTGACCAAACTTAGAAAACAACCACCATGCAAACAATTATAGTCCAACATGGGCTTGCAAAGGAAGAGTCCGTATCAAATCAGTTGATACATGTGGTCAAAAATCAAGAACGCACTTAATTTCAGGTTTCTTCTTGTGGTGGCGGGTTTGGGGGTTATATCTTGGATATATAGTGGTATCTGTACAATAAGGACTAGTGTTTAACAACATTTACAACGCATTTACCAATATTTTCTTGTATTGTTTGGTATGTACTACAAACAAACAAATCATGACATTTCGCACAAATTTTAATGGAAGACATTTTACTCTCGATAAATAAGGCTGCAATGCAATTTCTCAATTACATCAAACCAAATCAATTCAACTATGAGAAAACAAGCCAAAAATATAATTGGCTGAACTTCAGTTTTGTTTATAGTTTTATGGGATGACAAATCAATACAAAGTAAACCAATGCAAAGTCTGAAACGGGAGAAACCCTTCTTAGAATCTGCCCAGTTGTTACACGCAATTTCACAATGGAATTAATTTCTTAAAAGAAAGTTAAAGACAATTTCCCACATTGCAGGTTCACACTGCCATGAAGTTCATAGATTGAGAAACAATCAATAAAAGCACAGGAATTTCATTTTTCATAGAAAAAAAAAAAACACTACAATGCATGATTTGTCGGTCAGATCAACCAAATGAAAAAATAACTAACGGCAAGAAAGTCCAGAAAACTCAAAAATCATACGAATGCCGCACTCATATAACAAAAATACGAGATCATACATCATCGTCGTGGCCCCGGAGTTGGCACCTCAATTGGTACTCCTTGAAATCGATATCCATGGAACTTGAAGTCATTCTTCAATTCCAGATAAGGGAACTGTAGGGTTTAACAGAGGTTGCTTGGGGAAAAGATTAAGAATTTCTTAAAAATAATTATGCAAACTATGGCGATGACATCAATTGATAGGCGCAAAAAGATATCTCTCAAGCTGTCAATTTTCGGGTGGAAATTGGTATACGAGGCGTTTTCCGAAACGAATCTCAACACGATAAAATCATACAGTGGCAAATTAGGTTTTATTAAAATGAGAATTGGGGAATGAAGCTAGCTTGCTACACAAGTTGCTGTCAGTCCAGACTCCAGAGCTCTCTCTCTCTCCAATTCTTGAATTGGGCCAAAGAAGTTCAAGAACGGGCCAGCCTCCCACTTTTGATGTCTTGCATTACAGTCTCCAGCCCTCAAATTTTTTGGAGAGTTTGGTTTGAACATGCAACATTCTTCTATCCCAATATTTTTCATTCGAAATATTTTATATATAATATTTTTCATAACTTATTTTATTTCTAAATAAAATAAACAAATAAGATGTTGTATTGAATTTTCTATAATGATAGTTATATATTCTTGTGGATCTCCTACCACGTATTCCCATCAAAATTTATGAATAGTGCATTCTAATCAAAATGAACAAATTTCGATCAAAATTCGAAAAAACAGCATTTTGATTATAAAAAAAAAATTAAAACATTCATATCTCATAATTTCACACAAATATATCGTATTGTACGTGACATTTGATTAAACTTGTATTTAAGAAGTGCCAAAAATATTACGTGAATAAGTTAAGAAAGATATCTAATCAATACCAATTTCATATCATAGGATTACTACAATGCCCTATAATTTCGTGAGCCATGTGCGATGTGTATAGATAGTGTCCTATTTTACTATTATAATTATAAATTAAAAAAGTAGTAAAATATAATATAAGTATAAAATATGGCTTATATAATCTTTATTTACAAGTTGTTCAGAAACTATAAATTGCAAAACAAAAAAAAAAACCATATTCTTTTACTTTGAAAACATGTACTAAATCTTGATTATATTCATCAATAAACAGATCTTAAATAAAATAAACAAGGAAAATACATAACTATCATTTGTAGATAACCTCATAATTCTATTTTATTTTTTAATAAGACCCACCACTAAGAATTTCACAATTTATTGTTATAAATATCTAACAATCTATTCGATCATTTTTTTCAATTTAAGAACATTTTTTTCATATTCTTTTAGATAGACTAATCACATTTTTAAATCAAAAAAATAACTAATATAATTTTTTAACTTATATAAGGCAAAATATAAATTTAAGTTTCACTATTTTATTTTAATTGAAATAAAAATGAATTGATTTATTTTGGAATTAATATAATTTTGTAAATTCAATGCTAAAACAAATTTATAATATATTAATACTAAAAATTTTATAAAAATGGTGGCCCAATATTTTTGGAGCCCCGGTCTGATTCATCTCCCGCACGACCTCATAGCCAGCCCTGACTACAATAATTTATGTGGCCCACCTCCACATATGATATCCACCAACAAATAAAAATGATAGTATATTATAAGTTCTATACTAATAAAGAAACAATTATCTAGTGTAGGTGATAAAAATATTTTCGCAAACTAGAGCATTAAAGATCAAAATCAACGTATGTGATCAATTCAAATTCGTCTCAGTTTCGGTGCATTATTTGTTTTAACATCTAGCATTCAAGGGCAAAAATGTGAAAAATATATATTCAAGAATTTCATTTCGTGTAGTTCATAAAACATAATATGCATACGTTCGATGTAAAAAATGCAATATTTTGGGCATAAAACTGCAGCATATAATCAATGCAAAAAATGCACTCAAAATGAATACAAAAATGCATATGCTTTAGAATAAAAATGCATCTTATTCAAGTTAAGAATGCAATCATTTGATACGAAAATATGCAAATATTTGAGAACATTTTTTATGCGTAATTAATACATTTTTTATCCTGAACGTAAATATAATGAAGAACATATATAAAATCAAGGTTTTCGTGTGAATCTTCTAAACTTAACATATTTTATATGGATATATCATATGAATCATCGTAAAAATACGTTTAATTTGATATATGATTCGTAAAAATAGATTTGAATCAAGAAAGATATAATAGTTTGATTATGATAGGAGGAAAGAGAAAATTAAGAGAGAGAATGTTTAGATCTAAAGATAGAGAAGACGGTTATTCAAACTTAAAGACTAAATTACTAAGATACCTTAATTACCTTATTTATCTAATAAATCCTGAATTATCACAATCTTTAAATCAACAAAATAAAGAATCCAGATTCTTTCTCGTTTAACATGGGAAAAACTTTTTATTATATGATCACTATTATACATACATACATATATATATATATATGAATTATAATTGTTATTCTTTTTTGCTGTAGAGTTATTTTGGTAGATCAAATTACATACTTACCATATTTATTGTTAATTGCCTAAAATATTATAGAATTATATTTGGCAAGTATTTTTAGGGAAAATTTTGTTTGCTTGAGAGTTTTATTTTTATATGTATATAGATTGTAACACCCTGCAATTTCCACGTCTTTTTTACGCTAAATAATTCTTTTAATCACGCTTGACAATGAATTAAATTACGAATAAATAAATCGGCTCGCATATAAATATTTTCGGCCTTTCATTGATATAGGCTAGATAAATTATTTTGGGTTTAAGGAATTGATTTATGAGGTGCATTAGACTAGTGGACTCATATATTTATTTCGTTTTACACATGTGTTAGGCCCAAATTGAAGGAGAATAATAAAAGTCGAATAGAAATACAAGTGTGAAAAATTAAGACTCACACTATCTTAGTATTAATAATTAATCCCATGAGGATATATCTAGGCCCAATTGCATATTTTTAAATTGATGATGAATATTATTCAAAATTAATTCCAAGATAAAGTTCAGAATTAAAATTCATAATTTATTATATGAAATTTTGGCCCTCATGTATTAAATAAATTAAAGGCACATTAGCACGTATATAAATAATTGAGATTTAATTTCCCAAAAAAATTAGTTTTCTAAGTTTTCCCTATAATTTGGGCCCTGTTAGATTAAGATAACACAAATTTCACCCATGGGAGAAGTGGATCCCGCTTTCATCCAGGGCCTGGAACACTTGTCCAAACCCATCACAGTCAAAGCCCAAGACATCCATTTGATCGATCTCTTCCCGTTGGACTCCGATCCAGCCACCGGGTAAACTCTGGTCGCCGAAATTAATGGACATTGAATATGCACAAAAATGGAGAAACATATAGTGGGCGTGCTAAAAAGTATTACAAGGGGTTTTTGTTTGGTTAAATTTGTTGGTACCATTGCTAAATACATGACAATAAATGGAGAAGAAATTAATGGACATTAAATATTCACAAAAATGGAGAAACATATAGTGGGCGCGCTAAATGGTACTACAAGGAGTTTTTGTTTGGCTAAATTTGTTGGGTATCATTGCTAAATACATGACAATAATTAGAGAAGAAATTGATGGACATTGAATATTCACAAAAATGAAGAAAACATATAGTGGGCGTGCTAAAAAGTACTACAAAGGGGTTTTTGTTTGGTTAAATTTGTTGGGTAATATATCTAAATACATGACAATAAATGAGGAAGAAATTAATGGACATTGAATATTCACAAAAATGGAGAAACATATAGTGGGCGTGCTAAAAAATACTACAAGGAGTTTTTTTTGGTTAAATTTGTTGGGTACCATTGCAATTTCCTATACCAAAAGAAAAAATTGGAGTGATAATGATACAACAAAATTCGATGCATTGGAAATATCAATGATAAAATACTCTGTGTCTCCTAAAGATTCATGAACACATACTTCAATCTTTTTAAATCAATTCAAGTGTACAACAAGTATTTTATGGTTGTGTACCCTAATTAAGCACCAAGAAAAGAATATCTTATAAACTTTTGTCATTTATAATATTGTGTACAAGCATAAAATGAGGAAAACTAAATTTTACCATCATTAATTCATATTCACTTTTCATATTTTTTGTTTAATGTAATTGTTAATGAATGAGAAATCTTTAGATATTGAATTAATTTGTTCTATAAATAAGATTTTTATTGATTATTCTCTCTATCTTTTGGAATATTAATTTTGGAAGTATTTTTTTATTGGGAGAAAAAAATAAACTTTTTGTAAATTCTTCTTTTATATATATATATATATATATATATATATATATATATATATGGGATGGGTTATGTTTTTTGTGACACACATAAAACTTTAGATTAGATTTCAATCGGAATACATATTATACATAGAGCATTCAGATCAAAATACAAATGATGTATTTTATATAAATAAATCATTGGTTATACTTGAATAAATCATTTTCATTTAGACATGTTAGGAACTGATCATATTTATAGAACAAATTAATTTAATATCTAAAGATTTCCAATTCATTAACAATTTCATTAAACAAAAAAATATGAAAAGTGAACATGAATTAATGATGGTAAAATTCAGTTTTCCTCATTTTATGTTTGTACACAATATTATAAATGACAAAAGTTTGTTAGATATTTTTTTCTTGGTGCTTAATTAGGGTACACAACCATAAAATACTTGTTGTACACTTGAATTGATTTAAAAAGAGTGAAGTATGAGTTCATGAATCTTTAGGAGATACATAGTATTTGATCATTGATATTTCCAATGCATCGAATTTTGTTGTATCATTGTCACTCAGTGACA
>JAPKLW010000678.1:73123-132565 GCA_026898455.1 Plectranthus barbatus
AATATTCACAAAAATGGAGAAACATATAGTGGGCGTGCTAAAAAGTATTACAAGGAGTTTTTGTTTGGCTAAATTTGTTGGGTAGCATTGCTAAATACCTGACAATAATTGGAGAAGAAAATAATGGACATTGAATATTCACAAAAATGGAGAAAATATATAGTGGGCATGCTAAAAAGTACTACAAAGGGTTTTTTTGGTTAAATTTGTTGGGTACCATTGCTAAATACATGACAATAAATGGAGAAAAAATTAATGGACATTGAATATTCACAAAAAATGGAGAATCATATAGTGGGCGCGCTAAATGGTACTACAAAGAGTTTTTCTTTGGCTAAATTAGTTGGGTATCATTGCTAAAAACATGACAATAATTAGAGTATAAATTGATGGACATTGAATATTCACTAAAATGAAGAAAACATATAGTGGGCGTGCTAAAAAGTACTACAAGGGGTTTTTGTTTGGTTAAATTTGTTGGGTAACATTGCTAAATACTTGACAGTAAATGAGGAAAAAATTAATGGACATTGAATATTCACAAAAATGGAGAAACATATCGTGGGCGTGCTAAAAAGTACTACAAGTAGTTTTTGTTTGGTTAAATTTATTGGGTACCATTGCAATTCCATGTACCAAAAGAAAAAATTGTCACTGAGTGACAATGATACAACAAAATTCGATGCATTGGAAATATCAATGATCAAATACTATATATCTCCTACAGATTCATGAACTCATACTTCAATCTTTTTAAATCAATTCAAGTGTACAACAAGTATTTTATGGTTGTGTACCATAATTAAGCACCAAGAAAGGAATATCTTATAAACTTTTGTCATTTATAATATTGTGTACAAACATAAATTGAGGAAAACTGAATTTTACCATCATTAATTCATATTCACTTTTCATATTTTTTTTGTTTAATGTAATTGTTAATGAATGAGAAATCTTTAGATATTGAATTAATTTGTTCTATAAATATGATTTTTATTGATTCCTTTCTCTATCTTTTGGAATATTAATTTTGGAAGTATTTTTTTATTGAGAGGAAAAAAATTAACTTTTTGTAAATTTTGCTTATATATACATACATACATATATATATATATATATATATATATATATATATATATATGGGATGAGTTATGTTTTCTGTGACACATGTAAGACTTTAGATCGGAATTTTGAACTGAATTTATTTTTACACTTAGGAAATTCCGTTCGGAACTCATATTTCAATCGAAATGCATATTATACATAGAGCATTCAGATCAAAATACAAATGATGTATTTTATATAAATAAATCATTTGTTATACTTGAATACATCATTTCCATTTAGACATGTTAGGAACTGAGTTTCATTCTTCTCTTAATTTGATGTTTTGATATGTCAAAACTTACTTTAGTACTAAATTTCTAGAGTCATCAAATGTAATCCTTGTATAGGATTTATAGTGTTGTAATAGACTAGAAATTTAGATGCTGAAGACCAAGCGAAGGAATCATAAACTTAGTTTCTGATGAAGACTTTCAAGAAGATAAAGCTCGAGGTCTGAAGACATGTGTTCGTTCTTAAAACTTAGTAAGGCTAGAAACTTTGTTTTTTGGAAAATAAGTTTTGGAAATTAAGTTTCACTAAGTATGGCTAAGGCCTATACTGACTTTGGAATGTCAGTATGGAGGAGGCCTATACTGACTTTGGAATGTCAGTATGGAGATAGCCCATACTGACTTTGGAATGTCCGTATGGAGGTTCATTATTTCAAAAGCACGTGAAACACAAGTATTCGAAGTCAGACTTATAGGCACTTCAATGCTTAAGTCAAAAAGTCAGTACGAGGATGTCTCGTACTTGTATTCCTCGGACTGAAACTTAATCTGACAAAAGCATGTGGAAAGTACACTACCAAAAGCATAAAGCAGGTGGCAGAGCAGAGCAAACTAAAGTATGGGCAATGATTGGACGACATTCTTCATGGGTCTAACGACTTGATTTATGTGTCTAACGGAAGGAAATTCAAATTGTCCCCCTGAAGACTATAAATAGCCCAACATTTTGAACGTATAATATATATGAATCACGTGAATAGCTAAGTCGACACTTTGCTCAACTTTCTACTCATACTCTCTGAATTGTTGTGAGTTTCATCACGAGGCTTGAGTTTTCAACTCAAGTTATTCATTTCGTGCTAGTGTTTCTAGGCACGAGGCTGAAGCTACTTACTTTGAAACCTTCAATACTTCGCTAAGTATTGAGGTGTATATACTTGAAACTTACTTAACAATTCCTGAGCTAAACTGACTTTTTCGATAACCTGGAAACTGACTCTCAGTCAATTTCCAGAGACAAGTGTTTATTCAAATTACTTCTGCTGCACATTATAGTTCTCTGATTTCGGAACCAACGAGTGGTATCACGCGCCAATGTTCTTATTGACTAATTGGTTGTGTTGAGACGCTTAGGACCAGATCTCTTTTCCTTGCTCTTGTGTGTTTCTTGTGTCTTAGCTCAAATTAAACAAAGATGACTCACATTGCCAAGCTTCCAAAGTATTCCCCAGAGAACTTCAATATATAGAGGAAGAGGTCCCTGATTATGCTAAAGAATATTCATCCAGAAATAGCAGATGTTATAGCCAATGGACCTATAAAGATCACGAAGATCAACACTCAACTTGGAGGCGACGACGACCCTGAGATTATAGAAAAACTCTTTGTTGAGTGGACTGCAGAAGACAAAGCTCGCGCACACTTGGATGTCGGGGCCTTGGAGATTATTCTCCAATCCTTACCAGAAGCTCTAGTTGTCAAAGCACTGGAGCATGATACGGCCAAACAGGTTTGGAATTTTTTTGCCACTCTTTGCCAAGAAATCGATCAAATAAAGCAGAACAAGCTTCAAAATTGTGTAGATAAATATGAGTCATTTCAAATATTTCCTGGTGAAAATATTAAATCTATGCGAAAGATGGTGATTTCATATTATCTCTTCTTGTCTAGTGTAGAAAGACACTCAGAAGAATATTTTTCACTTTCCTAGAATTACTTCATTTTAGTTTTTTTCTCATTGACTTTTGGTTAGTTGCAGACTTACAGCTAACTGCTTTCTTTGCATCTCATGTAATAATTTGGAATTCAGGTTTCATAGTTACTAGAGCTGGAGTTGTTTCATAGATGATAGACCTTTGTTGATTAAGTTAATATCATATTAAGCAAGGTTTTGAAAAATGAAATTAAGCTTGGATAAAATCCCCATATTTACTATGAATGAGGGGTAAGCCTAACAACGACAATTATAAACCTTGCTCCTAGTTCATTAGCTCATTAAAATAATAGCAAAGTTAGTTTTAGTCTTGCCAAAACTTTTCTTGACTTCCTTGTCATTTATTTTATTTTTAATAGAAAACTAGAATTTCACCCACGATGCGCAAATAATTATATAAATTATTTTATTATCTTATAATATAATAAAATTATATTTTTTTAATGATTATTAGAATATATATAGTTAATTTTTATCGATTAATATATTAATATTAGTTTAACCACGTTATAAATTATAACCGAATATATGTATAAATTTTTTAAAAAATAAGCAATAAACGAACATAAGATTTACGAATATAGGACCCCGGTTTAATAGTAAAGCTCAACTTATAGTAATGCATACATTTAAGATTAATAATTTTAAAATTTAAGGAATTTAATTTATTTACATCAAATTTATTTGTCAAACGGCCGAACTTAGTCTTACCACTATAACTTATAATGTAGTTATACAACTTGATAAATTTGCTTCAAAAATCAAGCAAAAAAGTTTTAAATTTTTATTGCCTCCTCCTTTACTTTGATATCAAATTAAAAGCACCTCAACTAGTTAATACGTGTACACCCGTTTTTCTAAATGTATTACACATTCACCACTCGCCTTCATTAAATACTACTCCCTCCGTCCCAGGACACTCGCAATCCATCCCAGAACACTTACAACGTTTCCTATTTTGGAAAGTTTTTATTAATTAATTATTCACTAAACCTACTCTACTCCTACCTCATTATCTCTCATACTCCACTATCTCCCCTAATCATTAATCTACTAATCTAACCCAACTAACTTGTCTAATCCCTTTTTCTTAACCTCCGTGCCGGGTCAAACGTCTCAAGTAGGGGTGAGCAAAACCGAACCGAAACCGCCAAACCGAACCAAATCGCCGATTCGGTTCGGTTTTTTCAAGCAAGCGGTTTCGGTTTGGTTTGATTTTTTATAGATTTTCGGTTTGCGGTTCGGTTCGGTTTTTAGCCTTCGGTTTTGGTTTAAAAACCGAACCGAACCGCCAAAATATAATATATATATTTTTATATATTTTTTATATTTTTAATTCTAATAAGTAATAACTAATAATTTAATTTGTAAACCCTAATGTTTATCCCTCACCATTCTCTCACTCACGATCACGGTTCAGTCACATCCCCCCCTCTCGACTCCTTTGCTGCACCACCCCACCGCCGCAGGCCTGCTCCCTCGCCAGCCACCCCCTCGCTGCCGCCGGCATCTCACTCTCCCTCGCCTCGCACAAACAAACATCTCCCTCTACTCATCTTCGCCGCAGCACACAGGCGATAGCAGGCTGCACCAGGCAACATCTCCCTCTCCTCGTCTTCGCCGCAGCGCACAGGCGATAGCAGCACTGCACCAGACAACATCTTACATCTCCCTCTCCTCGTCTTCGCCACAGCACATAGGCGACATCTCCCTATCGGCCTCTCCTCGTCAGTCGTCTTCGCCAACAACACCAACTGACCACAAAAAAGTTCGGCTTAAACCGAAACCGTGCGGTTCGGTGCGGTTTGGTTCGGTTCGGTGCAAACCGCCAAACCGAACCGAAACCGCCCATTCGGTTCGGTGCTGTTTCGGTGCGGTTTACATACTCCTAACGGTGCGGTTCGGTTTGATTTTTTACCATTTACGGTTTGGCAGTTTGGGCGGTTCGGTTCGGTTTTCAGACCGAACCGACCGTTGCTCACCCCTAGTCTCAAGAGACCCGGGACGGAGGGAGTATATTTTTTATTTTTAGTAACTTCTTGAGAATTGATCACTTTGAGTCCATCACCTTTCTTCCAATTTATCCTTGGAATTCCAACACAAAAGAAATAACTCGCATGAATCTTCATTTCATGAGTCACTTCCTCTCTCCAATTCTTGAATCGGGCCAAAGAAGTTCGAGAACGGGCCAGCCTCCCACTTTTTTTATGTCTTGCATTACAGTCTCCTGCCCTCAAATTTTTTGGAGAGTTTGGTTTGAACATGCAACATTCTTCTATCCCAATATTTTTCATTCGAAATATTTTATATATAATATTTTTTTAATAACTTATTTTATTTCTAAATAAAATAAACAAATGAGATGTTGTATTGAATTTTCTATAATGACAGTTATATTCTTGTGGATCTCCTACCACGTATTCCCATCAAAATTTATGAATAGTGCATTCTAATCAAAATGAACAAATTTCTATCAAAATTCAAAAAAAAAAAAAAAAAGCAATTTGATCAGAAAATGAAAATATTCATAATCTCATAATTTCACACAAAAATATCGTATTGTACGTGACATTTGATTAAACTCGTATTTAAGAAATGCCAAAATATCACGTGAATAAGTCAAGAAAGATATCTAATCAAGATATCGATGTATTAAATACATCAATACCAATTTCATATCATAGGATTACTACAATAATTTATGTGGCCCGCCTCCACATATGATATCCACCAACAAATAAAAATGATATATATATATATATATTATAAGTTCTATAATAATAAACAAACAGTTATCTAAAATGTATAAATCAAATAAATGAATTGTGTAGACCCAAAATCGGTACTTTATTTAAGGTCGTGTAAAAAAACAATAAATAAGATAGAGGGGAATAATAATAATCCAAGAAAAAAAACAAATTCAAGCATTTTTTTCTACATTTGAACTTGGACTTTGCTGGCTAGTCCCACCACTCCACTATTGAATTTCATTGGGAAAAGCCCAAGAATCTGGCCGGAATTTTATTCCAAAGTAATGAATCATCTCTATCCAGAGGTATTTTCCTTTTTAACTTTCTTGAATCTTCTCGTTTACATGTGTTCTAGATTTGCAGCTTGGATTTTCTTGATTTTGTATGAGGGGATAAGAAAACGACCGTTACTTTTTTGCTCTGCTCTTTTCTTCAGTTTCCTACTACTGTGTTGGGATATTTCCCAAATCCCACCTAATTTTTTAGCGCATTACAGTCATCTGATCGATTGTACGGAGTAATGATTCCATGGTTTTGAGTTTTGTTCATTGTTGTTATGGGTTCTCGGAGTTTGGTAATCATCCGATGCTTAAGTTTGAGTTATTCTCTCTTTTTTATTTTTTTTATTTTTTTTTACTAACTGATTCAAGATTCTAACTTTATCTAATCTTATGCAGCTTTTCTGTGATTCTTAGATCTGCTCATAGGATTGTGTCGGTGAACTGTGATGTTATAACGTGCATCTGCCGACAAACACCAACCGAAGCAAACTGTGATTTAATATATTCACATTTTGGTTATTTTTCATTACTTTTAGAGGCTACTACTGCTTTTGCTGTTTTTTCAATCCATGGAATCTTCGGCTCCCAAGCTGAAAGAAAGGCACAGGCCATTGACCCCTTTTAGAGTAATAAGGGGCATTATGTGCTTACTTGTCCTAATCTTGACAGCATTTGTATTGCTAGTGTTTTTCGGGTTTTGGACGGCGGTTCCCTTGAGATTCTTCAGTTTGCATCATAGCAGGAATGCCACAGCATTCTTCTTTGGGATATGGATAGCTCTCTGGCCATTCTGGTTTGAGAAAATTAACAAAACTAAGGTGGTGTTTTCTGGAGACCGTGTGCCTGCTAAGGAGCGGGTGCTGCTAATTGCGAACCATAGAACTGAGGTAGACTGGATGTATTTGTGGGATCTTGCCTTCAGAAAGGGGCGTGAGGGTGCCATTAAGTATATCCTCAAGAGCAGTTTGATGAAACTGCCTGTGTTTGGATGGGTATTTCATGTGATGGAGTTTATTCCTGTGGAGAGGAAATGGGAAGCGGATGCATCGATGATGTGCAAGATGCTCTCTTCATTCAGAGATCCTCAAGATCCTCTCTGGCTCGCTGTTTTCCCAGAGGGCACAGATTTCACGTATTACTCTATGATCTGAATCTTGTTTTCATGTATATTTAAACCTAAAACGAAGGAAGTGCGGTGTTCATTCGACAAGAACTCATCTTATGTAGCACATTTTCATTTTTCACTCCTTTTTAAACTTATTTTGTACAATGCAGAGAACAAAAGTGCATCCGTAGTCAAAAGTATGCTTCTGAAAATGGACTTCCTATTATGAAGAATGTGCTACTTCCGAAGACGAAGGGCTTTTATGCCTGTTTGGAGAAGTTAAGGGACTCCTTGGATGCAGGTTGGTTCTGTCTTCATAGCTTTGCTTGTTTCTTGAGTCTGCTGCTGTATAAATCTTTTGTATTGTTCAGATCCTAGCAACCATGAAGTCTTGCTTATATTATTTGTCAGCTATAATTGTCAATATTCATAGTTGAGCCGCTAAAACATGAGCATAACTAGTAGCATTAGAGCCAAAGTCTTACATAATCACATTCAAATCCATAAGTTTGTTGGTCATGGATAACATAATGTAGAAAACCATTATATTGTGGAGACCTTTTGACAACCAAGAACATTATAGTTAGTTTGTTCTGAAGGACAGTCCAGAAAGGAGATTTGTTCGATTCCTTTTGTTAGGATCATGAATAACATGATACATTAAGATCATTGTACTGTTAAGAGGTAGAATAGGTTTTAAATGAATATCCACTGGGTACTTCAAAGAGAAAGGCACATGTCAAAAACTTGCTTGGTTAGGGGCATAAGAAGAGAAATAGGGCTGTCAGAAAACAACATTGAAAACTAGAAAGAAGAAGTAAAAAACAAGAGATATGGAGATATATAGCAGCAATGTTATAGTGTATATACATCATGCTTACTGGAGTTTGAGAGGTATATGTCTTGTATATACATTGGTATTTATTGATGACATTTAGAACCCGCGGCTAGTTTTTGTGTAACATCCTAGCAACAGAAAGTGCTCAACAAAATACTATTCAGATTAAACTTCTGAATCCAGCCATTTAGTCTGCAAGCAAAATGGCAGGATCATGAAACTTAAGAAGTAACCATAGATGCATTGGTGTGTGTATGTGTGTTTGTGTGGCTGTGTATTGACATGGCCTTGGAGCTCTTTATCCAGACACTCATTTTGATGAAAACTCTCCTATGCAGTTTATGATGTCACCATAGGGTACCGGCACAACTGCCCTTCGTTCATGGATAATGCCTACGGGATTGACCCCTCAGAAGTTCACATCCACATTAAACGCATCTCTTTAAGCGATGTTCCCACATCTGAAGAAGAGATATCTTCATGGCTGATGAGTAGATTCAGCCTCAAAGACCAGATGCTTTCCGATTTCTATACAGGAGGGCATTTCCCTTGTGAAGGAACAGAAACAGAGCTCTCCACACTCAAATGTATAGCCAACTTCATTTTTGTAATGATTTTGACGGTGACATGCATGTATCTCACCTTTTTCTCCTCCATCTGGTTCAAAATATACGTCTCTTTAGCCTGTGCATACCTGGCTACGGCTACGTATTTCGATATTCGGCCCTCCCCCATTTCTGTTTGAGGTAGAACCTACGTTGCAGGGCTGTCATTCTGCTATTTGCTCACTCTTGGACTTGTTTCTTTATATAATCTTTCATTTCCGACAATATTTTTGTGCAAAAGCATATATAGTAGTAGACTCTTGTAAAATGTCAAGGCTTGGTTGACGATTTATTCAGATATATCAGAATTATAACAGAGCAATTATCCTCATATGAATAAGAATGTGATGAACATTGAGCCAGTACATGAAGACACATATTTGTTAATAAAACAAAATTAAAACGATGAGTAAAATCTGTCTTAAGATTAGTAAACCTGAATGATTCAGTCATTTTACACAATTGATGATCCTTCAATTGTTGGGATGTCTGATGATTCTTTGAAGAACAACAGTTCTAGCCCTGCGAATATCGCGGCTGCAGTTATCAGCCTGCACTTCCAATTCCTCGATGTTCTTCATGAACACCACCAATTTCTTCCTGATATCTTCCACAGCAACCTTCACAGCACCTTCATTCGTGGCGAAATCTGCGCTATTCAAGAGTGATTCGATCTCGATCTCCAACCTATCAACCAGCACTCTGATATTGTCCAAATCCTTGATGGCAATGTAGGTGCCAACATTCATGTAGTTGATGATCTCCTTCTGTCCTCTCACAGCATTCTCATAATTTTTGAGGAGTGAATCTATCCATCTCCCCATTGACCCCAACGGGATGGAGGTGGCCGCTGCCAGAGCAGCTGCTACCGGTGGTGCTGCCATGGCAGCAGCCACCACCGAGCAAATCAATACTGCAGCAAAAGTAGCTGCAAAGATGACCGTGGACACCTTCCTCCAAGCATGGACAGACTTGAGTTTCTTATCGAGCTTGTTCTTCCTCATCTGTAGCCTCTCCAGCAACAACATCTGCTGCCTGTAAACAGACTCGAAGATCTTGAAAAACTCCTCCGTGAATGGATCCCCTGCATCCTTGAAATTCTTCAGCTCAAGCAAGGTCTTTGAATACCGCTCATTCCCATGCCCTTCCACCCCATCTTCCTCGTCGAACTGCTGGAGGGCAATGTGAATAAGCAACTGCCTGTCCCTAGCTGATTTGAGGCATTTCTCTAACGCTGTACAGAAATCAAGAGTTTTGAGGCTGTTCTCGAAATACTCCTCCACGAATTCAAACATCTCTTGATTCTTCCAAATGTCCTTCTTGCAATCCAATATCACCTTCACCACTTCTTGATTCATATCCAGCAGGCATTCTGTGACTTCTCGGAGAGAATCAAACGACAACGCCCTCACTTCTACCCCCGTAGCCAGGGAGTTGATGACGTTGTTCGTTCTTTGATGGAGAGCTGCATCGAAGGCTTGCACATCTGCATCAACCTTGCAAGCCGCCTCGTAGGAATTCAGCTCCGTTGCGTAATGCAGATTGTTGATATCAGTTACAGCAGAAGTTTCACCATGGCTCTTGCTCATGTGGCTTCCCATTGCCCCAATAGTCCTAAGCTGTACCCTCAAAATCCAAACTTCACAGAATACACAAACGCGCGCGCACAAACAGAAGAAGATGTCTCAATTTTCTTCTTCAATTCTGTAAATCACTAATTCACTATTCAGGGATCGAATTAAATGATGCTAAGCAATTGAGACGTTTAGTCAAACAGTTAATGTGCGAGTCGATTTCTAATAACAGAGAATTAAATAAGCTGGAGATTGGCAGACGGAAATAGAAACCAAACAAACCCAGAAAGAAATAAAACTGGAGAAACTAAACAAAAGTAGAAAGAATCAATTTTGATGCAGAGAAGTACCTAACTCTCGTGAAACCAGAAAGGGGACAAATTAATGAAAACAAAGGTAAGGGCTAGGGCTCCTGTATGTATAAATATATATATATAAATGTGTAAAGGAAGAAGCGCAGAGAAGCAGGCGGTGGTGGAATAATGTGATGCGGGTGATGAAGAGAAGCTTAAAAGAGAAACAAATGAAAACAGTTAAGAAGCAAATAGAGAATAGCTTGCACGCATAGGATTGTATGTGAATTTGCAGAATTAGAAATGGCCAAAACTGAAGGGATACATACGCGGGAAGCAATGGAAATCTTTTTCAAAAAGTAAAAGAGGAGGAAGAAGAGCCATTCATCTTTGCAGCAGTCATCCAATTTCGCAATTACACTAACTATATACTTTTATTTAATATATAGAGAGAGAGAGAGAGAGAAATCTGACTGTGGCAACGCGTAAAGGAACGCTTTGGAAGTTACGCTAGTGTTGAAAATTCCCAGCTGCAGGAATGTGAAACTTTGCACACAAGGGAGCGGTGTTCGCCACCAAATAAATCACGAGGTAAATTTAATGGAAATTCTCTCTCTGGAATTTGTCGTCATAATAAACTAGAAACATGACATATAGTGGTTTGTTCAAGTCTAAATGCCATCTTCTAGATTTTGAAATGATATTTTGAGATTTACTAGAAATGATGAATCTTAAGACAATATTAATTGTCAATTTAGAACCTAAAAGATAGTTTATTTATCGATTCAGGATTCGAAAGATGATTTGTCAATCCAGGACCTGAAAGATCAAACAATTCTCAATCCAGGACCTGATATTGAGGTCCTAGATTGAGAATTGTATGATTTTTCGAGTCCTTGATTGAGAATTTTTGTGATCTTTCAGGTCCTGAATTGAGAATTAATCTTTCGGATCCTGAATCGATAATTAAATTATATTTCAATTATACAAAGTAATAACAAACTCGATGAGCAACCCAAAAAGGCTCGGGCAGAAGAGATCGAGTACTACTTAAAATAAACTAGGACAGGAAAGACCTAAAATAGATCCAGACTACCTGGAAGAAATCCAAAGGAGACCTATCTATAAGACTTGAAATAACAGCAACCTTTGCTACCCAACCCAACCGCCACATCAGCAAAATAAAGAATAAAAAATTGAAGAGAGAGAAAATTGAACAAAATTGAGGTAGACCTGGAACCAAGAGAGAACACAATAGTCTGTGGATCCCACATGCATTTCTTTTTTCCTTTTTTAATCATCAACCAATCAAATAATGATATATGTTACTACTCTATTGGTCACTTAATTTTATTTCAACATATTACAAAAATTGTTATATCTTTTAAATAATAAAATAAAAATAAATAAAATGTATACCAAAATTTATAATTTTTTTTATTCTCTACAAATAGAGTCTAATATTGATATATATATTTTTAATTTTAATATATATATATATATATATATATATAATATATATATATATATATAATATACTATTTTCTAATAGAAAATATATATACCAAATTTGTGATATTATATATATAGGAAATATATTATTTAATTATATTATTTTGTAGCAATGGGATTTTATTATTTTCTTTAAGGAAATATATTATTATTCTCTACCAAAATTTAAAAAGTATTATATATACTATTCTTCAAAATATATTTTTTTGTGTGTATTGTTATTAATTTTCATATCTTCTCATATTTAAAATGCAATGTTTGTAGTTTTAAAATATTTGTTAAGTTTTGATAAGGTATTTAACTTGTATATTTTTATTATTGGAATTAATGTATATTTATTTTAATTGAATGGTTAAAACTAATTCTATATAATATATAAGGATAAGTTAACACAATCCATATATATATATTTTAAATTAATTATTCTATTTTTATTAAAAATAATTATATATATATATATATATATATATATATATATATATAGAGTTGTGATCATATGTTACCCACCTCTTATATGTTATATAAGGCCAAATCTCAACCATTTATTTTCTAAATCTAAGGGTCCAGATTTTCTTCATTTATTTATTTTTAAAATTACCAATTTTCATTTTAATCTAATTGAAGGTTATTATTGTAAAATAATGATACTCCCTCCGTCCCATTGAAGTAGTTCCGCTTTCCTTTTTTGTTTGTCCCATAGAATAGTCCCATTTTCCTAAAATGGTAACCTTTTTCACACTCACCAATAAAATATTAATTCCACTACACTCACAACCCTTAATTCCCGTGCCGAAAAGAAAAGGGACTACTTCACCGGGACGGAGGGAGTATTATTTTTCTCTTTCCTCAATCATACTCTCTCTCCGCTCAGACTCTTCATCGTCTCTCTCTCTCCTCTCCTACTCTCTATCGTCCCTCTCTCTCCTCTCCATACTATCTCTCTTCGCTCTCTCCTCTTCTTCTCTCTTTTTTTTTTCTTATCTCTACTGTGGTGCTCCCTCCTCTCACAACTCAACGCAGATATTTTCTTTTCAATACGGTGTTGGTGAAATTTGTGTAATTTTTTTGGGTATTTTGGTGAAATTATGAATTGTATTTCAACGTAGGTCTGGTTCGCACGCTGAGAATCGTTGTCTCTGGGTTTCGATCGTCGATTGTAATCTGCCTTCGTTCGTCGACAGTTTCAAAGCAAATTGTGAATTCAATTATCTTATAATCATGAACACAAGTAAGCGGTGTGCAGTTTTTTTAAATTTTTGAGCAGTTTTTTTATCTTTACAATTGTTACAGACATGGATAATGTAATACACAGGCGACAAATAATGTACTACTCAAGCGACACATAATGTACCACTCAGACCATGTTTTATCTATATAATGCATTGCGTTTTGTTTTAGTTGCAATCCATTTTTGTTGCTCATTTTTACACCGTTGTTACAAACATAAATAATGTAATACACATGCATCACATAATTTGCCACTCAGGCCCCATTTTATCTATATAATGCATTGCGTCATATTTTTGTTGTAATCTATTTTTATTGTCCGTTTTTGCATTACAGATATGGATAATGTAATACACATGCATCAAATAATGTACCATACATGCGACAAATAATGTACCACTCCGATAATGTTATACCTGTATAATGCATTATGTTATTTTTTTATCATGCAACCGCAGAGAAACAGACATGGATAATGTAATACACATGCGACACATAATGTACCGCTTGAGCGACACTTAATGTACCACTAAGACCTCATTTTATCTATAAATACATTGTGTTATGTTTTTGTTGTGATTCATTTTTGCATCGTTGTTACATACATGAAAAATGTAATACACAAGTGACACATAATGTACCACTTAGACTTTTTTATCTATAAAATGCAACCACAACAGTGAAATCAAGATTATTCCCATTTTTTATACGAACAACGTCGAAATTCGGTAAATATAATATGTCATTACATTATTATTTATATTTTGCTACATCATTTGGCTTTAGCTATTACATTGTTTAGTTTTATTGCGATTATCCTATTCGGAACATATGCAATAGGGATTGCGTTTGAAAGATAATTAAATTATCTTTAATTTGATATATAATATGTGAAAAAATAATTTAAATTGAGTGAGTTGTGATCATTTAAAGTTTTATAAAAATTCTAGAGGAGAGAGAAAAATACAAATTTGAGGGATGTGATTCATGCTTCACGTGATTACTAAACCCTGAGTGTGAAAATTACTATTATACCCAAATAATGTAGTAGAAAACACAAGATAATGTAGCGAATTTTTTTAAGTTGTTAGTTCAATCTGGAGCGTTCAAATGTTGATCTAAAGGCCAGAATTTGGCCTCATATAACATATGGGGTATGGGTAACCATATAATGCAACCCTATATATATATATATATATATATATATATATATATATATATTGTGTGGTTGGGTGGTCGAGTGGTCATTGATAAACTTGACAAAATATTATGGTTAGGTTGGAGTGATGTGGAGGTGAGAGAAACTAATAAAATATAATAAAGATTGGGTGGTTGGCTGGTCGCTGATAAACATAGTCTAAGCGACTTGGAAGAGACCGGGATGTGACTAATATATTAAAATGAAATTATATTATAATCTTATTAATTTAGGACCTGAAAGATATTTTAATTATAAATTTGGGACCTGAAAGAGTAATTCTTAGTTCAGGACATGAAAGATCACAAAAATTCTTAATTATATTAATTATATTTTTTTTGTTATTAATTAACTCAAATAAAATGTTCAAGTATGTATTTTAGATAATGACTTGGATATTATTAAAAAATAATATTTCCTCCGTTCCGATTATATAGTCCAGTTTGATCTGGCATGTTTGCCAAAAATTATTTAATATTTAAACAAACTTCCAACATTACCCTTATTTAAAATATTAATTAACCTCTCATTTTCATAATATTACATTTAATATTCTCACTTTCTAAGATTATTCAAGGATGTAATGGTAAATGACCATATAATACAATACCAAATATAAAAATTGGACTATATAATTGAAACACCCTAAAATAGTAACTCGGACTATATAATTGGAACGGAGGAAGTAATTATTAAGCATTTATTAAATGCGTTGATAAGAATGTGCATTATAAAAATAGATATAATAAACAATTGGCACTACAACAAATATGCAGCGTTGAAGAGAGTGAGCGGCCCCACGCTATCTTATTTCTTAAAGCAACCAACTAATGCTGCAGCTGCAAAGATCAGATACGGGAATAATGTCACGTTGTCAATTAAGCAAAATCCCTGAATAAACCTCGGTTTTTTTCTCAGTTAGAAACATTATGAAAAGAGTAGACAACTACAAGTTGTGGAACTGAAACCTACGTTGTGATCACTAAGAAAATGCCTGCATGTCTAAGTGTGTATAAGCAATAAGTGCGACAAACAGACCAGTGCTGTGAACTATCTCGTATCTCAATTCAGCTACAAAATCAGGCCGCAAGTGCATCATCCATCTCTTCCGTGAAAATTCACTGAATCTGCAGCTACTTCGCGTACAGATATGCTAAGGTGAAGATAAAGAAACCCGACATCTGTATAATGGAATTTAACAAATGCATGATGGTTAGCAACACGCAATAAGAACACAACTAACATTGAGATACACCAGAGATCAGTGGAATCACAAAGTTGAACACTTTGTTATAGGAAATAAAATTAACTGCTCATTGGATCAATCCAGAAATACCCAAATCCAATTTATCTACCAAATGTCAAATGATCTGATCAAACTTAAAGGTTGGACAGAGATCCACACATTATTGACTTGATTTTAGTTGAAAAAGCAGAAACAAAAAATGCTAGACTAGTATGCTTGAATGAGAAAGTAAACCGAGTTAATTTAGCAACCACAAACCTAAACAATGCATGTATCATTTATGCACTCTGCACAACAACAGACACCTGACAACTATAAGCATGCATCAAATTACCCTGTCACAGACTCACATTATATAACCAAGCCTCAGCAATGAATATCTTAGATTTCATAACTAGATTTACAAAATAGGCAGTAGATCCATGAAGAAGATTTTTTCTATAAGAAGGAATAAAGGAGAGCCACCTTAAGAGGCCGATATTGCACATTGAATGGGAAAATGAATAAAATAGAAAATAAAATTCCACAAAAATATTTTAGGCAGTATAAGAATAATCCTATACCTTTTATACAGTAGTTAGAATCATGAAAGACGAGAATTCAATTAAGAAATATAAGAAAAGACATTTTGTTTACAATATTCCATTAACCCAATGGTAAATTTCCCAACATGCAAGACTTTCTCTAGAAACAACCAAAGAAGGCAAAACTTGTGCTAAAAAAAAGTCAGGGGAAGACTTTAGCATCAACAGACACAGAGATTCAAAAAAAAAAAGGAAGAGGAATATACCATTGAAAATGATGCACCGTAATATGGATAAGCTGCAGGTATGAATCTTTCATACTCATTATGTCTGAAAGGTCGAACTGGAATCTGCATGTTACAACAGTAATATGAGTTCATTAAGTGAAATAGTTAGCAGATTTATTAAATGCTTAAGAAATTGTTTGATGACAAAAACTTAATGCAAAAGAGGCCTTGGTATTCAAAATAAGACAGTTAACTTAAAGAACAAATGAGAAAATCCGCACCAAGCATCCTGCTAATGCCATTAGTAATTACACATTTAACATCACTTTTTTTTCAAATTTCTTAAAACTGACTCTTCAACTCACTAAAGGAGAATAATTCATTAAATGGCTATGTTAGATCAATCATAACTGCTGCAAATGTAGTCAAGGATATCAGGGAAAAAGTCTACATGAATTGCGATACGTGGATGGTTTCAAAGCATTTAAGTCTTCCCAATAAGTGTACATATGTTTCATTTGATGCAGTTCCTTACTTATAAGCAACCTATAGACGCTTTCTAATATATGTTCTTAATTTATCATAATACAAAAGCAGGAACCATTCAATATATCCTACTTTGCATGTGTAAACACCACAATAAAATTTGGAGTAGGGTAAATTGAAAATCTCCCCAAATCAGTTCGACTTGGATTAGCCAAAAGGATCAAAGCCAGAAAAATACACAGGGAGGACAAGAAATTTTAATTAGAGCAACTCAATCTAGAATATATAGCAAAAATATGCTTATCTAATCATGCTACAGAGAGGGAGCTAGCTACCTGCTTTGCTAGACTTAATGAAGTGTACCCAAGTCTCTGGTACTCAACTTTGAACTGGAAAACACCATATACATCGGGAACCTTGAAAGTTGTATAGTAAAGGCCCTGTGGAGAATGACAATTCATGAATGTATTATACATGTCGTAAAGAAAATATATGGCCAACTGCTGCATATTATTTTTTTTTTTAAAAGCACCTTCTGATTAGTTGACAAGGTTTTCAGAACATATGGGCTCATCATATAAAACTGAACCTGCAGATCATCAGCCACATATGGCTTCCAACTAGTGCCGGACCACTCATACACTTCGACATAGTAAACCTTCAGCCAAATCAAATGTGTCAATCATCAGCTTAAGTGAACCATGTAACTTCAATCTATTCTCATATAAAGTAAACGTTCCAGCAATAGACTGTTACCAGGCCATCTTTGATTCGGTACATAGAGGGTTCATCAGTTTCACCAACTTTATGATGTCTTACATTAACAGCCTGGAAACATGAGAAAATCCTATGTCAAAATTAAGATAGGGTATAGAAACAACAAAAAAAAAGGGCAGCTCGGGAAAAAAAATTAAAAAAATCATTGATGGTGCTATGAAATCTCTTTCTGTGGGAAATAGCAGCATAAATAATGTACAAAAGTCTCAAGAAAAAAAAAAGTTTAGCCAAAACTCTCAACTATAGAAAACAGATTAATTCAGAGAGAGAGCAAACCTTAAGATGACCTCTTTCGTGGAAAACCCATTTGCTAAGTTCAGTAAGAAATTGCTCATTCCCACATTTCTCATATCTGATCGTAAAACAAAAATATAATTGTCATTATATCTTCACATAACGAAAATCTTAAGTCTTCAAGAGGAAGACCATAATAATTACTCCCCCGTCCCACTACAATTGTCAATCTTCTTTTCGGCACCGGAACTAAGGACTATGAGTGTAGAATGAGTTCAGTGGAATTAATATTTAATTGTTAAGTGTGAAAAAGTTGACATTTTTAGAAATTGGACTAATGAAGTAGGACAATTCGGGCGGGACGGAGAGAGTACTTATGACAGAATCACTTGCCACTATACAAGTCTGATCACTTGATGGAAATATCAGACAATAAGACTCAAATAACCACAATCTACAAATGAAAAAAATAATAATAATAAATAAATAAATAAGATTTAAGTCAACCAAAATCAAATCAAAGATAAAAACCATGCCTACTTCAGATAAAGGATTGCAATCACTCACTTGGTAGTTGTTCCAGCTTTCTGCACTCCAGATCGCAAAAACCTACAAAAGTAGATGTCATCAATTGGACACCTGCTGATAAAGACATAAAGTGACTAGTGTTACCTACTAACCTGTCACTGAACAAACTGAGTGAGCCAGATATCAGAATCCTAGCATTGTTTCTTGCCTGAAAAGGAAAGGAATCATAAATTGCTCATAGCACTATATTAGTTATTCTCATAAATAACTAGTATGCACAGAACCCTAAGAACATTAATGAACAACATGGACAAAAACGTGGCTTGCTCAAACTTTATCTACCACTGTATTCATTAACGATATGAGAGTTTCACGGTCAGCACATCATGCCTCATGAGAATGATACTAGATCAAGAATCAACAATAGCAGGAACTTGCTATTAAAGGGCCATTAAAGGTCACAACAACACTAGCTCGTTGGTCAAAGAAAAAAGTGGAAAAATACAAATACCAAGAATCCAAAGAAGCATATTAATTCCAGCCAAAAAAATAGCACAGTGCACTTTGAGTTGAGTTTCCACTAACTATTTTTCTAATGGTAGTTAGATGTGTCAAAGAAACATCATACCATATCATAAAGAGTTGTATCCTATGAGGGTTGTATGTGTGGTTCTTCAAATAAAATATGTTTTCTATAATAAAACAAATTGAATCCAATCAGTTTCTAGAAAAACAAGACCACATCCATGATTGATGAATGCTGTGTACCTGCACAACAGAGACCAAAGAGATTGCTGACCCAGTCAGTGTGGGTGGACTTGATAACATAGATTTTGGATTTACTGAATATGCTGCTGGTGAAGCAGAGAGAACTTTTAGCACCTGCAACATGAAGCAGCCATAAGTGATCTGTAAAATTGAAAAATGCATGTCCGTATATGTAGCTTTTATGCTTAACCAATGAAGAAATCTTACCAAGTTGTTTGCAGGATTTATCGAGTGACCAATTCCCTTAAAAAGCACAGGAGCCTACAGCAGAATATCGAACAAAAGATATAAACATCAGGGAAAGTTTGGATAGCTTCTAGGAGATGCTTTGGGATGATAACTAAACAAAAGTGTAGTCTAGTCTAGTAAAAAGTTGTTCAGTAAAGAAATTATACAATAACTCAAGCAAAACATAGACCTATAATAGTATAGTCTAGTATATTGACTATTGAGGAACAAGTAATAAAATTTCTAGAACCAGCACGACCCAAACCCATAAGGGCAGCTAGGAAATGCTTCACCATAAGCAGAAACCAAATTTGTGGTCATTAATATTTGATGCAATATCATTTAATGATATCATGGGGAAAGTTGTTCCGTAGTTCAATAGGTAATGAAGTGAGGACCAAGAAGAAATTACCTCGATTTTCTTGCTACCCAAAATAACCTCGGAATTAATGAAATCATCACTGGCAATCAAAGTATGATCCCCTTCTATCTCTGAAACTGCATGGCTTGTGTGATCAATGACCACCGCTGCTGGGTCCTAGCAGTTTTCACACACAAAATATTAACACATTTTAGCTGATGAAATGCCAAAGAGAAAGCTATATCAATTATGAAATTATCTAAAATACACAATAAATTAAAGAAAAAGGCACACACACATAACAAATATGCTAAAAAAGCTTTTAAATGAAATACGCTAAAGAAAGAGCGGAAAAAAAAAATTACCTCATCGAAGTCAACCCCGCACTCAACAGCTATCTCTCGAATCAAGTCAGAAGGCGAGGCATCCGCAGCCATAATCAAATCATGACCAGAATCAACAAATTCTAACAATGACGCAGCATCAACTGACCCACCAAACCCTGATTTGAGACAAACGTTTACAACTAATTAAAACAAGTACCTTGCACATAACTGCAATACCACGAGAAACAGGAACTCGTGAAAGAAAAAAAAACACACACACACACGAAACAATTACTCGGGCGAACATTTAAATTCAATTGGGCGTCTCACATTCGCTATATTGCATTTGTTCACTTACGATCAATTGACGGGGCGAAGAGAACAACGGCGTCATATAAATACTGCCCATATCTCTGCAGAGCAAGTTTGGGATCATCGGCGAGCTTAAAGTCTAGATCAAATCCTCTAGCTTCCAGCGACTTGAAGAAGATAGAGTGCGACGACTTAATCGCAAAGTCGTCGAGTAGGACCAAAACACGGCGATCTGTAGGTCTTTCTTCGGAGAATGCGGCGCACAGAATCGCAAATAGTGGAACAGAAATCAATACCAAAGAGAGGTACTTTCTGATCATGGCGTTCGATCTCGAAAATTAAAGAATGCTGCAATGGCGTTGCCGGAAATCACACTCAGTGTGTGACAGTGCTTTACCCAGTAAAACGCCCCAGGAAATTTTTATTTTAGCAGATGAAATAAATCATTTATACAGTGGGGATATATGTGGTTAAAAACTTGAGAGAATTGGACGGAAGGCACTGAAGATAAACGCAAACGCTTGGTCTTTTTTCTTTTTGGATTTTGTTTAATCATACTCTAAACTATTTTTTTAACCTAACCGAATTATTTAAATATTTAAACAAATACCCAAACTTTTCAAAACTATATAAATCTATCCTCAACTATTTTTTCGGTCAACAGATAGCCGAGTGTATTGCCAGAATTTCATGTCACCAAATCTATATATATATTAAAATAAAACCGGAGGGTATAATTGTAAACTCATACATACATTAATGGTTAATTAATTGAACCATAAATTAAGTTTATTCATTAATATGAAATGATAATGTATTTACTCACTAAGAAAACTAATTATATTTTTAATATATGAAATTGTAAACAATATATTATAAATTTTATTTTAAAACTTTGTTTTATAGATTATATATTTCATGATGTATGGTTTCATTTACATTATTTTATAAAAATTATCCATGAAATAGAGTACAAAATCACACTAAAAGTAATATTAAAATAAATAATTATTTTACTTAATTTATCTATCAAATAATCTTATATTATTTTTTACAATATATATTATTATATGTAATGTTAGAGTATTTTAAAATCAAATATGAAAATACGGTAAATAAACATAAAATTTATTATTTTAACGCATTAAAAATCAAAATGTGGTGGAATATAAAGTTGTACATTAAAATTAGAAATATGAAAAAAATAGAATATTGTAATAGTTTTAAAATTAGATAATAAATTATTTTAGAAGGTCAAGTTATATTCTCAAATGAAACAAAAAAATGAGAAAAAAAATTTGGATGTACAATATAGCTAAAATAAATTAAAATGTGAAATATTAGGATGAGAAACTACTGTTGCAAAAATATTAGTGTGTCACACTATATTGTAAAATAAATATAACTTAAAACATCACATTATAAAACATAAATAAAACAAGAAATAATATTAATGCATCACACAATATATGTATAGTTTCGATAAGACAGACAAAAGTGAAATTGATTATTATGTGTTGTTTAAGGGGGAGAAAAATAGGTTTCGAAAATAAGTGTTCAAGCACCACCTACTAAAAAAATTACTCGAAGAGGTTGTAAACTGAAACCGATTTGCTTGATGTGTTGTAAATGTAATGAAACAATTTAACACTCTTTACTTGCAAAGAGTTTGGTTGTTGATTCCCAAGTTAGTTTAATAGTCCATACTCCGACTTAAAATAATCAATTGTGTTTGAAAAATATTATGATGATATACCCTACACATGAATCGATATGTTCTAATTATTGCATAAAAAGATTTAAGAGTTTGAAGAGATGAAGAAAAAGTGAATTTTGTTCAAAAACTTAAATATTTTCAAAAATAACATTATGAAAGTTTCTCACACAATAAAAAACAATGAAAATTGTGTAGCATTAAAATTATAAATTATGAAGTGAAACTCATCATATTAATAAAATAACATAAAATCCTCGATCTAGGAGTACAAATGGTTAAGTATTTTGCCAACGATTGATTAATCATATTCTTGAGTCGCGTCAAAACACATATTTACCATTTAAATAGTATACCCCAATTTAAAAAAGCAAAATAATCAATGAACATTGTTTAAATTAAAAACTTACATTTATGCTTACAAACTTATAAATAAAATATTAAATTTAATATTACATTATAATTAATTATAGTTCCCACGCATCGCGTGGGTGAAATACTAGTTAATGTATGTATAAATGTTACGTGTCAAATAATTTTTTTATTTTGTCCTATATTTGAATTGTTTTCAATTATTTAAATATTTATTTAAAATTTGAATGTTTTGGGTTATATTTGACAAAATATATGTAATTTGGGATATAATTAAATATTTTGCCAAAAAAACATTTTAGCGTGTTATTCCGTTTTGGAATGAGAAACCCGTCTCCGGATAATTTTTCAATTTTCGAGAAGAGAGGGTTACATTTAAGGTTTTATGATTTTTGGGTTCTCGGGGTTTTTTATTTTAGGTTTATCAATAAAGGTTTTATTGATCGGAAAATTAGTTGGGGATAGATTTGTATAGTTTTGAATATTTTGACATTTATTTAAACATTTGGATAGTTTGGGTTTGATTTGAAAAAATGAATATAGTTTAGGATATAATTGAATCTTTTCAATTTTTTTGGTTTTTTTTTTTTTTTTTTGAGATAAACATGAGGGCTTCATTAATGAGGAAATAAAGTCGCAGCTTCAGCTGCAATATACAAATCAAGATCTGCAGAACAAGAATTAAAATGTGTACCATGGGGATCAGAAGTTCGTCCACGGTTAGCCAACAAATGAGCAATACAATTCTGAGATCGAGGAACCCAATGAAATGAGACTTGATCAAACCATGTGGATAACTTGAGAATGTCAGAAACCACCGTACCCACTTGAGTTCTTGGCACCAAATGAAGTTGTAGTTTGGATACGAGGGCTTTGTTATCCATCTCAAAGATAATCTTCTTAAATCCTAATTCACGAGCCAAAGCCACACCACGAAGGCAAGCAAGAGCTTCGGCACATTCAATGTTATCCCCCAAATGAACAGAGAATGAGAAACACTGGATGGGGCATCCAGAGAAATCACGGAAAATACCACCCAAACCAATAACATCAGACGACCCCAGCGATGCATCCGAATTGAGCTTCACCCATCCTGGAGGGGGAGGGGACCAATGAGGCTCGAGGCTCTGATGAAACTGGTTAGAGTTCATCACGGTTGGGAGAACCTCAGACTGAACATGCTGATACTCCTGAATAAGCGAAATTGCACCAGAAAAGCATTCATGGTGTGACAAGAAACGGCTCTGAAACTCCATCAGATTTCGAGCTTTCCAGATCATCCAGCAAAGAGCACCAAAAACCTCAATGAAATCAGATTTTTTACCTTTAATAACCAGAAGCATCAAATCTTGGATAGAGAGATCACGACAATTAGGGGGTTCCACCAAACGCAGCAAACTTGCCTTCCAGAAAAAAGGAACTCCATGGGCAATCTTTAAGAATATGCTCAATGCTCTCATTCTCTAAACCACACCGAGTACAAATGGGGTCAATCACCATTTGTTTCCGAGCAAGGTTGACTTTTGTTGGGAGGATACCTCGCATACATCTCCATAAAAAAAGCTTCATTTTAGGGGGGATATTTAAAGCCCAAAGCCATCGCCAATTCTCTTTGTTATTGGAGGACGGAGAAGGCTTCGATGACTCACCATCTTTCAATTTCTTCGCCACCCAATAACCGGATTTGACTGTGTAGTAGCCATCCTTAGTAAAAGTCCATCTAAGGCAATCCTCTTGAGTTGTGGTGCTAATAGGGATTTTGAGAATTCTGCGGGCAGTTGCTGGGCAGAACCATGAGTGAACAAAGGCTTGATCCCAGCTTGTTCCGTCATCGTCCATGAGATCGCGAACAAAAACAGGAGCCTGCACAAAAGAAACAGAGGGGGAGGGACATGTAAGTGGGGGAAGATCAGGGATCCAAGAATCATCCCAAACACGGATCTTGTGGCCATTGCGAAGAAGCCACTGAGTCCCATTCTTCAAAATAAAACGACCCTCCAGGTAACTTCTCCAAGCAAAGCTCGGGCGGTAGCCCAAATGAGCATCAAGGAAAGAGACTCTTGGAAAATAGCGTTGCTTAAGACAAGATGAAAGAAGAGATTCAGGACAAGTGAGGATCCTCCATCCTTGTTTGGCAAGAAGGGCTTTATTAAAAGATTCGAGATGCCTGAATCCAACACCGCCAAAATCTTTATGATCACAAGATTTACTCCAGGAACACCAATGGATTCTCCTCTCATCAGAACGTTGGCCCCACCAGAAATTGGCTATGATTTGGTCAAGCCGATGTAGCACAGAAGCCGGGAGCATGAAACAACTCATAACATAGGATGGGATAGATTGGGCTACTGCTTTGATAAGAATCATTTTGCCCGCCTGTGACAAAGTAGTAGCTTTCCAGTTTTTTAATTTTTTCATGACTCGATCCTCGATGCTTTGAAAAATTTCTCTCTTTGATCTACCAATAGAGGCTGGCAATCTTAGGTATTTAGTGTGCTTCCTGACAATATTAACTCCACACAAAGAGCCCAACCTGGTAGCAAGAGCCTCGGGAACACATTGACTGAAAGCCAAATCAGATTTTTCAAAGTTAACCCTCTGTCCAGATGCTCCAGAGTAGAGATCGATGATATTTTTAACAGCAACAATTTCCGCTTCACAAGCTCGGCCAAAGATAAGACTATCATCTGCAAAAAATAAATGAGAGATGGGGGGAGCATTACGACAAATTTTGGCACCACGGATGAGTGTATTTCATTCAGCTTGGTGAATGAGGCAGGAAAAAGCTTCAGCACAGAAAAGGAAGAGGTATGGAGACATCGGGTCTCCTTGGCGGAGGCCTCGTGAGGGGGCAAAAGAGTTGGATGGGTTTCCATTAATGAGCACTGAATAAGTGACAGTAGAGACGCATCTCATAATAGTATTAACAAAATGGTGGTTGAACCCAAAACGAAGAAGAACGCTCTCTAAGAACCCCCATTCCACACGGTCGTAAGCTTTGGACATGTCAAGTTTCAGAGCAAAACTAGAGAGCTTTTTAGAGGAGTTTGTTTTCATGGTATGGAAAAGTTCAAAAGCCAGAAGGGCATTATCTGTGATAAGTCTTCCAGGGACAAAAGCCGATTGAGCTTGGCTAATGAGGATTGGGAGGATTGGCTTGAGGCGGTTTGCTATGCATTTGGTGACGATTTTGACAACAACATTGCACAAACTAATAGGCCGGAAATGAAGAGGGAGGGTAGGAGATTTGATTTTAGGAATTAGGGCAAGATTTGTGTGGTTGAGGCACTGGGGGGAGGCACCATTGTTCAGAATATTGAGCACTGTGCCGAGAAGATCAGTTTTGATGCTAGGCCAGAACTTCACATAGAAGAGAGCTGGAAGTCCATCCGGTCCAGGAGCCTTCAGGGGGTGCATCTGTTTAAGAGCATTAACCACTTCCTCTTCAGTGTAATTGGCATCCAGCATTTCATTCATGGTGGGAGACACTTTTGGTTGGATAGCAGTGAGGACTTCATCAACTCTTTCGCACACCTCAGATTGGAA
The DNA here is from genome assembly GCA_026898455.1 of Plectranthus barbatus. NCBI lineage: Eukaryota > Viridiplantae > Streptophyta > Magnoliopsida > Lamiales > Lamiaceae > Plectranthus > Plectranthus barbatus. The sequence goes on from JAPKLW010000678.1 coordinate 99,207, forward strand.
AATGTCTTTAAAGTAATCAGTGAATTGCGCAGCAACTATACTTTCATCAGTTTGCCAGATTCCTTCTCTATCCTCAATGCCAGTTATCCGATTTCGCCTTTTTCTGCCTGAAGCTGTTCGGTGGAAGAAGCTAGTATTCTTGTCACCATCAGCAAGCCAATTCACCCTTGATCTTTGCTTCCACATTGTTTCCTCCTTCTGCATGAGACTTTTAAGCTCATTCTCCACATCTCGAATAAGAGTGACATTGCCATGAGAAGCTTCTTTGGCTTGGAGAGCCTCGATAGTACAATGAAGATTAGAAATTTGTTTGCCAACATGACCAAACACTAATCTTTCCCAAGTTTGGAGAGAGCGACCAACTTTTTTAATTTTTTAGGCAAGCTCGGCAGGCGAACAACATTGTTGCTGGTGAGACCAAGCTTCATCGACAACATTTCTACAATTAGGGTCCTGGAGCCACATAGCTTCAAAGCGGAAAGTTTTTTTCCATCTCCCACTTGACCTGGTAGAAGATTGCCTGCTATCTGTAACAACAATTGGGCAATGATCCGAGTGGACTCGGACTAAGTGTTGCACTGAGAAGGATGGAAAAAGATTCATCCAGCTTTGGTTTCCGACGCCTCTGTCAAGTCTCTCCTGAATATTAGCATCACCACTTTGGCCATTTGTCCACGTGAATTGATGCCCGCAAAAACCCAAATCATCCAACCCACAGGAATCCAAGGCACTGCGAAAGTTAGCCATTTTCGTTCGGCAGCGGGAGATTCCTCCAACTTTTTCATGTGAATACAAAATCTCATTCCAGTCGCCCATACACAACCAAGGAAGAGCACTACTGGAATAAAGACTGCGAAGCAGTTCCCAAGTCTGGATCTTATCATTCTCTTCAGCCCATCCATATATACCTGTAACTCTCCATTCAACCTCCCCATTCTTTGGTCTAGTGACTGCGTCGATGTGATGAAGTGAATCAGAGATAATAGTAAGGTCAAAAAAATCCTTCCAGAAAAGGCAAACCCCTCCTCTACGTCCCCCATGAGACATGTCACAATCCACAGCATGAGCAAAATCGAAGTCAAGTTTATGAAGAAGAGAGTCCACTTCTTTTTTCAAAAGCTTAGTCTCCATGATGAAGAAAAAGCTGGGTTTCTTCTGATTCACAATCCTTTTAAGCTCTTGAACTGTCGATGGGTTCCCAAGCCCTCAACAGTTCCAACTAACACCAATCATTGGGATCGGCGGGATTGCTCTTCAGCAATCTCCGCCGTTGGTTCAACTTGATTATTCGAAGATATGGTCTTGAGACGTTTTGCTTCAGTAGAAGGAGCAAGGGGGGAAAGGTGAAGAGAAGAGGCAGTTCGTTTGCGGGATGGGCTTTTATTCTGTAAAGCTGAATGGGTTATAAGCTTAGTACGAGCAAGTCTTTTCCAGTCTTTTTTCTTTTTGGGTGAGATTTTAGGAGCAGGGGATGGCTTATTGGTAGAAAGGTTTATCTCATCAAGGTCCGGTATTATAGGTTGTGGGACCGGATGTGGACATGTATCTAACACAGGTTCCAATTGGGTAGGAGTTTTGTGAGAAAGTGTTAGAGAAGAGATCTCAAGGGGTGGCGGAACAGTTATTTGTGGGGTGGTTTGGTCAGATGAATGGGGATTGCATGTGTTTGAGGTGGAATGATCTCTAGGGAGTTTAGGAGAGTGTTGAGAGGAAGAGCTTGGCTGGCTGAATACAAGCTTGCGATTAGGGAGAGCGTTACCAGCTAGGTCAGTCAGGGGAAAAGAGGGTGGGGTAGACAGTGTTGGGGAGTTTGGAAACATCTTTGAAGTTCCTGTCCTAGCAGCTGGGGGACGAGCACGTTTAAGGGGCGAAGCTTTTATTTCGGGGCCAAATGGGAGGTCGAGGGGGTCCAGATCTGCAGTGCGTACAAAGTCGTCACAATACTTGAAAGTGTGACCAATAGAACCACAATTGTAGCAGTAAACAGGGAGAGCTTCATATTTGATGGGAAACCAAAATTTCTCACCACCAATTTTGACCCTTAATCCTTTCTTCAATGGTTCCGTCACATTTACAACTACTTTAGCCCGTATGTACTTTCCAAACAGATCAAGAAGAGGGTCAATACAGATGAGATTTCCTACCTTGCGAGCTAGGGCTTCTGCCGTGGAGTGGTTCATACAGCTGATTGGTGCATCATAGATTCGAATCCACAGGTTCGCTTCCTTCAGCTGGATTTTAGATGGTTGCTCTTTTTCTTCAAGGGGGCGAATGAGGAATAGAGATCCGTCAAAATGCCAAGGTTGATTTCTGATAACCCACTGGAGCTCAACTTCGTCCTCAAATCTGAACAGAAACAGATTATTTGACCATTCCCGAGAGTCAATTCCTCCTTTTGCCTTCCATGCTTTTTTCATAATATCCATAAGGGCAAACGGGTTTGGAGCTTTTCCTGAGTACAGTTGCCCAACAATACATTTCCCCACGCTTTTACTTTGGTTGTGTTGAAGGGGGGTTGTATTTTGGTCAAGATCTAGGAAATCATAGTCAGAGTCGCCATCTGACTCCATTGGATTATAGAGGCAATCGACAACAATAACACAAAGGAAGAAAGGGAAGGAGACAGGGAGAGAAGACTGAGCGAACAAAGAAAAGGGAAGGAGGATTGATGGCAAAATCCCTCACAAAGAGGAAAAAAAACCCTACGGGAGAGGGGAAAGGTTCTCTCACAGTAGAGAGAGAAAATTTGAGAGAGAGCTAATTTTTTTGGTATTTGAATATACTAATTTGTTTTAAATTTGTAAACATATCGTTAAATGTTTTTATTTTGATCACTAGTTTTTGTCTGCGCGTTGCGCAAAGTGTTATATTTTTACTAATAATTTATTATTAAATAATATTAATTTTATTTATTGTGTGGATGATGAATACTACATAATAGTAAAATATTAAAAATATGAACACGTTCATTTAAACAACATTAATTATATTTGAATTTAAAAATTATGTAATTATTCTCTTATTCATGGACATGCTCGTTTGAACGTTATATCTCTCTTTGTCTCTATGCTCGGGGATTGAAACTGAAATTCAATGCTAATGTCGTCAGGCTTGCAAGTCCATGCTGGCTGACCTTATGAGTCTGAACGTTGATCCCCAGACTGATAAGTTTGATATACTGAGATTGGTCAGTCCCAAAATGATGAGTTCCAATATTGATATAGTCCCAAACTTGTGAGTCTCAGATTGATGACCCGAACTAATCAATCCCATGCTGAACATTCAGTCTCTTTGAGTCATTTGCGCATTCAGACTGGTTCTTCAATCTGTCTTCGACCAGCTTCAATTACAACTCGATTAAAAATACCTTACAAGACATTATATTTAAATTGAAACTAGAGTTAATCTATAGACTTAAACTGATTTAGTCTTTGACCCACCAAAACAAAACAATCAAGGTTAAAGAAAATTTATAACATCAAATTTTCTAACAGTTTTCCCATTTTTTGTGTGGTCAAAGTCATCTAACCATCTAACAACTATCTAAGCTGGTCAAAGAGGTGCGTCTCATTTTTCGAGTTTTTACAAGTAATCTATCAGACTACAAACTCATGGAAAATACCTCATTAGACTCAGTCTAATCTACTTAGGATCTTCCCCTCAAACTCAGAGTAATATTGCTCGAATAAAATTTTGAAAGATAAGAGCAAAAAAATAATATAAGAGAGAAAAAAGGGTTAAATACCTTTGTGATAATACTCACAATCACGTAGATTACACTGAAATGTGTAAGTTCAACTCACAGTTGACTCTTCGTTGGACAAATAGAATTTGTCATCAACAGATTAATTTTTCTATTAATGATGTCATTTATAAATATAGGGGAAAAATTAATTGTGAGTCTGTACAATCATAGCATTACAAAGTAAGGGGAGCCATTAGAGCATTACAAAGTAAGGGGAGCCAAGGTACAATGATTAGGCCAGCCAAATTTAGCAATGAAGAACAAGAAGAGGACATAAGTTATTTCGTTCAAGGGGAGCAAACTACGAGTTTGGCTATATCTCCGAATGAGGCGATTAGGTTTGTAAGCTTGGCACCTCAGTTTTTAAGCTTCATCGCGCTCCTCTCGCTTTCTCTTATTTTCAGCTTCTTGTCTTAGTTGTTCTTCTTCCACTTTGCACCTTTCCGTGTCTTGTTTCATCCTAAGCTTTTCCCCATCTTTGACCATATCAAAAAAGTAGTCACTGCTGAGGTCACCGTATCTATCTTCTCTCCGATGGTTCTACTAAATTCTTCTTTTGCTAAGTTCACATTAGTTCAGACTTGATATGCAACAAAATCTTTAATTTGAGCCAACAGATGATCATTGTCCAGGGGTGCTCCGGATAGACTGATGAAAGTGGAGGCTTGGGATTCCCCAAAACAATGGGCACATTAGGACCAGCTAGGACGATCCACCACCTCCTATCTTTTTCTTCTTGTACATGGTGAGCTCGGGCTGCTCGATCTTTCGCTGCCATATGCTCTAATTCTTAGGAGCGCATCATAGCATCAACAACCAAATGTGGGGAAATCCTCAGTGGTGGGAGCTCAGTGTTCAGTTGGAGCTCAAATAAATTGTTATACAACTCATGGCCAAATATGGTTCGCATGTGATGGAGAAATTTACCCTCAGTTTTCTTCGAAGGTGGGAGCCCATTAACACAAGTATGTAGTCTGTAGGCTTTGATTTTCCTTAGCCTTATCGTCACTTGTTAGACTGCGAGTTGCCTGGACTGAGGCTATTTGCGTCCAATCCATTAGTAGGCCCAAACTTCCTCTAATCGCCATAAGGTGAGTCCCAATCAGGCTTTTAGAATATCGCACTCTTCATGGTTGAGCTGGTGAGTGCAAAAATCGTAAATCCTCCTTATTCTGAATTCTTGCAGCAACACATATGAGTCTTGAAGATAAATGTCATATTTTCTGCAAATCTCCCTGTCCACCTGCTTCTCAACACACTGAGTGATAGCATTAGCTTGAGAAAATATATCATAATTTCCCTTGGCAAGTCTATGGAGAGGAGTGCACCAGTCCCGAATCATTTGAGCTTGTAGTTCGGGATGTGGTAGGCCAACCAGGGGGACTAAGTATATGAAGAGCTCGGCCAGGGTCCGCTCATTAGCTGTTAGGCGGTTGTCCCAATGGTGTAAAGCTTTTACCCTGGTTGGAAATTCCTCCGTGGTCTCCGAAACTTCATCATATTCATCATCCTCAACAATATCAACTTCAACTTTATCAAACTTGCTGGCTTTTCCTTAAGCTGATGTGCCAACCTCATCCTGCATATATGAATCAAAATTAGATAGTAGATTATGAGGTACAAAAAGAGAAGTACCTGCAACCCCTTGCATAGCAAGAACAACAACTGACTCCTCCTTCACCGATGCCAATTCCACCAATTTTACTAGGGTGGTGGCCCGAACTTCTTCCTCAGCTTCAACGATAGCAAGGCCAACTTCTCCTTGCGCAGCTATCTGCTCTTCGTCCTTATACTGATCCACTAGGCCATTCACATCAACATCTTGTTGATTGACCTTTTCCAACAACTTGATAAAGGCTTCGTCCGACATGATCTTTGGGAAGGTAGTTGGAGAAGCCTGGACAAGCTCATATAGTCAATTTGGTACTTCCCTTGATCTTTGGAAGGAATTTTGCGCCTTCGGTCTCAGTAATTTCAATAATGTATAAATTGATTATTCGTTTCAAATTATGTCAACTATCTAAATATTGACTTATTATATTGAATGACAACACTTATGCTTAATGTAGTTATACTTATTCATTACATACCTTTATGAACTCCTTTTGACAATAATATTTCAGAATAGGTAATTATTCGTGTTATTATTTGTTCATGTCGCTACGATCCCAATATTACATTATAGATGCATAAATGCTCGATGTTTCGATTATGTATATGATTGTTGAATTGACATTCAAATCATTTGAACCAAACCATTTTAAAATAATTTAACCGATGAATTTATATTTTTTTCAAAATTATATATATTAATTTGATACGTACTTTACCTTTCAAATCAATCAAGCAGACGATGTATACCCCTGCATTTTACACTAACAGAACACACATTGGTATACAAGAAAAAATTAAGGTATATTTTAAAGATGATTAATATAAGAGAGAAAAGTTCATTATTATCTAAATATATAGTATTATACTCCCTCCGTCCCACTTGAATTGTCACGCTTATTAAATTTGGTGTTCCAACCAAATTGTCACATTTTAAAAAATTATAATTTTTTACTCTTAATATTAAAATATTAATTTCACTAATTCATTATACGCTTACAACTCTTAATTTAAGTGTCGAAAAGAAACATGACAATTATAAAGGCGAGAGCATTATAGATATATGAGAATAAGAATGGAATCTGACCAAAAATTTACGGTTATTACGAAATCAGCAAAAGCGCTTGGTCCCTCTCGTGCGCAACTATAAGTTCAATGTGGACTGTCACCTGCAGCTCCCATTATTTCACTAAGCGCGCACGCAAATTCTGAAATTCTTTCCTCCAAAATCGGTTTCCCCCTCTTTTTGCGGCCGGTTCCGCCACTTTCCGCGGCCGACGCACAGCTGTAGGGTTTTATGCAGCGATCTATTTTAGCAATTAGTTGGTAATTAAGTGATTGCTACTACTATTATGATTTGTTAGGGGTTAATTCAGTTACCGTTTTTTTTTTTTGAATTATCTTCCTCTAAGATTTGCGTTTGAGCACGTGCTGTTGTGACGAGAATTTATTTGTTATTTATTTAAAGTTTTTCATTGACAGATCGGGCGGTTTCGTGTGTTTAAATTGACAATTGTCGAGAATGGATTGCTAATGCACTCGCTGCTGTATTGTTTTCAGTTTCAAAATGAGTTGCCTGTTCGGAACTCGTTACTGAGGAGTTTGGTATCTGCACGCGGTGTTAAAGTTGATTGACTTTGGTGGAAGTTGAAGAGAACTTGCCGATCAGGAGGCAAATCACGGATGTGGACGAATATTTTCAGAATCGTAAGTTATTGGCATTATGTTCCGCTACAGAATTTGGTGAATTTGTTTGTTTCCCTTCGAATTTATTTCGGTTGCATTGGTTATTTTACTGCACAGTAGTTCTGCCTCATTAATTTTATCATTCAACGTGCACTTGTTATCTTTATGCGCTCAAATTTGGATATGATGTTATCTGCTTTATAGCGCGACACGCTTCGACAATTTTGCATGATACTGTTAGATTCAGGAGTGACAATCTGTTTTTTGGGTAACATTTATGTTTATGTAGATATAAAAGTATAAGTGCTGAAAACAGTAAATACCTTTCAACCAACTCCCTGTTAACCGTATATACTGATAACTTTTCTTGATTTATAGGTATCTGTGAATCATAGACACTGTTGTTTTCCAGCATCATTCTTCGTCTCAAATGTCGAAACTTTATCTTTGCTCTCATCTGATATTCCATTATGTAGTCCAGCACACACAACCATTTGCCCATAGTTTCTAAGTGTAATTGTTTTCTAACCTTTTATTGTTGTACTTTGTAGACTTGATATTAATTAGATATTTCAGCATATTTCGGTGTTGGGTTCTGATGGTTTCTGTGTGATCTTGTTTTATGTATCACATCTGCTATTTACTCTCCTGATCTAGGAAAGATTCCCAATATCTGGAAAATCTTCATCTGATTTTAGGTATATTGCACGACAGAAACGCTTTTGATGAAGAACTCGTGAACCTTCCCCTTTCTCATAAATATTTGCATCTGCCAAAATTTATCAAAAGAAAAATTATTTTTCATCTTAAGTAGATTCGTATCGTTAATTTTATTCGCAAAGGCATACCTCTTCTTTGGTGGAGAAATTGGTGTTATTGACACTTTCTTTTTCTTAATCACATGCTGTTATTTTTTAATAATTGTTTTCAACCTTCTCCCAGGGCGGTTTGCATCAGATATCTTGGTTTCAGTTTCTTCCCAATGAATTTGATTTCAGCACTCTGTCTGATAAGAGGTGTGGTCTTGGTCCATTTTTTTGCCTATATAGTTGAATTAATTGTTAAGGATATTGGCAAAGATTTTTCAGTGCACGAATAGACTTTGACTAATTAAAGTGCATGTGTCGTTGTTACAAACTTTTACTTGGTATATGGCTAAATAAAGAAATGAAGCGAATCAATCAAAATAATTATTCAGATTGTTTCTGAATTGTTAGAGTCAGAGACTTAGATAGGAAAGGAGCATGCTCTTGTATGTCTTAATTTTTCGAGAGACCCCATGCCCGATTGTACCTTCTTAGTTTATTAATAAAATTATTTTGTTTTTATAACCCCAAAGTTCGAAGGTAGACCAGAAAGATGCAGCAACGTCAGCAGTGCTTTCAGCACATCTGCAGTTGCAGAAGGAAGGGTTGCTCAGTGCATGGACTAATTCTTTTGTGGGGCCCTGGGATCCTTCTCAGGGTTTGCACAATCCTGGTAAAGAATATAATTGTGTTAAATATGAACTAACGACTAAGCTTTTCTCATTGTTGTTGCATGTTTTATTAAACAGATGAAAAGATTAAGCTTTGGCTTTTCCTCCCTGGTCAACACTCCTCCGTCGTAGAGAAGGCACAACACGCTGTTGCCAGATTGAGAGGTATATTGTCTTCAGTAGTAATTATCTGAAACTACTTCCCTCTTCACTTCAGCCTCTCTGCTATGATATAGTCACTCCGATCAAATAATGGTGGATTTGATTGAAACGATAAATGTTAAATATTTCATGTCAGTTTTGGCATCTGGACTTTGGGTGTCTCCTGGTGATTCAGAAGAAGTTTCAGCTGCCATATCGCAGGCATTAAGAAATCGTATAGAAAGGTTGTTCCACTCCTCTCATGCGATGGTGGACAGTCATAATCATTGCTTAACAGTTCTTTTATTTATTTTGACAGAGCTCTTAGAGGGATTTCATATGTACGATTTGGAGATGTGTTTTCAAAATATCAGCCATTTACTCAGAATGAAGAATTATTCAGGTCTGTTCATAATAATGCTGGTTTTCTCAGTCTTATGCGTATGACCTTGATATTTTATTTGAATGAGTACTCTATTTTATTCTCTAGCATAAGAATTTACAAATTTTTCTTGTTTAAGAATTTAATGTTGGTTCGGACTCTCCTGTTATTTGTATACCCCATTAGCTTCAGAATACTGCTTAACTGTGATAAATTCCATGCTATTTGCAGTTTCATGAAACATTTAGATTCATAATCGTTAGTCATTATATTGGGAATTGGCTTTTTCATCAGCATATTGTTGTCCATTTTTTAGAAACATATTATTAATTGCTTTCATATTAATGAGTTTTTCCTTTATCAGGAATCCTTTAGGAAATGGATTAGTGATGTTGGGAGAAATCACTGAAAAGTGATAATTTGTTTTAGCTTAAAAATTTCCAGCTCATTAATGTTTTGTTTTATGATATGCTTATTGAACTTCCCCAAAGGGGGTTCTGAGGGTGGCTTGTTCACTCAAACTGGTTTGTTTTAAGTTTCTTATTTCCGATTTTGGCAATAATGTATGCGTATTTAACATTAAATTTCTACTCAAGGTGTGATCTTGTTGTCCTCAAAGTTGTGACGCAAATCTTACTTAACCCCTACCCCCCACCCCCCTTCTAAACTTGTATTTGTACTCTGTAGGAGGGGCCAACCGGTGGCTGAGTTCATATTTGCTGCAACAGAAGAAACGATATTCGTTCATGTTATTATATCTGCTAAGTTAGTCTCCCCTTTTTAACTTTTTACTTTGTTGACACTAGTACCTTTTATATTTCGCGGACATGAGTAAATACCTCATTTGATTTTCTTAAGCATGATTCTTGGCTTTCTTTTAGGCATGTCAGAGCTCTTTCAAATGGTGACATCGAACCTTTCCTCAGTGGTTCTTGCAGGCGGGCCAATGATCGAACTTCAGGTGTGTTTTGGTTTAATAAATGTTTCTGCTGTTACATCTTACTTGCATGAGCGAGATCTTATCTCTGTCCTTTTTATTAATGAATTGGCAAAGCTGAAATAGGAATGAAAAGTTGACGATATCTTCACTTTGACTTTCTAGTCTTTTTAGTATTTCAATTGAAATTGTTATTCATTGTAACATGTTTCACTTTAAGTTATAGAATCTTGTATTTTCTTATCAATTAATATATATGTCTGTATGTGCATGTAGAACTGTATGGATTCAGTGGCTTATTTGCATGTGCATATCGAAACTATTCAAAGTATTATGACAGATGGGCGCGTTGAAGCTGATCTTTTGTTTTCTTATTCATTTCAAATATATCAAGTTATCATTAAATTTTCAGCCTGCAAGTGATCAACTTTAAATCCTAAATAAAGCATCAATGTTTTCTATTGCAGTTGTTGTCTCTCCTCATGGAATGCGTGGGAAACTCACGGGATGTTGTCCTGGTGATCTTGTAAAGCAAGTGTATCTCAGGTTGTTCAGTTACTTCCTATGTTTATTCAAATTTAATTCATTATTTATTTTCTTAAGTTGCTTATTATTCACATCTCTCTTAATATTTAAACTTTGTTGCCTATTGTTTGGACCTTATCTCATTTGAAATTCATATTTATATTTGTTTTCTCGTTTAAAATTGGGATACATCTTGCTCAATATTTTCATTGTTTGTATCTCTGCAGCTCTGGGAAGTTTAGCGACTCTAATGGAATTGTAGGTCTTTCTTACCAAGTTGCTCTAGGATCTGGACCACCAGCTCAACTAAGGGGACAAAACTGCTACGTCGAAGTGACCCTTGGTTCTCAAGACAAGTTGGCACGGAATAATGCGAACTTGCACAGTAACTTCTCTCAGGCTCATGGTACTGAGTCCACCTCTACCAGACTAAGTAGTCAGAGGTGGCCTTTAGACAAGCTTGCGGTTTGTGAAAAAACGTTTGTCTATCCAACAGAGGCGGTGCTTGTTCCAGTTATGCAGACATCTTTTGCCAGATCATCTTTGAAAAGGTATTGATATAATGATGTACGGAAATCATAGACGGTCTTCTTTGGTGGTTTGCAGCTTGTTCTTATCTAGTGACTTTGAATCTAGATAGATTTTATCTCGTATGATAGTGTCATGGTCATAAATGATTCATCTTAAAAAAGTGAAATCTAATGAATATGTAGCATATGATTGGGGTTGGGGATGGGGATGTTTATACTTTAGTATTGGCAAGAAGATGGATAGCTTACTTTTGAATCGGAATTTAGGTTTGTGCTATGTATCTGAGCTTTTTATCTATTCCACCGGCTGTACTGCCATCATGTTCTTTTTCTTCTACTCGCTTCATTCCTTTTGTATTCGTAAAGTTCATTTACCAAAAGCAGAAACTAGTATGTCATTTAACCACAGGAAAAACGTAACATCTGTTAGTTTAATGTCCAGGGGATCAACATGACAGCCATTTGTCTTGATATCTCCATATTCTGAAAAACAGAAAAAAAATGTTGTCAGTTATCAAATATTAAGATATGTAAATCTGAAGGGTTGCAACAAATTGTTCATGACCTTGGCACAATGCTTGCATATGCAGTTAACTCACACAGCTTTGTAATATTCAGATTCTGGCTGCAGAATTGGGCTGGACCATCGTTGTCGTGTTCATCACTTGTTATGCATTGGTTAGAGCTAAACTTTCTCCCCGACTTACTGTGTGACTTTCCATCTCGTTTATGTCGATTTGCCCCTGAATTTGTGCTGTAATTAGTTTTGAATTTGACAGTGATGACAAAGTTGATTCAGTGGATGGATCTTCTCTTGAACCAAGTGGCACTCGCTCTCAGCACGGCTATCGTAGCAGCAGTAACAGTAATAGTAGTAGCTACGGTAGTATAACTAGTTCATCCAGTGACAGTGACCGCAAGGCCCTGGGAGCTGGTGATCTCGAGGCAGATGCAGATTCTCTGATGTCCAGACAGTCTGGTTTATCTTCGTTGGGTCAAATGCAAAATGATGGCATTCAATTGGTACATCTTTATATTTAAGGAGCTGGACAATGCAAGAATATTTACTTTTTTGTTTAATATATATAGTTTTATGTTCTTTAGTTTTGTATAATCTTGTACATTTTCCTTTGTTTTGGACTATTTATCCTTTGATTTTTTTATGAACAAATAAAAGTTTCTTGTTTCCTATAAATACTATTTTCATGTTGGTTGATCTAGTTAGTTAACTTTTATTTATTTTTTCCTCTTTCTGATTTTCCCTTTTTTTTGGTATGTGATTGCCTTATCTTTAAAGGTTGTGGAACTCCCCATATTTTAAGACTTTGAATGTTGTACTTCAAGGTATATTTTTGTCACAATGCTATTCTGCTGAGAAACTTAATGGTGTTTGTATTGTAGGAACTATTTACTTGCCTTTAATTTTATTTTTAAAACCTTTGTACTTTGGTTGCCTGATTTTTATTTGTATTTCCTGCCCAGGGTTCTAAAAGGCCACGAACTGGGACATCAGAGTCTTTTGGTGCAGCAGGCATGGTTTTAAATCCGTCCATGACTGATTATGGTACCATTGAAGCCAATATGTCCATTAATGGGGCTACAAATGAACAAATTGGATCTCAATGGGGATGGGATGATGATGATAGAGGCATGGGAATGGATATTCAAGCACTACTATCAGAGTTTGGTGATTTTGGTGACTTTTTTGAGAATGATACTTTGCCATTTGGGGAGGTAATTCTGTAATTTTTATATGCTCTGTTGGGTAAAGTGACCTTGAACTACTTATTTGGGTACCTGGAAATGCTGATATTTGAAACTAGGCCGCTAACCATACCTTGCGAAGCTGAGGTTGATATTGCTGTCGTGTTTTGATTACTTACTATTTGCAACATGTTTTAGAATATATTTGATATCAGTGTCAATATCATATTTCTCAAGCTCTTCTCCAAAAGTATCAGTTCTCCTCATTAGATATCACGCCCTTTATTCCTTTGTTGCCTTTTGGTAGAAAAAGAGTTTTCTTGTAAACTTGTTTAATTGTTTCTTCCTTATTGATGTATGTTTATTCTTGATTCATATATCTATCACTTCATTGCTTCTTCTTTATTCTTGTACATTACATTACTGGTCTTTCCTTGTTTATGCAGCCTCCAGGGACTGCTGAGTCTCAAGCTCGCATGTTTCCTGCACCTGATGGTGGAGAATTCTGTAGCAGCCCCAGCAATTCGGTGATGGATGTGCCGGATCGGATGCTTGTATCTGCAGGCTTTCCATCCTTTGATAACTTCAACCAGCTACAGGCTCCTGATTCTGTGGAAGATTTAATGAACAAAGATGAAGACACCTCAAAGATTTCTGCTCCTGGTCAAATTACCTGTACGCTTGCATCTTCCAATAGCGAGTTTGATCATGTTGTCAAGGCTGAAGCATTAATGACATTTGCTCCGGAATATGGGGGTGTGGAAGCTCCTAAAAGTGAGGTATCTCCAGTGATTTTCCGAAGCCCGTATGTTCCGAGATCTTGCAAAGTGGATTCATCATCAAGCTCAAACCATTATGTGTACTCAGCAACTCCTCCTTCCCCTTGCTGTGGTGGATCTCATGAGAAGTCCTCCTTTCCAGCAAGTGAGAAAGCATGTCTGGAAACTAAAGTTTCAGGTACTCTTTTGAAATCAAAAAATTATTACACACACGTTGAAAGAGGAAAACAGCAAATTGGTGTAAGTAATAATAGCCTTCGCAAAGGTGATAATAGAGGAGCATCACCACACTTTTATGGTTTTAGTCAATCTGATGCCAAGCCCCTCTCAACTAAAGCAAGTGATGGCTCACAAAAAGACGACAATACTCTTCCATGTGCTAGGACTGTCCTTGCATCTGAGATTGAATGCCTTGCATGCCAGGCTTCCATGTGCAGGCTGCGACATACACTGTTATCTTCCAGCAACCTCTCATCTGCAGGTTTGAGTGGATTATCTTGTAGCAGTAACCCAAATCAAGGCCATGTTGATACAAGCACTATGGTGGACAATATATCAGGGAAATCTGAATTAAAAAAGAAGGAAACCATTCCTGTTCGGATAGCTGGTGATGCAGATGGAGGAATGCTAGATGGATCTTTGACTGCACCTGTTGGTGTGTGGCGATCTGTTGGAATCCCTAAAATTGCTAAGACAAGCACCTCAAGTATGGAGGTCTGCCCATCCATTCCACATAATTCGTACATGGAAGAAAGCATGCTGTCTTATGGACTACGGCAGCCACTCCAGGAACTTCTTGATGGCATTGCATTACTTGTCCAGCAAGCTACTTCATTTGTTGATGTTGCCCTGGATGCTGATTGTGGTGATGGTCCATATGGGTGGCTTGCACTTCAAGAGCAGTGGAGGCGTGGATTTTCCTGTGGACCGTCTATGGTACATGCTGGCTGTGGAGGCCTTTTGGCTTCTTCCCATTCCCTGGATATTGCTGGCATGGAGCTTGTTGATCCGCTCTCAGTCGATGTGAGATAATTTATTAGTTTCATTTGATTCTGTTTCTTTTGGTGCTGAGAGCCTTGGTTTATTAAGACAAAATAGACCGCCAGTCTCTTCTCTTCTGGGCTGTTTATTATAATGCATTCTATGTGTTCATGCTCCTAATTACTTGGGTGCATTAAATTTGCAGTTCTTACTATGTTTGCTTTACTTGAATGAGTGTTTGTGGATGTTGTTGGAGTGAACTACGTACCCAGTTTTAGTCTGAGTTGATTGGGTTGAGAACTAAATCTAATTCCTACATAACTTTGTCTGTTTTTTTAATTAACCCTCTGTTTCCAGAACCCACAAATTTCATTTCCGAGTAAGTAAAAAATTTTGATTTGGGAAATAACTTCCGACCTCGGTACTGGTTTCCTTCAAATGTCTTATAAATGAATGAAGAGGAGCTACTTCTATTACAACTCTGATGGTTACAAGAACGTGAGGCTTTCAGTGGGTCTTCATTCTATTAAATTGTTGCTACTATGCACATCTTGTCATTGTTGGGCTTGCTATTGTATAGTTGAAAGATGGACATCAATTCTACTGAAGATAATTTTTTGTATAGCCATGCCTTGTTGTTGTAATGTTGGTCTACTTGCACCATGAAAGTTTAAATTCTTTTCTTTAGTATTCCATGGGAGCTTCTGAGACAATGCACGACTCTTAATTCTATTATAATTTTCAGGTTCAGTCATCTTTAACAATTGGTTTGCTTCAGTCTGACATAAAAGCAGCATTAAAATCTGCATTTAGCAGCGCAGATGGCCCTCTTTCTGTCACGGATTGGTGCAGGGGCCGTAACCCATCCAATGAATTGGGAATAACTTGTGATGGACTCTCTGCAGAGTCTATTGCTAGTGCAAGTGAATGCCGTGATTCATCTAGTACGGTAACTTTATCTGTAGGAGACCCCATGAGCCCATCTTTGACCTCTGCTGGTGGAGCATCTGGCCTCAAAGGTATTATGCTTATGTGTTCAATGATTCTTTTGCTTATATTAAGTATTGGATAGTAATTCAGTTTCCATTACAGCTGATGGAACCCGAGGAGATGAGAGAGGTACTTTTCTGTTGGATTCGGATCAGCAACAATTCTCACGAATACGGCCTACACTATCTGTTGTTCCATTTCCTTCCATCCTTGTTGGGTACGGTTGATTACCTTGTACTTTTTGGTATATGCTTCTTTGACATGTAACTGGCCGAGCATGAAGATTGAGCTCATTATACCCCACATTGTGGAAATGTTTCTTGATGATCTGTTAGGTTCATACATAAAAAATTTGGGTTATAGTTGAAACTAGTATTGGAGCAGTTAGCTATGCCTTAAAACTACCATGAAGATGTTTAAGGTTGGAACTGTTTACTGAAGGTGTTCAAGGGCACTGTAGTGGTAACTATTGTCTTGACATATGACTTAATAGATTAAAATTGATTTGCATTCAACTCATATCCATGGTGACAGTACCTATTTTAAGTAGTATGATAAAAAGTGGATGTTTTTCTGATATATTTTAGAATATAATAAATTCAGTAAATTTAAATATTACAATTTGACTTGCTGAAAAATACAAAAAACCAATGTTCATATTCCATATTGTGTATTTGAACCTTCTCACATCATTTTGGTACTGAGTATTCTTGTAGAAAATAATGAGGAAAATCTTAGTGTGACATCATACAATGTTTGTGGTTTATCATCCACATATTTGCATAAATTTATTATTACATTGAAATAAGTAAATATATGCATTAAAGTCTGGTGTATCATTCCCAAAAGTTATTGCTTTTCATAATTTGAAAAACTCACAGGTATCATGTATCTGTTTTTTGTCCATAAAATCAGTGATATTTCAATATTAAATGTTCCATAGCTAGTTTTAAGCGGCATCTTAAGTCATTAAGTTAAACATTGTCATTCACATGCCACTGGATCCAGATCTTCATTTTCGGCTATATATTATACCATATATTTTTTATAGCAGGATTTGTGATGGAAGTATTATATGCAATAGGTACCAAGATGATTGGCTCAAAACCTCAGCCAATTCCTTACAACTTTGGGAAAAAGCTCCTCTGGAACCTTATGCAACTGTGAAACATGTAAGACTGGTTGAACTGTTTGTTTACCGACTATTATGGCCCCTTGCTCTTTCCCTTCCTATTCTCTTCTTCAGTGTTATACTGTAATACTATAATTGATTTTCATATTTCCTTGTTTCTTTTGTAGATGAGCTACTATGTAGTTTGCCCAAATATTGATCCACTTACCACAGCTGCTACTGATTTTTTTCTGCAACTTGGAACTGGTTAGTATCCATTATAATTCGTTGAATCTACAAATGGACTTGTCTGTGCATGTATCATATAATATTCTTCTTTTGCTTAGTGCGAGTTAAAACTTAGAAGAAGCCTGGAGAGTATCTAAAATGGCAGCTAATATGCTGCTAGAAATTTCATGATTTTTTCATCAGTATAATTTATCTGTGTTTATCATAAGAAAGAATATTTACATAATATTTTTTTGTGCTCCTTGATACTAAGTTCTCAATGTGTGTGAAGAACTTAGCCCCTGTATTTGATTCCTTGGTTTGACCCCCTAAAGAATATCTCATTAGGAGGAACTTTTTTTTTTTTTTTAGTGTCTGACTCCAGTTCTGTGTTGCACATTCTTTCTGTAATTTGATTTATCCGCAAGTTTTGTGCCTTCACATGAACCTGCCCATTTGCATAGTTCTTCAGGTTAAATGTTGTAAAACTGTCTCACCAGCTTGAAAAGCTTATCCTGTTGTGTGTTTTCTGGGGTTAATAGCTAGATTTTCCATTATCTTCTCTCTTTCAGTTTATGAAACCTGCAAGCTGGGTACACATGCACCTCAAAGTCTAGGAAATGAGATGGAGATAGATTCTGGTAAAGTATCACCTGGATTCGTCCTTCTTGATTGCCCACAATCGATGAAAATAGATACCAGCAATGCATCCATCTTGGGATCGATCAGCGACTATTTTCTTTTCCTATCGAATGGCTGGGACCTGACTAGCTATTTAAAAACTCTTTCAAAGGTTCTGAAGACCTTGAAATTTGGTTCTTCCGTGACTTTGAATCCAAAAGAAGGCAACAGTGGGCCATGTACTGTGAGTTCTAAATTCCATGGAATGTTTTTTACAGTAGCAAATTCGTCTTTCTTTAACATCTTTGTGTTCACAATCTAAACTTGTACTTCGTCTAGTGGCAATGTGTAGTCTGTTCAATTTTACTTCAGATGAATGAAATTTTTGGGCATGTGATGTATCTTTTGTACATCTAAGTGAAGACGTTTTGTGAGTATGAGATATTTCTTTTGTTACTGAACATGCAAACTAGACTTTTGGGACTCAAATTTTTCTCATGCTGCTGATGGACTAATTAGCTAAAGATGTTTGATCAACTTTTAGGACTGCTGTCTTGTGTTATTTAGTGGTCGTCTTGTTATATTCAATTTGATTTTTTTTTTGGCTTGTACATGCCACATGATCATCTTAAAAATCTCCAAAGGTTGGCACTTATCGGTTATATTCTCAATACAAAATCAAAATGCTCAATAATATTTATGTCTTCATAATTTTGAAATTTCAAAATGTATTGTTGCTTTCGATGAAACTATTATTTTGCTTCTTTTCTTTTTTCCTTTAATTACAGTTTATTGGAGTGGCTAGGAATTTCCATAATGGCCTGACATTTTTCTTCTGTCCCTCAAATCAGGTGGTATATGTGGTCTGCCCCTTCCCAGAGCCTCTTGCAGTTCTACAGACTGTGGTTGAATCTTCTATTGCTATCGGATCAGTGATTCGATCTTCTGACAAAGAGAGGAGATCAATGATGCACAATCAAGTTGCAAAAGCTTTGAGTTGCTCAGCTGCAGTAGATGAGTCTTTTTCAAATGTTTTGACTCTTACTGGATTTAGCATCCCAAAACTTGTATTGCAGATCGTGACAGTGGATGCCATTTTTAGGGTTACGAGTCCCACACTAAATGAGCTCATCATTCTGAAGGAAATTGCTTTCACCGTTTATAATAAAGCTCGGCGAATTGCTCGAGGAGCCTCTGGTGAGACAATATCATCATTATCTGTGCAAGGAGGATCTCACTCGGCCATGATGCAAATGTCTTCATCTGTTCCTGGTATGTGGAAGGATTGTGTTGGTTCTCGGATTGGGGGACCTCCTCTACAGAGGGAGAGTGAACTTGACACGAGCCTGAGACCAGGCGGTTGGGACAACTCTTGGCAGACATCAAGGAGTGGAGGACATGGAACAGATCCCAGCAGAACTGGAGATATCTTTCCTCTGGATGAAATTCGTTGTCTATTTGAGCCACTTTTTATTCTTGCAGAACCTGGCTCTATAGAGCGTGGACTTTCACCCTTTATGGGGAACTCAGCTGATTCATCAAAACCTTCAGATGATAGTGCAAGCACTAGCTTTGTTCAAAATTCTGCTTCTTCAGGAACCGGAGATAATGGGCCTGTTTCTCAGCATGATTCCATGGATTCTGATGGTTTGGCATCTGGCCATCAAAAATCACTCCCTAGCCTGCATTGTTGTTATGGGTGGACTGAAGATTGGCGTTGGATGGTCTGCATATGGACAGACTCGAGAGGAGAATTACTTGACAGTTATGTTTACCCCTTTGGAGGAATCAGTAGTCGGCAAGACACGAAGGGTCTGCAGTCCCTTTTTGTCCAAATATTACAACAAGGATGCCAGATTCTTCAAGCTTGCTCTCCCGAAGTTGGTACTGCTAAGCCTAGAGATCTTGTGATTTCACGAATTGGGTGCTTTTTTGAACTCGAGTGCCAGGGTATTATATTAACTCTACATTTTCTGTTTCAACTTATTAATAGTTTAGCCAATATTTTGTCTTCTATAATTATGTTTATACTGCTGCTTAAAAAATGCTATGTTTCTGTTATTCATAGTATCCTATCAGGTAAGGCTCCGAAGGAAATTTCTAGTGAGATGATTGTTTGGCTGCTAAACTTTTCTGAAGGCCTGTAGCTGTTTTGACCTTAAAGAGATTAACATTTTGCAGAGTGGCAGAAAGCTTTATATTCAGCTGGGGGTTCTGAGGTGAAAAAATGGTCTCTGCAGCTCCGTCGTTCCCTACCTGATGGAAAGTCAGCTGGTAGCAATGGAAATTCTTTACAACAGCAGGAGATGAGTTTAATGCAAGAGAGGACACTACCTTCTTCATCCAGTCCATTGTACAGTTCCCATTCTAAATCTTCTGCATTCATGAAAGGTGGTATGGTACAACCTTCCTCGAGGAAGCAGCTAATAGGCGGGCATGCGGTGTTGGACAATTCAAAAGGCTTATTGCAATGGGTGCAGAGCATTAGTTTTGTTTCAGTATCAATCGACCATTCCTTACAACTGGTGCTCCAAGCAGATGCTTCTCCTGGTACTTTCCAATTCACTTTGATAATCACTATTTAGCAAAAGCATTTATTTATAGTAAAAATTGAATTGTTGCAGGGTCAAGTCAAGGTAGTGCGACGTCAGGTCTGTCAACCTATCTTGAAGGATATACACCTGTGAAGTCCCTCGGGTCTACCTCCGCTTCCTACATCTTAGTCCCTTCACCAAGCATGCGCTTCCTTCCACCTACCGTTCTTCAGCTCCCCACATGTCTCACCGCAGACTCTCCCCCTCTCGCGCATCTTCTACACAGCAAAGGGTCCGCCATTCCCCTATCCACCGGTTTCGTGGTTTCAAAAGCCGTACCTTCAATGAGGAGAGACTCCAGGAGCGTGTCGAAAGAAGAATGGCCTTCAGTTCTTTCCGTTAGTTTAGTTGACTATTACGGAGGCAACAATTTCAGCCAACAAGACAAGTTAGCGAAAGGTGGCAGTAAGGCGGGAGGGCGCGGTGTGACCTCTGAATCCAAAGACATTGAGGTGGAAACACACATTATAATAGATAAAATAGCAGCGGAGCTCCATGGATTGTCGTGGATGACTGTTAGTCCAGCTTACTTGGAGAGGAGAAGTGCTTTACCCTTTCACTGTGACATGGTATTGAGGCTGAGAAGGATCCTCCATTTTGCAGATAAGGAACACTCTAGGCTTCCAGAGAAGGCACGTGTTTAGTAAAAATAGAGGAGATATGATTTAGTGTAGACTTGGTAACTTGGAATGAGGAGGCATCTGTATCTGCATCTGCATCTGCATGTATAATTATAGCAAGCAGTAGGAGATAGATAGGGGCCAAAGCTTGTGGTATAGATCCAACCAAGGTAGTAGTGAGTGAGTGAAATGTGTAAATAATTTGTGCTCCCATTTTTGGTATTGATTGGTGGTGTAACAGTAGTAACTGGATAAAAAAATGTCTTAACTCCATTCCCTTGTTAGGAATAACAACTAGATTCACATTGTATATTTAATTCCATGGTGGAGCATATTCTTTCCACTACTATACTGTAAATTCGACTTCATTGAGTTGGTGTATATTTGTTGCACAGATATGTGCCAATGCCCATAATGGACACATATTTATATTAAAAATACATAAGACATTATAATAAAAGTGATGGTAAAAATTAAAATTAATTTTACCATTAATATTATATTAATCTTATTAATATGTGTTCACGATATCCATAATTTAAGCATTCGCTTAATTGGTGGCCACAATATTACATTCCTAACCCAGGGATTGAATTATTATTAGTTTTTAAATTTTTTTTTTTTAATCTAGGGATTAAATTATGGAGGATCTTTATATAAGTGAGGGTCAGAGTGATGAGCTGACGACGTGCAAACCATTATTTCACAGCCTGCTGGATTTGTACACCCCTAAGCACACATATATCATTGAATTATTTTAAGTGCATAAGAATAATATACATATATTTTTAAGGAGCATTCTCACATTAGATGATCTAATTTTTTTTCCATTACTTCAAACTTTAAACTATGACAACTCATATTAATCTATTTTATACAAATAATATATAAAATTAAGGCTCTCTTCATGTTGTTTTATTTAAAATATTGAACGACCATCTTCAAATAAAGAAGTAACGACAAGAACATCTAAATTTATCTTTTGTTAATCTATCTTTTGTTAATAAAGTTGGAATCCAAGAAACTCAACGCACACAAGAATCGAGAAACACATTAAGCTGTTGGAAATGGAATCTTTAATCTTGTAAGATTTTTTACCAAAAGGGATCAATTCTGCAGATACATTGTGAAAACAAAATACACGAATAAAATGAGAAATACACACATTACAGAATAGAGGAAAAAACAAGTTGGACAGCAACTGTTTTTACCCTCCAAAACTGTTTGAGATAGCTACATCGGAATGTGATTGCCACCAAAAAAACAAAACAATCTAGGAATCAACAACAGAAGAAATAAAACCACCAAGGAGAAAATTTTTTAAAAAATAAAAATAAAAATGTCCTAGTTTCTAACCTTCTTTCACAGATTTAGTACTTCTGGATTTCTTCAACTCCCACGGAGGCAGACAGCCTTTGTAGTGTGAGTGTAAAAACAATGACGATATCGATACTTCCTTTTCCTTCTGGTGCATAGAGATTGAAGAGAAGCAGCTCAAAGAGCTTCTCAGGCTCTTCTTCTCACTCTCTGAATCTTGATAGCTTGCATCATGACTCACAGTGCTTGTTTTTAGAGCCTCCGGAAGTATGCAGTTGCAGTATGATCCTACCAGTAAACCAGCACAAAGTTAAATGGCTATCAAATCTATAAAACAAGTTTCGGGCTTCTATAAAAAGGTCGTTGATATTAGCAGAAAGCAGATACATTGATGGTTATGATGCACGGATATGATTAGCATACCTATCCTTGCCAGGCGATTCACCCATTTTGGTATCCGTTTTCCAGTCAGCTTGTAGCATATATCTTCACAAAAATGGTTGCAGTTTTTGGCAACCAAGTGATATGAATCGCCACAGTAATTAGCGGCTTGGTGCTCCATGAAGTCTCTAACTTGATGAGGGTTCAAATGTGTCGTACCAATGAAAATGGACTTGCGAAACCTAAATCCAGGACATTGCCGGGGCTCAACTTCAAATACGCCACTCGTATGGAAGTCGTGAGCTCCAAAAGCATATTCAATATCATACACTGCCAAAAAAGTGTTCAGTGAAATCTTAAATGAAAACATAACAAAAAAAAAAAAAAACTAAGAACAAGTAGGAATGTTGAGCCTTTTTCAGCTAAGTCCCAATATCATAATTCAGTCCCAGAAATGTTCAGTATACAAGTGGGACAGTCGTGTATGTAATGTGGCATTACAGCATATCGAACACAAAGAGAAACGCAACTAAGAAAGCAGAAAATCATAAATTTAGAGAACATGTCTTACCTTCTACCCCAGAGTGATAGATGCCAACTCCAGCCCAGTAGACGTAGCCATTGACAGGAGTCAAGTCATATACGTTTAGATAAACAGGAGTCTTTCCAGGGCTGTAGCTCGCTGACTTAACTTTAGGAAACACACAGAACCTTGTGGCTGATTCGCCTTGTGTCTGAAGAGGCACAATCGATCTCCAACTATTTCTGAATTTGAATTTCATGTTCAATTCAAGGGCGAAACTTGGAATGGTTCAAAACCCAGTTTCAACCTGTAGCATTATTCAAAATATCAAAAACTGTGCACGAAAATTGTTTCTGTAAAAGTACACAACAAATCCGACCATCCATCCTTAAAAGGAAAATGCCCTCAGTAATTATGAAACCATTCATCTATACTTGCACTCAAACAATCACTATAGAAGCTATTTCTGACTATTGATAATCCCTATTATAAACTAGTAATCTAGGCTGTCATCCTGTTTTGATATGCATTCAAAATGTCTTTCACCATATCAGCATAATGGGACTACATGCTTTGGGATTTAAAGGACTGTATGCAGCCCAGATCCCGCAGCATTTTTGCTTGAACTAAAGCTACCATTATACTAAAAAGGAACCAATTTTGATGTTTGCCTACAATTATTATGCCTTGAGCGTGGATCAAGTTTGTGATTTAATATTTAGCTCAGGTGTATCATTCCCCAAGGTGCAGTATAGATCTCAGCTAACAGTGACTTGCATCATTTAAGGAACCACATGACCAAGTGCTAGCTTTTGTCTCTTAGAAGTTATCCAGTATTGCAATCTTGTATTAAAAGGCAGTTAGATGATGATTAATCACCATCAAATACTTCTCCATTTTGAAGATTACCAAAAATATCTGGTTCTGGTTCTGGTTCTGGTTCATGAGAAGTAAAAGGTGGTAAATCAATGATATACAATACCAAGGCAGATGAAAGGTTGAAATTAGTTACAGCAAGTGAAGGGAATCATTTTAAGGCAGAAATAGCAACTTCTAAAGGTACATTGTCATTTTCTCTCTTGGTATTGTGCTAAATGATCTTGACTTTAAATCAAGATAAAATAAAATCAATCTTTCCAATCAGATGATTAACATAAACCATCATAATTAAGAATATATCTGATAGAATACCCCAAGTCACCAATGAAAACAAATAAATCAATGAAGAGCAACTAATCACTACCAAAAATGATGTTTAAGTAGATGCAGAACACAAGAATCCCACCTCTCGTAGATTAAAAAAAAAAAAAAAACTGGATCTATAACCCAGGTTAAAAACCGAATCTTTCGTGATAAATTCATAGATTTCAGAAAATTAAGAAATCAATAAAAAAGGGTAAAAGATGGGTCAAAGCAAAACCTTCTAAACAAGAAAATCACTTGCGGCTAAATGCAGTAACAAAAAATAATGCCCAAGAAAGGAATGAAAGCAATGCAGCCAATGCAAGAAAACGAGAAATTCTTCGGCACCAAAGAGAGATGGAATTCTTACAGTTGCAATTCAAGAAACAAAGAAAATAACTTACATGTAAATCCGATTCAATTCTCACCGAACGCCACTCATTGTCAAGAACTGTTTCCTCCAGAGGTGCAGAAAAGCCGCAGCTTTCACAGCAGAAAACTCACCTGAAAGTGGAGAATATGCGACTGCACCATGCGCATTATGTTGCCGTTGAATGCAGAGTCTGATTTTGCGAGAGAGATGAGATGAGACAGGAGAGAGAGAGTACAAAATCAGAGTCCACAGCTGTCTCTTTTGTTGATTCAAAGCCAAGTTGAAGGGAAAGAAAGGAGCAAAATTTAAAAAAAAAAAAAGAGAGAGGAAAAAAGTTGACCTGTAATGCCAACTTGGCTGCTGACAGCATTCCTATATTCAAGACAAATCACAGGTATTTCTTCTTCTTCTTCTTCAACCCAAAATTTGAAGAAAAAAAAAAACTCGGATAGGTTTCAAGAATGTGTGGAAATGGGAAAATGGGTTAAATTCAACTATGAAAATATTGAGATAAAAAAAACACTTTGAAAATTAATTCTATTATCTGATGAAATGTAAAACCCTACTTAAATTTGAATCCCATTAAGCAAAAAAAAGATAAAATATGCGTATCTAAAAAGAATGGGTCTCATTTGGGTTCGACGACTGATCTTCTGTCATTTACACTTCTTCTATATTTTAAAATTTTATTTTAATATAAGATTTAAAAATGCAGTCCATTAATGCTTCATATCCAAATGCAGTAACAGTAATTAGATTTCATTAATAATGAAGAAAGGGATCTTTTAATTGGGGTTAATTGGTTTGTGGAATAAAATAAATGAAAAGATTACATCTATCACTTCATTTAATCTTTTTCATAGATGCTTCAATCTCTTTATATTCTTGATAAAATTATATATTCAGAATACAAAATGTAACATTCAAAGTTGATTAGAAATATATAAGCTATGTTTGCTATTTGGGATTTACAATTAATACATTGCAATTAGGTTGTTACTTTAGTTTAGACTAACAATTTAATGTGACATAATTTCCAGTTGGTCTAACCACATTTATGATAGTTAATAGTTTAAAATTTCAATCCAAGGCCACAACAATTAAACGGTTGAACTGAGATTGACATAAAAAAACTTAGATATTCTAGCAAATGTTACAAATTCTGGAAGCCAAGAAATGAATGGAGCAACAGCAAAGTAACTGGAATCTTCTGCTTCATCCCAATCATCAATCTGTAGAAGAAACATTAAGAAACTCATATTTTGTTCACCATCAAGGAAGGGATCCAAAGCATATTGCTTCTTTTTTCACAGAGTAATCCACAACTGCTTTCAAATTCACCAGAGCTTACGACCGGGTTAACCAGAAAAGGCTGATTTTCTCGAGCCAGCCAAACAGCCACCCAATTCAAGAGCTCTATAGAGGGGATTGAGATCTTATATAAGAGAGAATGCATCATTCTTCATTTTCAGAAAATCCGAAGCTTCCACATGTTGCCCAGGGGCTTCGATTTGCCTCTGGCGTAGGGTGCATTATGCCTCGAACCATTTGATTAGCTATTAAAAAAGAGCGACTCATCAATAAGATATATACAGATACAGGCAAGACATCACATGCTCACAAAGATCATGCTTTTGAAGGTTGAATGAAACTATTCTAAAATGCTATCTAATCATTAAAGAAAACAAGTACCAGATAACAAAATCTTCATGTAGACTGTCCTCACAACATGAATTTCTGTTCCGTGGTTACTGGCAAATTTCAGCTGCAGGAACAGATAAAAATAATAACCAAGCTAAAAGGAAGTTAGTAACAACAAGTTTCTGGAGAAGGCTGTTACCATTTCTCCATAGAAGTAATTCACAACTCGATCAAGCATAATGTTAAACCTTCAGGTATCATCATATAAACAAGGGCAGCAATTTGTTTTCATCCATACCAACTTTGCCATAGAGTTCATTAATCAAGCATCCTAGAGTGGAATATATAGCTACTGCTTCCCAATGAGATCTATCACCCGAGGTGAAACTATGAATTCCATTACCAAGCTGTATCCAGCTGCAACCAGCAACCTTCTTCACTTCCTTCCTCCTCATCGTCCTCATCATCCTTCCCTTTTCACCCCACTTCCCGCCCGAAGCATACACACTAGCTAACTGGAAATACCTCGATCCATTATCTCCTTCCATTTCCAGTAGCTTCTGCTCTGCCATCCTTGCAAGTTCTACATTTTTGTTTCCTCTGCAAGCAGTCAAAAATGCACCGAGTATAATAGGATCGAACTCAATAGGCATCTTTTCCATGAAAGATACAGCCTTTTCTAGTTGATTTGCCCTTCCATACAAATCAACCATACATGCATAGTGATCAATTTCAGGCGGGATTGCATAATCTTTACTTATCGACAAAAAATATTTTTCACCTGCTTCAACTAGACCACCATGGCGACAAGCTGATAGAAGTGCAATAAACGTGACAGCATCAGGGTGAAGTCCTTGCCCTACCATTTCCTCAAAAAGGCGGATTGCTTCGTCATTATATCCATGGTGAGCACAACCAGCAATCATGACATTGTACAGAATAGTGTCTCTAATAATAATTCTTTTAAACAATCTCTGTGCATAGAGTATAAAACCACATTTTGAATACATATCAATCAAAGCACTCATTGCTTTCTCATCCATTGTAATTCCAATTCTCAACACGTATGCATGTATTTGTTTCCCAGGATCAACGCCGGCTTGTATAGCACACGCACCAAGCATACTGACGAGGATCACAGCATCCGGAACTGTCGTCTCCTCTGATGCATACTCACGGAACAGAACAAATGCATCCTCACATTTTTGCAATTTCACATAACCAGAGATAATGGCAGTCCACATCACAAAATTTCTTTTGGCTGCTGAATCAAATAGCTTTCGGGCTTCTTCCATATCACCTCTTGCTGAATAACCCACAATGATTGAAGTAATAGCAAATATGTTGCTCTTCCCAGTTGTCCCAAGAACATTCTCAGCTGACTTCATATCACCACATTTCGAATAAATATCAACAATTCCACTGCTTATAAATGGATTCAGACACATTCCATCCTTCAAAACCCATGCATGAACTTCTTTCCCTAGCTTCAAGCTCTTGAATGCAGAGCAAGCTGCCAATAAACTGGCAAATGTGTGCTCATTCCAACGGTATCCCTCCCGTGCCATACACTTGAACAGCTCCACTGCTTCCTCCTCGCGCCCATTCTGAGCACAGCCGGAGATCATAGTATTCCATGACACATCATCATTCAACTCCGGATCACTCCAAAAAATCTCCCGGGCTATTTCCAATTCGCCTTCCCTACAACAAGCAGCAACCAGCGCATTCTTAACAACTGAATCCACCATGTCTTCGCCACCTCGTCCATTAAGCACCCTGCAAGCATCCCAAAACCTCCCACATTTCGAGTACATATCTATCAGAGAACTCAGGGCAAAACCACTCCGATCATTCCCACTCTTCACCATGAATGAATGCACCTGCACGCCATAGCGGAAGGCCCGTAGCTTCGCCAACAAATTAAGCATTGTGGTCAGCGTAAACTCATCAAACCGAGCTCCATCGTTATCAAACTGCATTTGGATGAACAATTCTATTGCATCACTCTCATAACCATCAGTGCGTGCATAGCCCGATATCACAAGATTATAGGTGACAGAATCTTTAAACGGCGAAGAATAAAAAATCTGTTTTGCTTTAGTGATATTCTTGGTTCTAATATAAGCATTTATTATAGTGTTCCAAGAGTACACATTTCGTTCCGGCATTCCATCAAACAGCTTGTGGGCGTCTCTAGTAACACCGTTTTTGGAATAGAAATCAATGAGTTGATTGGCGGTGACGATTCTCTGCAGAAAGCCAGATTTTACGGCGTGCGCATGGAACTTCAGCCCTTCCGTAAGTGATCTCATTTACATTCAAAAAGAAAAAAAATAAAAATAAAGCCACAGCTTTCACAGCAGAAAACTCTCTTGAAAGTGGAGAATATTTGACTGGATTGAACCATGCGCAGAATATTGCCGTTGAATGCAGAGTCTGGTTTTGCGAGAGTTTGGAAGAGACAGGAGAGAGAAAGAGCGAGAGTACAAAATCAGAGTCCACCACAGCTGAAAGGAAAGAAAGGAGCTAAATTTAAAAAAATAGAGAGGAAAGTGGGTTAAAATTCAACTGTGAATATATTGAGATTAAAAAAAATATATATACTGTGAAAATAATTTCTATATCTGATGAAATGTAAAACACTGCTTAAACTTGAATCCATTAAGCAAAAGGGATAAAATATATCATTCACACAATTTCTATAATTTAATATAGAATTTTAAAAAGTAGTCCATTAACGCCCATAACCAACTGCCGAGTAACACTAATTTGATTCCACTAATAATAAAGGGTTCAAAGGGTCCGTTTAATTGGGGTTAAGGAATCGAATATTAAGTTGGTATGTGGAGTAAAATAAATGAAAAGATTACATCTATTGCTTCATCAATTTAGCCCGAAATATGCGGGTTGATCCGATTAATTCGAGCCAAAATGCGGATTAGGATCGAGATATTTTGACCCGAAAAAAATTTAGCACGACTAGCCTGAAATCGAATAACCCGAGACCCAATAAAGTTGAGCACGAAACCCAACAGGTTGACCCGATTAACCCGACTATTATTTTTATTAATATATTTTTTATAATTATAATACTAAAATCTACTTTTGATATTTAAGATGATATTCATTAATTAAGTTTTAAGTTATATATTGTATTTAGTTCTAATAGTATTCAATACCTAGTTAAGTTTATTTATTTATGAAATTAAACATATTCAAATATTGCTAAAATAAAAAATAATATATTTTTAATAGTTAAATTTATCATTAGTCTGAAAAAATTTCAGCCCGATTTAACCTAGACCGATTAACCCGCAGTCCAATAGGGGTGGACTGAAATTCGACGGATTGGCCCGATTGACATCCCTATAATTTCATAATTTTCATATATTTCTTTTATTCTTGATAAATTAATTATATGCTCCAAGAAGATGAATACAAAATCAAAATTCATTTGCAAAGTGATATTCTCGAGAACACACATCAAACCTACTTTAATGAACAAAAATATATTAGGAGCTCAATTGTGGGGATTGTGAAAATTGATTGAAAAACCCAATTCCTGAAACACAATATTCGAATCAAAGTCATCCAAAATTCCAAATACATAATGTACATCTCTATCTGGGATTTACAATTAACAATTGCTCTGTTATTGTAAATGTGGCTTGAGCTTGACTAATGATTATGAGATTTTGGGTTGTATTAACCACATTTATGATGTTTAGTAGTTTAAAACTTCAATCCAAGGCCACAACAATTAAAACTTAAAAATTCTAGTTCTTCATTGATACCATTTTCTAGCGAATGTTTGAAACGCCACAAATTCTGGAAGCCAATAAATGGAGCACTAGCAAAGTAACAGGAATCCTTCGTATTTATAACTAACCAAACCATAAACAAAATCCTTTCTACCCAGGGATCCAAAGCATTTTGCTTCTTATCCACACAGTAATCCACAACTGCTTTTATTCGCCAGAGCGAGCTTTACATGGATTACAACCAGGTTACGACCAGGTTAACCGGGATCAGGTGGGAAGAAAAGATTGAATCTCTCGAGCCAGCCGAACAGCCACACAATTCAAGAGCTCTATAGAGGGGATAGTAGGTCCAATATAAAAGAATCAAGAGTTGAAAACCAGTTCATAAAAAAAAAAAAAACATCATTGCATTCAATCCCTGTACAGATATTCGAATAGACTTTGCAAGTAAACTATGTCAACATCTCAGAGCAAGACACTAAAACAACCTCTCCCATCTCCTAACTAAGAGGTCCAAGGTATTTATAAAACCAAGGGATAACTCATTTTCTATAAGTGGTTTGGGTTCTATACCAAATAAATTGTACAAATCGTGACAATGTATCATTCTCCATCTTCAGAATCAGAATCTGAATCTGAAGTCTCCACATGTTGCCCAGGGGCTTCGATTTGCGTCTGCGTAGGGTGCATTATTTCTCGAACCATTTGATTAGCTATTAAAAAAGAATTGACTCATCAATAAGATATATACATACAGGCAAGACATCACATGTTCGGTAAGATCATGATTTTGAAGGTCGAATGAAACTATTCTAAAATGCTATCTAATCATAAAAGGAAACAAGTACCTGATAACAAAACCTTCATGAAGACTGTCCTCGCAACGTGAATTTCCGTTTCGTGGTTACTGGCAAATTTCACCTACAGGAACAGATTTAACATAATATCCAAGCTAAATGAAAGCTAATAGCTAGAATTTACTGGAGAAAGCTGTTACCATTTCTCCATAGAAGTAATTCACAACTTGATCAAGTCTGGACTGATGCCTCCGGAGGAAGGGCCGTAGATGATTCATGTATAATACCCTTGCACCCTACCACAAAGGGCATTAAAAGGGTTCTACACTAATAAAGGCATTACCAAGGTACAACACATCCTAGCATACATATAACTACACTGACTTGATTAGATATTTTATAAGAAAGCAAATCTAGAATCATATCATACTGAATTAGGTTAACCGTGCTCTCAATGTATACCCCCAAACATTGTTTGATGAAGTAAGAGTGAAAGACGGGATAGACCAGGTATTGACCATCTATGATTACAATAACTCTTATAGTTCAAGGTTCAATATCCAACAATAAGCAAATTCAGATATCAGTTATTGGTTCAGTCTAAAGCATCATTAGAATCTAAGCATATCTTGTTAGCTTTTTACAATTTATTTGTAGGCAAAATAAACTTTTTTCCACCCGCCATGGTCAAGCATAAAAGTTGTAAAGTCATATATCTAAAATAACAATTCCAACAATTTGATAGTAAAAAAATCAAGATAGAGATGTGAAAAAAAGGCGAAACCAAACCTACCTCAACAGATGGCAGTTGAAGCCAGACAAGAAACACAAACTTCAAATGATAGTATAGAGGACACCTGACGTAAAACGATAAAGATCAATTCCAATGGTTTAGCAAAAGACATGACCCACACGTAAAACCAACATCAAATTCATAATTTAGAAAGAGATACAGAGCTATTGACTCCTTTTTATTCTCTACCATGAGGGGAATGGAGGAAAGGAAAGGAAGTTCCAAATAGTACCAGTGGAGAAGCTTATCAGTGAAGATCTCGGCAATGGTAAAAGATCCATAAGCTGCAAGATGATCAACAATGATATTAAAGTAAAAGTTATCTCAATGGATTTAAATCTCCCGCAACTTCCAAGAAATAAATGAAGGCAACGAAAGCTTACAAGTAATTTGTCACATTGTTTTTTCGTTTCCTTTATAATGTTTGGTGGAGAGGAAAGCCATGGGGTTTGAAGAGTGTTACGTAGTTAAGGACAACAATTGGGACCAATACCAATATAAAAACCAAGCCTTATACAAGGTTTATATAAATATTTGTGAATAGAAGTTCTATCATAATAACCACCACATTATTCAGCACTTGATGGGAAAAGAAGATGCAGGTCATCAACTCACCAGCCCAATATACAAGCCATTTATGTTGATCATCATGATCCTTCGACTCAATGGCCTTGAAAGTAGAATAAACAGGTAAGACAACCCCCACAGAGCAGCTGCAAGACGGTGAAACAGAGACTTAACGTCTATAATCTAGATTCTATCCACAAACGACAAGACTCAACAGTGAAAACAAAGATGAAATATAAATTCGTGTTTATACAACATGATTAGAAACCTGAACCCTGTGGAAGTATACAGAATCTTACTAACTGGAAAACAAAACACAAAGCTAATCTGATAATATAATTTCAGGACTCACCATGCTGTACGAACTACAACATTAGAACCAAGGGGGCAGAGAAGTAATCGCAGCCCGACCTGCACTAATACGAGGCAATAATGAGTATATACATACAATCACGCACCCGATCTCGATGTAATAGTCGGCACCACAAACGCAGACATACAAAAAGCTCAAGCAAAAATCCACGAATTTCATCTTCTATTTTTCATTCCCAAACTTAAAAAGAAAATAAATATTAAACGCAGATTTTCAAATATGAAATCATTACAGTATAACAAGAATCAAGGCCTGAAACTCAATTAAATCAGAAGGAGGACTTAGGATAATACGTCGGAGGAAATGGGGGATCCGAACAGAGCCATTCTTGGCGAAACTCCAATTGCTCGTTCGGTTTCAAAGATATCCTGCAAACGGACGGTTCGCTGCTCCAGCAATTTCAACACCCTTCTTTCTCTCACCCCTGCTATTTGTTGCTTCAACTATGAAATTGACCTAATATTGTATCTTACCGCATTATTGTTTTTTTATTAGAATACTAATATCCCAACACTAACAATAAAATATTATTTTCTCTCTCTTCCATCTACACAACTCAAACTCAACTTAATTTCTACTCTGATGATAATGACATTCACCCAACCTAAATTATATAATTTTTTATATTAATATTTCAATATTTATTATTTATAATTCTTTTTAATTATATATTTATATAAGAGTGGAAAATTCAAAATACTCATTTAGCCTATTGACATATCAAAAATACTCACTTCTTATAACTCATATAAAAAATACCCAAAAGTACAATTTTTTGTCAAAATCAGACATTCAGGTGTCCTTTTTTATAACAAAAATGAATTTTGAATATAAAATTCCATTTAAAAATAAATAAAAAATCTGTTTCAGGTCTGAATCGGGTCCGAGACTGACCCGATGTTTCGGACCCGATTCAGACCTGGAACCGACCCCATTTAAAAAAAAAAAAAATTTAAATATGGTCAGTTCCAGGTCTGAATCGGGTC
>JAPKLW010000678.1:137565-161391 GCA_026898455.1 Plectranthus barbatus
TTTCCGCTGCCAAAGTATACCCTGATATCCGGGACCAACAAGTGGTATCAGAGCGGACGGTTCTTACAGACCGTTCGTTTCTGTGTCGCTTAGGACCGTGATCCACGTTTCCTTGCACTCCTGTTTGTTTGTCTGTTTGTCTAGCTCAGGTACTTCAAGATGAATATCCCAAAGCTAATGGACTACAAGACGGAGAAGCACTCTATATGGCGAAAGAGGACGCTTA
The DNA here is from genome assembly GCA_026898455.1 of Plectranthus barbatus. Lineage (NCBI taxonomy): Eukaryota > Viridiplantae > Streptophyta > Magnoliopsida > Lamiales > Lamiaceae > Plectranthus > Plectranthus barbatus. The sequence goes on from JAPKLW010000678.1 coordinate 137,792, forward strand.
TCTCCCTGAAGAGCATCCATCCAGACATGAAAGATGTACTGGAGACAGGGCCAATAGAGATCACCAAGATTCAGCATCAGCTGGGAGATCGTCCAGCTGCGGTGGTCCCAAAGCCCCAAGATGAATGGAATGCTGAGGACAGAAAGCGGAATCAGCTGGATTCCATTGCACATGAGCTGATCCTTGCGTGCCTTCCAGAATCGCTGATGGAGGACGCACTGCGGTTTGATACTACTAAGGGAGTATGGGATTTTCTTGATAGTTTATGTCAAGAAACTGACCAAATGAAACGCAACAAATTGCAGGTTGCGGTGGATAAATATGAGTCCTTCCAGATGCTGACTGGAGAAACCATCAAGGAGATGGAGGCGAGATTCAACGCCATTGTCAGCGAGCTGAAGTCTTTGGGCAGGGAGTACGAAAATGCTGATCTTAACTCGAAGATCCTGTCCAAGATGCCGAAGGAGGATTGGTTTGTGAAAACCACCGCACTAAAGGAGAAAGATTTATCCAAACTAACTCCTAAAGAAGTGTTTGCTCAGTTGCAGGCACATGAATGGGATATCCAGATGGTGAATAAAAACGAGGCTATCAGGAATGTTGGATCCCCCAGCGTTAAGGCTCAGGACGAAGCTTACTTCGTCAAGAAGGACTTCAAGCGGATGCCCAAGAAGCCCTTCCATGCTGACAGGCCTGCTGGGCAGACCAACCAGCCGAAGGAGATCCCATCCACGTCAGGATCTTACTCCAAAAGTGGCGAGAGCTCTATCGCTGAACTTGAGCAGCAAATGAAACGACTGGCCGTCCTACTGGAAAAGGCTAAGTCAAAGCAGGGAGTCTCTTCAAGCTCAACTGACGGGAAATTCGTCAAAAGAGCTCCTCGTGCTTGCTATCAATGCCAATCCCCTGACCATTTAAAATTTGAATGTCCACAGGTGGACAAAACTGAGAGGGAACGGCTGAAGAAGCTCTTTGAAGAGCGTGCCTCCAGGGCAGTTGCCAAAGCCATGCTGACAAGGACTGAAGTTCCTGATATCCCCGACCATGATGATGGGGAATACGAGTCAGATGGAGAGTCTGAAGAAGAAGCTCTTCTGGCATTCATGGCTGCTCTAGGAGAAGTGTCAGCTGAAGAAGATGCTGACAAGGAAGAACATCTGGCATTGACTGCTGATGATGAGGTACAATCAGATCCTCAATTGCATATCATGCCTGTTCAAATCATAGACGATTCTGAGTCGCATTGCTCCGACTCAGAAGATGTCACTTTAGATGTTCTTCAGCATGAGTTTTTAAAATTTTATGAAATGAAAAATGTTTTAGCTGGCGAAAACACTTCGCTGAAAAATCAAGTTTCCATTTTGACCAGTGAGATTGAAAAATCTAGGTCACTCAGCGAAGAGCTAGAAACTTTGAAAAAGGCTCATTTCGAATTGCTCCAAGATTTCCAAGTTGCTAAAACTGAGCGAGATAACTTTCACAATCTTGTTCTGGAGCAAGAAAATAGGATCAATTTTCTGAACAAGGGTTCCAGAGATTTAGAGGCAGCTCTAAGTCATTGGAGAAAGCCCTGTGATAAGTCCGGGTTGGGATTTTCAAATGATTTGAGCAAAAATCAACCCGAACAAATCAATGCTGGAAAGGGTAAGGGCAGAATGGTAAATGAGTCAGCACCAGCTGGTGCTGCCAGCATACCTCGTATGGCTTATCAGCAAAGGAATCATCAGCCCAGATATAGAGGTGAGTCATCACGACAACAACCTCGACTGGCAAATTCCTCTGCTGACAAGACGCCAGCACACCCTAAGAAGCTGACTAAGCCAAAATATTCCAAGGCAAGGAAGTCAGCACCAGCAGCCAGTGGAACCCGACAGCCAGCACCAGCTGTCCAGAGGTTCCACACACAACCTTACAAGTATGCCAGTTGCCAGCATACTTACAAGGGGTCCCACTCTCAGCAGAATACTGAGAGAAGGACAATTCCCGATAGGAGGAATACCTATCGGAGGCCTGAGCCCAATCAAATGTTTTCATCAAGGGCTAGGAAGGCTAACCACCGTGGTCCACAGTTCCAAAGACCACCAAGGCAGCACAAGCGGTCGGAAAGAAATTTCCGATCTCCTCAGAAGAAGAATACTTCTAGAGGAACTGCACACACAGCCACACCTTCCAAAAACAATTCCATGCATTATTTTAAGAGGAAGGGAAAGGCTACAAGTAATGTCAGCAAGGGTAACACTGAGCTGAAGATTACTCAAATCTGGATTCCGAAAGGAATGTTCCAGAGATCTAACCCTGCAGGACCCGCTGATGATCGGGGACCTAAATGATTTCATTTTTCTTGCAGGAACAGGATCATGCGTATCAGCTTCAGAGGTCGAGCGAGTGGATCATTGACAGTGGTTGCTCCGCTCATATGACTGGTGAGGAGTTCTTGTTTTCGGAGCTCACCAAGGTCAGAGGACCTCCAGTTATTTTTGGTGATAACTCCAAGGGCAGAGTTATCAGCAAGGGATGCATAGAGAAGGATGATGTGCGTATTGTCAACGTGTCCCTTGTTACCAACCTGAAGCACAACCTCCTGAGCATCAGCCAGCTGTGCGACAATGGTTACACCATTGTGTTTGACAAATCCGGGTGCCAGATCAAGAATGAAGAATCTGGCGAGACCAAGCTGAAAGGTGTCCGCAAAGGAGGGTTGTATGTCGTTGACTGGCAAAGCGGGAAGACTGATACATGCTTTGTTGCCACCAGTTCCATGGAGACCAACTGGCTGTGGCACAAAAGGTTAAGTCATTTGAATTTCAAAACTATTAATTATCTAACCAAGCATGATCTTGTAGATGGTCTTCCCAAGGGCGGGTTCAAGAAGGAAGGGATTTGCAAGGCCTGCCAGCAAGGCAAACAGACCAAGAAATCCTTCAAGAGCCAGTCGCCAGTTCACCCTAGTACCAGTCAGGTACTCGAGCTGTTACATATGGACCTGTTTGGACCAGTAACGCCGCAAACCATTGGAGGAAGACGATATTCGCTGGTGGTAGTCGATGACTACTCGCGCTATACATGGGTGAAGCTTCTCAGAACAAAGGATGAGGTGAAGGTGATTCTTCCAGAATTGATCATCCAAGCTCAGAAGCAGAGAGAAGCTGTTGTGAAGCGAATTCGTTCGGACAATGGGACTGAATTCTGCAATGGTCCGCTGATGGATTTCTGCGCGGAGGCCGGAATCAAGCATGAGAGATCTACTCCAAGGCAACCACAGCAGAATGGACTGGCAGAACGTAGGAACAGGACGCTGAAGGAAGCAGTCCGATCCATGCTGGCTGAGTCTGGTTTGGGTCAGAGTTTCTGGGGAGAGGCGTTGGTGACTGCTTGCTATACTCAGAATAGGAGCGGGATCAACGACAGACTTCAGAAAACTCCCTACGAAGTGTACTTCGGTCGTAAGCCTACTTTAGCTCATCTTCGTGCATTCGGTTCTCCATGTTATATCCATAATAATGGGAAGTCGAACTTAAATGCTTTCTCGCCTAAAGCTGATGAGGGTGTGTTTGTCGGATATGGACACCCCTCTCACAAGGGCTACAGAGTATTTAACAAGACGACCCAGCTTGTGGAAATAACATGCAATGTTGTTTTTGATGAAGCTACTTTAGTGCGCAGGACCTTACGCCGACTGGCAGAAGATGTTCCTGAGGTCAATGATGTCAATGACCAGTTGGGCAGGAATTCTTCCAATGCTCAACCAACTGGTTCGACTAGACCGATGAATGGATCTTCTTCACAACCAGTTACCTCAGGTGCCCATCAGCAACCTGAGAGGGTCGGTGATGCAAATGACCTTGCTGAGACCTTACACTCAATCTCCCTGAGTGGACCCAGTAACAATCTAGGGGGAATCCCTACTGGCCTTTTTGAAGAAGAAGGCAGTGATGGACCAGCTGGAGAGGATGTTCCAGCTGATGCTGACAACATTGGTGGAGATTCAGACAACCAGCCAGAAGGTGATGCTGATGAAGTTGTTCCAACTGGTGAAGGTCCAGCACCAGCTGATGTTGCAGCTCCGACTGGTGGAAATGTGGAAGCACCAGTCGTCAGGACAGATGAACCTGTTTCCCAGCCGGCACCAGCGGTCGCTGGTCCTCCCAAATGGCTGAGGGATCACCCATCTGATGCTATTCTCGGTGATCCGGAAGGTTCTGTCCAGACCAGGCACGGCAGAGCGCTTTTATCTTGCTTTATCTCTCAGATGGAACCTACGTCCATCAAAGATGCGCTCGAATCTGCCGATTGGATCAATGCCATGCACGAAGAGCTTGCGGAGTTCACTCGCAACAACGTTTGGGACTTGGTAGAGAGGCCATCACACCAGTCAGTGATTGGCACCAAGTGGGTTTTCAAGAACAAGCGAGATGAAGATGGCATTGTGGTCCGTAACAAGGCTCGTTTAGTCGCCAAGGGCTATAGACAGTGTGAAGGCATCGATTTTGATGAGACCTTTGCACCAGTTGCAAGAATGGAGGCGATACGGCTGTTTTTGGCCTATGCAGCGTATCACGGCTTCACGGTGTTCCAGATGGACGTGAAGAGCGCATTCTTGAATGGCGAGCTAAAGGAGGAGGTATATGTAGAGCAACCTCCTGGATTTGAAATTGGCACCAAAGTGTACAAGCTAAGGAAGGCCCTGTATGGATTGAAACAGGCGCCCAGGGCTTGGTATGATACACTATCTCAGTTCCTCACCAGAAATGGATTTCGAAAAGGGAAGATCGATCGGACTCTCTTTCTTCTCAACGATGGAGCTGACATGCTGATGGTGCAGATCTATGTCGATGACATTATTTTCGGGTCGAAGAATATAACTCTTTGTGAGAAGTTTTCTCAACTGATGCAGACCTCATTCCAGATGAGTATGATGGGCAAGTTAACATACTTCCTAGGACTCCAGGTCCAGCAGTCAGCTGATGGTATATTTATCAGCCAGCGGAAGTATACCAAGGATCTAATTCAGAAATATTGCCCAGAGAAGACTAAGTCTCTAAGGATCCCGATGAGTACCAGCTGCCAGATATTTCTTGATGAGCAAGGGGAATCAGTTGATCCTACTGTTTACCGAGGAATTATTGGATCACTCCTCTATCTCACTGCCAGCAGACCCGACATTTCTTATTCAGTCGGAGTGTGTGCCAGATTTCAAGCTAATCCTAAGAAGTCACACATGGAAGCTGCTAAACGGATTGTGAAATATCTGAAGGGGACAGAATCTCTTGGAATATGGTATCCCAGAAATGATGAGCTTACGCTTATCGGATATTCAGATTCAGATTTCGCTGGATGCCGTATTGACCGCAAGAGTACCAGTGGTACGTGTCAGTTTCTCGGACACAAGCTGATTAGCTGGTTCAGCAAGAAGCAGCACTCTGTAGCTACTTCTACCACTGAGGCTGAGTATGTTGCCGCTGCCAGTTGCTGTGCTCAAATTATTTGGCTCAAGCAACAACTGGCTGATTATGAAGTGGACACTGGCTGTGTTCCTATTTATTGCGACAACAACAGTGCTATGTGCATCACGAAGAATCCGGTTCATCACTCCAGGACCAAGCACATAGACATTCGACATCACTTCATTCGTGATCATGTCGAGAAGAAGGATGTCAGCGTGGACTACATTCGTACTGAAGATCAACTGGCTGACATCTTCACAAAGCCCTTGCCAGAAGCAAGATTCAAGGAGTTGTGCATCAAACTCGGTCTTATGGAGATTGATGCGAGCCTTAATGATGAGGAAGAATGAGTCCAAGCTCTCATTCTGTTCTTGATCTTCTGGTGAATGCTGATTACGACTGAGTCCAAGCTCTTAGTCGTTTCACTTTCCTCGTATGTTGTTTCTCAACAAGTGGTGTCCTTTAACCACAGACGATATCTACTGGCGGACTTTATCCCTCAATTGTCCAAGGAAATGAGTCCCAGCTCTCATTTCATCTTGCCAGCTTTATCTTCTGCTGAAGCGTAATTGGGTCCCAGCTGCCACCTTCTAGCAGTGTTGAAGAAATGGATCCACTTCCATTTGCCAGCAGATAACTGGTGGTCATTCCCACGACTGGCGAAAATTGAGTCCAAGCTCTCAATTTGGTTAGGTCGCTAGTCTGATCATCAAGTGGTATCAGTTGTAACTGATGAGTTTGCCAGCAGGACGTGCTACCAGCAAGTAGTTGATTTATCAAGTGGTCTCAGTTGCTAACTGATTATGTATATCTACAAGGTGGTATCAGCTGTTAACTGAAGAAATTATCATCAAGTGGAGAAATTGCTCTTCAATAAGTGGTATCAGTTGCTAACTGATGAGTTTGCCAGCAGAATGTATTATAAGCATGTGGTATCAGTTGCCAACTGATGAAGAGGCCAACCAGTTAGGGGGAAGTATGCGACTGGCGTATACTGGTGATGCCCAGCCGAGCCAGCTGTCACAGAAATGGCGGGATCGTTCGAATCCGATGGCGTATGCGGATCACCGAATTTAATGCGGCATTTAATGCCACATTTAATGTGCACAGTGGCTGCGCTGTCCGACGGTTGGTATTCACCAATCACAGGGCGCCAAGACAACCCTACGACGTAGCCCACGTTCGCATCGTCAGACCACGTTGCCACAGGGAAGAGAGCCCTACTGAAGACCGTTGATCATCACTTTTGCAGATTCATCTCACTCGTCGATTCTGCATGGCATCGTGCATATATACTCGCATTCTAACCTCTTCTTTATGCCCTACTCATAAGCTCACAGCCAAATGACGACTTATGCGCAGTTAGAGAATGATGTCCTTCGTCGTCCCTTTGTCCGATCGTTTCAGTTGAAACAACCGACAACAAGGCGCCATTTCTCAAATGCCCAAGTCCGGGCGGCCCAAGTTCAGAAGGAGAAGATCTTGAACGAAAAGCTGGTTCTCAAGCAATATGAGCCAGAACAGCTGGAGGATGTTGATCAGGAAGTTGCACCTGATCATGCAGTGAAGCTCGTTGGGGTGAGCCGAGACACCCACACTGTTTTTCAGACTCTATCTCTCTTGTGCATTTTGGCGCCGATCAAAGAGGGGGAAGAGGTACGAGCAGCTGCTGATGAAGAGAAGGCCACGCTAACTGAAGAAAGGCAGATGGATACATTGCCACCAAGGAGCGAAGGTAGCAAAACCTAAATAGGTTTTGTATCACTACCGAGGAAGAGCGGGCCAGTCTAACTGAAGAAGAACGAAGAAATACTGCTGACAACTTGTGTATCAGTTAGTCTAGTCAGTAGTTTTTCTGGTATCAGTTGGACTAGTTTTGCATCTTGATGCAAGTATGTACTTGTGTACCAGTTAGGACGTACTTGTGTATCAGTTAGTCTAGTCAGTTTTTAATCCTGTACTTGTAATTGTAACATCATTAATGGATTGATTACTGACGGGTTGACGACAATTTCTTATTGTCCAACTAATGTCAACTTTTTACTTACCAGCTGAACTTACACATTCAGTGTAATCAGCACCAGCACTCAATTTGGTACTTTGTTGATTCTAACCTGGCTCAGATTTTACTTCATAAATTAATCGAGCAATATCTCTCCCAGTTTGAGGGGGAAGATTTTTAGGTTAGAGCTGATGTGAGGAAGTAGTTTCATGGGTTTAGATCTGATAGGTTTATTTGTAAAAAACCCAGAAATGCTGTGTAATTTTTCCTCATCAGCTGAGTGCTCGCTGGTTAGGCTTTGATCGCACCAAAAAGGGGGAAATTGTTGGGAAATTTGGCTAAGTTTCCCTTCCACAGTAGCTACTTGCTTAGATTCTAGTTTGGTGTTTTGGTGGATCAAATCCTAAGTCCAACCAGCGTCAGTTTGTCTCTAGAATAGCTCTAGCCTCAAATGTAAAGTCCTGTTTAGGTATTTTGAGTTGTAAGTCGCAGCTGATCAAGACTCATGCTGGCTACTGTTCACCAGCATGAGATGTGCTTACCAGTTGAGAGAAGTCTCACCAGCAAGCGGCTGACGAAGACTCATGCTGACACTGTTCATCAGCATAGAGTTGAGCTATCGACTGGCTACTGTTCACCAGTGGGAAGATTTCATCAGCAGGAGGCTGACAGATCTACCAGCAGAATATGTGTTCTGGCTGACACTATTCACCAGCGGTGAAGCCACCAGTCACGGGAGATTCCAAGAGATAACATCAGACGAATTGGTAGACCTTGATTGTACTAAGGAAAGTCACCAGCAGAGACTGCCAGCACAAAGATCACCTGTATGATCTACCAGTCGGAGGTTATCAGCAGAATTGAAGATTCGCTCTCCCGAAGACTTAGAGACAAAAAGAAGATTCGTCTGAGGAAGTAACTGACAGTGTATGACTTTAAGGAGGATGCCTTAAAGTCTATCAGTTCAAGACACCAGTTCCGATTCCTCGTACTGACGAATAGAGTCGTTCTGACACAAAGAGATCTGTGTCAGATAAAGCGATCAAAGGTATGGCGCTTTCCGGAAATTCCTACCTGCCGCCTGCAGAAGGACATGCGAGGACAGAGACTTTTCCGGATGTGTCCAAACGGCTAGTATTTGAATCTGAATCTCACGTCTATAAATACGTGAGATCCAACAGCATTCAATACTCTTAGCTACTCTTGCCCACTCTTAGCCACTCCTGAACTACCGAAAGCTCAAACGCATTCATATCAGCGTATAAGCAATCTTTCGAGGCTTTTCTTAAAGCTACTCCGTGTGTCAATCATTTGAACACGAGACTCCAAGCTTCTAGCTTGTGAGTTATTGATCTCATTTGGTGTTCTTTCTCATTCCGAGGAAGAACATAGCAGCTCTTGAGCCAGCCAGCTCCAGAGTTATTACGGGCAGTTTTGCCGCCAGCAAGAGTCAAGTTCTTGGGAGAACTAAACACCCACGTCGTCAGTGGTACCGGTGGAGGTTAAAGTGACGTGCTCGCACTCCATCCATCTGACAAGAGTTGAAGAAGGACAAGGACCGGGAGCGGTTGATCCAGTGAACTGGTAGACGAGGCATCTACCAGCTGGAAATAGATCGTAGGATATCTTGTACCGGATTACTCTCTTTAGTGAATTTCCAGTGCTTCGACTGGAGAGTGGACGTAGATCAGTTGATCGAACCACTATAAAATATCCTTGTTATTTACTGCTTTCAGCATTTACTTACTGATTTAAAACCCAGCACCCAAGTGCTGGAGTATAACTGAAACCAGTTTATAACTGTGCAAACTCGACTCTAAAATTTTCTAAGTCCTGAGTCATCAGCTGACCAGCCAGTTGCCAGTCAGCTGAATACTCAGTTGCCAGTTGACTTACCAGCTGACAAGGTCCCAGTCAGCTGTGTAACCAGCAGAGTGCAAGAAACGAACTTACGTAATTTCCGCTGCCAAAGTATACCCTGATATCCGGGACCAACACAACTTAACAAACATATTTAGATTTCAGCAATTAAAAATACCCACAAATCAATTTTCGGCAACAATTCATCAAAATTCAGCAACAATTCATACCAAAATTCAACAAATCAAATGCCTACATATCAAAATCAGCACCAATTCATCAAATTCAACATACCCACTCAATACCCACATCAATTTAAATATATATTTCAGCAATTCAGCAATTTAGCAACATAAAAAGATGGTTTAATTTAAAAAAAAATAAAATTTATACGCTGCTGCTGCTGGCTGCCGGCTGCCGGTGACGGCGACTGCCCGGCGGCGCGCTGGGGAAGGGCGAAAGGCAGGCGACGGCGAGAGGCAGGGACGGCGAGAGGCTGGCAGGCTATGGGCGAGAGGCAGCAACGAGCGAGAGCTTCAGGCAGGGCAGCGAAGTCCGGCTCGAGCCGCTCGGTCGATGCGAGAGGTGGGTGCGAATAGGTTTCACTTTTTAGGATATATTTACCAAAATAAAAATAAAAAATTGATTTAAGTAAATAAAAAAGAGTTTTTATTTCAAGAACGCTTCAACACCGTGAGCGCTCGCTTAGGCTCGCTCCTCGCTCCGGTCGCTTTAGTGCGCTCCGGGCGCTTTTTCTACGCTTCGCGTTCGCTCGGCGCTCAGGCCAGAAAAAAGCGATCACCCTCATTTCGGAGCGCTGAGCGCGCTTTTTTAAACTAAGTTAGTGATCACTATAGACGCCCACAAGGGGCGGGCCCGCAAGGGGTTTGGTCCATTAGTGTCCGAGACTAGTCTCCTACAGAGGTAACTTTTAGTTACCGAACTACAGATGTAACTTATAATTACAGAATTTTACAGAATTCATTATGTATGATCCATTACACAATTGATTATAGTTGCTTACAGAGTATTTCCCCACTGAGTATGTTCCATGCTCACCCCCCCATATTATTATTTTCAGGTCAAGGAGTCGTGCGGGGGAGTAAGCGGGATGACCACTACAATCTCCAAGAATTAAAATCAGCTTTTGCAAACTTACATTCTAATATATTTTGTCATCTTAGATTATTATATGCATCATGTCTTCACCTGTGAATTGTGGTTATTTTGTTAGTCTTTTGCTAGATTTACATAGTCACAGGTTATGTCTCTATTGATAGAGTGTGCATCTATAAATATTGTTAAACAAGGTTATTACAATATAAACTTTTATATCTAAATGTGCTTGAGTTTGAATTATTCAAAGTCTAATTGTCTCTTAGCTTCCGTTTTCTCATTTGTTTTTCGAATGATAGGTATTAAATAATTATTATTTAACAGGAAATTATTTTGACGTATGCAAATACAACATGTCAAAATTTTCTTAAATTTTTATTTTTTATTTATTATTTATAGAAATTTATTTATTTACTTTTAAATGAGTATACACGAGCTTGTTGAGATACCTCATAAATTAACTAAACATGAAATAATAAGTAAGTTGTATGTTAGTAACACTCTTTATTTATTATGAAATTGAAGCGTTACACACATAGAAATACAACAGACGGATTACATAGAAATATGTCGAAACACATACTTAAACATCGAAATACCTAGAAATATATAGATGGATTACATGAAATAAGTTAAAAAGAGGAAAAATACATGGAAATTACATGAAATAAGATTAATCAGATTGTCCGAACACAAATGCCATACAACGGATTTTGAGCTCTTCTTCTTCAGGAGATAAATTATTTTTCGCCAGCAAGGTATTCAATGTCTTATTGTACATCTTCATTTTTGCTGTGTTTTTCCTCTCACGCTCCATCTCCACTTTAGCAGCCGCAACATTCTTCATAAACTCCAATTCATTATCTTTTGCGAGTCTCAATGCACGAACTTCTGCAACAAACTCATCATTAGATTCAGATGTAGAAACCTTACCTTTGCCTTTCCGTTTTGCCATATCTCTATCCATTGGACGGGAAATAGAAGCTCTGCCAGGGGGACTTTCTGCACTAGAAGGCACAGAATACCCCTCATCTTCAGATGTTTTTGATCTCTTGTGGTTTCCACCACCATCTTCAACATCGTCATTTTCATTTTGAGAACGAAGTTATGTTATATCCCACTTCGGATGTTTGCACATAACTTCTTTGAACACAACAAAATCCTGAAACTTGCTCCTAGTGCCACCTTCTTCATAAATTGTCTGAGCTTCTTTCTCAATATCGTTCTCGCTCATACCACTCTTTTTTCGCGCATATGCCTCCTTGTAAGCACCCACCCACTTACTAACATTTTCATTAAGTGGTTTCCAACGACCTTTCAGTGATTCAATATTTCTTTCGTTGAGATCATTTGGATTTTCTGCTTGTTGATCATGATACAATTTATGTATCTGAGACCATAACGAGGTTCCCTTCTGATTTTTTCCGCGTACGCTATCTTCATTGGCATAGACCCACGAAGACATGAGGGCTACATCTTCTTTCACACCCCAAGTAGTTTTTGATCCTTTCAGAATTTTGTTACTAGGACATTGAACATCTTGAGAGGTTTGAGTTTGATTGAAATTGGGGGAGAAAGGAAAATTTTGATATTCAAAATTTGGAAATTGTTGGAAATTTTGGTAGTTTGAATAGTTTTGGGAGATAGGATAATCTTGTTGGCTTGGATAATTTTTGGGAATTGAATAAGTAATTGAGATCATTTGGATTCATAACTAGATATTAGAAGGAAGAAACACTAGAGAAAATAGAAGTTGAGTTTGTGAATGAAAATGTATGAATATTAGGCTCATTTTATAGAGAAAAAAAATATAAATTTTGATATAATTTATTATTATTAATTTTAAATATTTATTAATAATATTCATAAAATTAGTAATTATCCAAAAAAAATATGAGCACCCAATCACATGATGCCAAGTGGCAGCATGAGTTGAATGCCCTTAGATTGTGCAGCAGCTCAAAGTCATTTCCTGTAGCCGAAATAAAATTTTTTTTTTAATGCCAAGTTTGTTTGTCTTTTTCCTATGACTCTGGAGAGAGTCATTACTAGAAGTAGCCTTAAACGTGCGGACTGTGGAGTGTTAAGGGTATTTAAGTCTTTTGCAAATGGGATGAAATAGACCACATAATAATACTAATAATAATAATAATAATAATAATAATAATAATAATAATAATAATACTTAATCTAGTTGAAGCTGCATTTTATTGAAACAAACTAGATTTACACCCGTGCGTTGCATGAATTACATATTTAATATTTTATTTAGTTATTTAATAAAAATGTAAGCATGTAAATAAAACACAAAACTTATAAAATAAGAGTTTGTTTTACAAAATTAGCCTATAAAAAAAAATATTTTAATATTATACTTGTATTGCATTAAAATGTAAAATAAGATAAAATAATAAAAATGTAATGTTTTACTGAAAATCGACATATATGATTTTGTTGAAATTATTATTATTGTTTATTAAAGATATGTATATGTATATATACTCCATTTGTCCCATTATATTAGTTTCGCTTTCCTTTTACTTCCATCCCACTATATTAGTCATATTTTCTAAAATGCCAAAATTTTTACACACACTTATAAAATATTAATTTCAGTACACTTACAAATATTGATTACCATGTCCGATCAATATGTGACTAATTGACCGGGATGGATGGAGTAATATAAAAATATATGAAGTAAAACAAAGTTGATGTAATGTGATAATTTAAACCCGCACTATGAGCGGTGCCTTATTTTATGATAATAAGATACATTTAACAATGTTATGTTGTTTATTATTTTTAGAGATTCTTAATATATTTAATATTATTCATACATTTAATATATTACAGTATAATTTATTTCTATATTATACATCAAATCATATATATAAATTTAATAAAATATATAATAAGTATGTAAAACATAAAATAAATTGAATTTGATTTAAATATTATCTCCTAAAATATATTATATATGTAGTATTATTTTTAATATAGTATATATAACAAATTAGTGAGGTATAATGTTTTAAGGAAAAATAAACAAATAGAATTTTGTTATATTTTTATTATTGTTTATTATATATATATATATATATATATATATATATGTATATGTTGTAATAAGATAAATAAAAAACAAATAAAAATAAAAAACAGAGTAAAATTTTGGCGGGAACGGTTATATGTTGACTATTCTCTTTTCATATACTAGAATCACACTCGTGCGTTGTACGATTATATTTCTTACATAAAAACAAAAAAAATATATGAATACATATATTTAAGTTAAAAAATACATAAACACTTGATTTGATATCTAATCAATTATATTCGATGTAAATATCATGCATGAATAAATTTTTGAGATTTAAGTTGTAGATAATAATAGCTCAATTGGCAAAAGTTTAGTGCCATTCAATCTCGCACTTATATTTTTATTTATGAAACGGATCTAAACATATTCATATAATATTTTATTTGTCTTTTCAATTAATATTTCTCTAAAACTACATTCCCAATTATAAAAATATTTCTAAGCCACAACAACTTACTGAACTCCTCGACGATGTTTTTATTGCATGCACCGTTAATCAAGTAACCATGGAGACATGCTTAAAAAAAAAAAAAAAAAAAAAAGAGTAACCATGGAGACGAAGGGGTTACGTTCAATGAGTTCATTGGCATATATAGTTGATTTTCTTCGCATGTAAGAGTTTAAAAAAGGTAATATTTTACTACACTTTTGCTTTTTACGCCACTACTAAATTGATTCTTGGGAAAATGAATTTGAACTTAATTTTGATTTTGTTTTTATAAAAAATTATATTTAATGATTTCAAAATGCAGGTTGAATTGAATATGAAAAGGGGATCCAATCATGATTTAAAAGAATGATTAGATTTTATCCGATAGCTAGGTATTTTTTAGAATAATACTAATAATAATAATAATAATAGTGTTGAAGGTTTTCTGACTTTGATTTGAAATATTAAGGTGGAATTTTTAAATATGAGTTTTTCAGTATATATAAAAAAATATAGATTTGCTTCAATATTTTTTGTAGTTATATTTAATAATTTTATTGTTAAATTTTATTTTTTTTTCCTCATTTCGGAATTAATTACATTACTTTAAGTTATTTATCGAAAGTTAAATGTAATTTAATTGAGAATAATAATATATTTAGATTAAAATTATGCAAAATTGAAATGTAAAAACAAAAAATAATGAATAAAAAAGATTTATTACAAATTTGAGATGTACTGCATTTGTAAATCTGCAACACTAATAATATTATATATTATTAAAAAAATATGAATAGTTTTTTTTTTTGACAGTTTCAATTATATAATTTTATTAAAAAATTGAAGGAAATAAAACGGCTGCTAAAAATATGAAAATAAAAACTGCACATATTTTTGGCGGGAACAGTTGTGGATGACTACTTTACTTTAATATTTAACTAGATTTGAACTCGTGCGTTGCACGAATTACATATTTAATATCTTATTTAGTTATATTAAAACATAATCATAAGGTTACAGATCCATAAATTCTTTGTAGGGGGGCAAGATTATAGAATTGCATTTAATCGAAAAATTATTTTGGCTCCTCTTTATTCTGAGCCTCCTCATTTCATATTTTTCTTCATTTTCAGCCCGTTTTTCTTCTTCGTAACTTGTTAGAGAAGGCGGCTAACTCATAAAAAATTGGATCACTATACTAAAAAATTGAAAAAACAAATCGGTGAGGCCCCCCTACCTCTCTCTCTCTCTCTCACACACACACACACACACACACACACACACACACATATATATATATATAATATTTTTTTAAATTATACATCCAACTATATATATAAATTTAATAAAAAGAAAAGCAAGTAAATAAAACACAAAGCTTATAAAAATAATATTTTGTTTTAAAAAAATTAACAAATAAAAAATTTATACTTTATGATTTTTTAGCACTATACCTGTATTTTTTAAAAATAGAAAATAAGATTAAATAGTGAAAAAATGTAATGTTATACTAAAAAAAGACACAAATGATTTTGCCGAAATTATTATTATTACCTATTGAAATATATGTATGTATTATAATATAAAAATATATCAAGTAAAACAAAATTAAATAAAAAATAAAAGTGATGTGATGCGTTGATTTTTATACACAAATCAAATATATGATGTCTTATTTTACGATATTAAGATAGAATTAATAAATATTTTTAACAATTTTTTGAATATTTAATTATTATTAATCAATATTACATTTAATATATTATAATATAAATTAATTTCCATATTATACTGCAAGCTAAATGTATAAATTTAATAAAAATTAAATTAAGTATATCAAACACAAAGTCTATGAGATTTAATTTAAATATTATCCCATAAACGTTATTATATTTGTATTATTTAATAAATATGAAATATAATAAATAAGTGGGATATAATATTTAAATATATATATATATATATATATATATATATATTGTAACAGAATAAATAATAAATAAAATAAATCTTTTTTGCCAATTTACTTTAATATATTATATTTTTTTGCCGTATTTCTATATTATTAAATTTTATATCATATATTAAATTATTTTCGTATATAAAAATAAATCTTGAAAATCGATACATGCTTTTAAAATATTATATTTATTAATAATTTATCTTGGATTGAAATTTAACTAAATAGTCTTAATATGGGATTGTATCGGAAATTATTTTTTAATTATTAAATAATTTACTTGAAATTTTATTAAAATTAAATGAGAGCTGAAAATAATAATTATTAGTGGACACTTTTTAATAACTGTTCCCGCTAAGAAATGACTGTTTTGCTTTAATATATTACTAGAATTTCACCCGTGCGTTGCACGGAAAATTTATCTATAATATAAAATTGTGCATTTGTTATTTGACCATTATTTATTTTTATTATAAAATGTAATTAAAAGGCAGTAATATAAGTTTTAAATTTTCCAGTAAAAATAGATATATATCCAGAACTATAGTACATTCTATTACTTAATTCAAGTCTTTTTAATTATTTAGTTCAATCCGATCCATCAACTATTAAAATATATTCTGCTACTATATATATTAATTAAAGTTAAATTTTTATAAAATATAATCAAATGGCAGTAATATAACTTTTGGATTTTGGAATCAAAATAATATACAATCAAGTTTATGTACTAATGAATTTTAGTATTCTATGAACTTAAAGCATCAAACAATATTAAATCATGTAATAGATTTTATTGTTTGCATGCACAAATAATCCTTTTACTTTTACATCATTGTCTAGCAGATCTCATACATCAATTTGAAGTAATAATATATGAGTTGAGTGTGGGCTTATAAAAGAAAACTGGAAAATAAATTTTGTGGCCCAAAGATAATTGGATTGGGATACAACCCACTAACAACACAACCCTACCCTAATTCATTCATATAAATAGCTCCCAACCTAATTTTCCTTATGAGAGTCGTTCCCAACTTCAAAACCTAATTCTCTGTCTTCTCTTCCAAAATCTAATCTCTGAACCCTCCGCCACGCCTTTTAGAAATCATATGCACAACAGTCTGCATTATTTTCTCTCCATACATAATCCTACCACTTTCTCGTTTCTTCTCTTTTCTTTCAGCCAGCTACCGTTTTCAAGTGGAACGGTAGAAATAATTTCACAATTTTGATGGACAGAAAATATTAAAAAATATAGAATCTGTAACGAAGATGGAAGAGTTGCTGCATGATTCAGATCTACTATCACATCAATCGAGAATGGTAAGAGATAGCTTATGGAGAAATTGGTGGAGGATGGTTTCTATAGTAAGTCTAATCAATGATGAGAATGATTTTTTTTAGTGATGAACATGAAATTTTTTAATTGAATTTATGTGCACAAATTAATATACTTTTATACTACTTTAAATTATTTTGATGCATAATTTTTTTTTACAGAATATTGAAGTGTATAATTAGTTTTTATTAAAATATTATTACCAAAAATTTCGAATTATTATATACTAGTATTTTCTAAAAACTGTGAAAACAGATTTTTGTTAATTTTTTTAAATGTTCCAAGTATTTTAATATCAACTTAAACATGGTAACTGAAATTATTAATATTGCATGAAATAATAGCATTAGTACAAATAATATGTAATGATATATGACTCTTTTCATGAAACTTATTAAAGAAATTTTGAAATATTTTTTTGTCATGTGCTTCTATATTGGTTGTAATGTTTATGAGTATCAAAAGTTATATTTTCGAATTTCACAATGGAAATATAGTATATTTTGTTCAAGATTGCAAGTATAAATGTACCTCATACATGTGATTCCAAACTTGTTTTTTTGTCAATTTCCTCATTTCGTCCTTTGCGTGCATGGATCATTCCACACTAATATTAATATCCGGACAAAATATTGGCCGTCAATAGAAGATTTTTTTTTAATTGAAAAGTTACATTTGAAAAAGAAAATGCGTGAAGAATCTTGCAATTTTTTATTTTGTTCTTATTTTGGTAATTTTGCATTTTCCTAAATCAACAATTTACTAACATTTATATTGCTCAGGACTTACAGTGCTTACCTTCGTGAAGATGAAGATATGGTAGCTCCGTGATGCATGGAATTTTGGTTTTGGAATCTGCACGCACAACAGGAAAAATAACAATGTGTGCCATTAGAATCATTTTCATAAAATGAAATGATAAAATAGAAATTTGTAATCAAAATAACAACTTTATGGGCGATGATAAATTTCTTTTACAGAAAAATGAAATATGTATCCCTTACCTTTTTTTTATGAGCTCTCAATTTTGGCTTGAGCTTCCTATTTATAACTATAGAAATGAGATGATTTGAATTTTCAAAATTTTGAAATGCCGCCTGAATTTCTGATGCCAGACTGTAAATCAATTTAAATAAAGAAGAGAAGTAATAATAAATATTAGAAAATAAAAAGATGATGTACAAAAAACTCCCGCCGAAATGAACAGTGTTAGACTACTCTTGTTTAGTATATTTAATAGATATATATATATATATAGATATAGATATAGATCAGACGCAATTAGAAGTCGCATTTATTTATTTTGATCGATTTTGAGTAGAAAAATAATCAAACCAAAATAATTGAATTATTTTTTGAATAATCGAATTACCAAACTAATCAAAATTCTTTTGTGATTTTCAATTGTTTATAACCGGATTTTAAAATCAATCTTAATAAATATTACAAAAAAAATCATATGTATTACACATATTTATATTATTATTTATATCAATTTTTGATTGAAAAAGAAACAAACTGAAATGAAAATCGAAATAATCGAACCAAAAAAATTGAGATTATTTTCGGTTCGATTCAATTTTTTTGATTTCTTACTCACCTGCTGTAGACGCAACTGATGGTGTATCAATATATACAACTCCCATAGAGTTAGGGGTGTGCAAACGGTCGGGTTTGACCAACCCACCACCTAAACCACCCTATCACCTAAAATCCGACACCTGCCTGGATACACAAGCCACCCGACTCACCACCTGATCTCTGAATATCGAGCCGGGTTTCAACTGAATTATAAAAAAAAAAGATGAGCGACATGAGTTGGGTGCAGCCACATAGTGGGCAAGACCGGCGGTGGGAGGCTCGGTACAACCGCGTAGGGGCGAGGGCAGCGGTGGCCGGCACAGTCATGCAGACGTGCAATCCAATACGGAGTTGACGAAGCTAATGTTTCAAATGCCTCCTTGATAGCTAGATAATGAGACATTAATCTTTTATTTGCTCAGACAAGAGTTAGAGAGACGACAATACGATGACCATGGCAAAGAGTATTCAAGTTCTAGAAGATCCCCTTGATGACCATATATAAGCTAAGGGACCTTCTCCTGATCTCATTTGTATTATCACAGTATTTTTAATTAAAAAATATCTAGAAGAAGGAAAACACATGCAGAATGAATTAGGCAATTTCGCCGATGCTATTTGTTTATTCAAATATGAAATGAATTAACAATTGATCAGTAGTCTCACTTACGTCTTTTTAAAGAAAAAAAAGTGGGTTATCACTTATCATTATCACCTGGCCTGTAATTGTTTATGGATTTTTTAGTAACAAAACATTCAAAAATATTTTCTATTGTAATAATGTTGATCTAAATATAAAAAAATTTGTAAGAAATGTTAGTTTTGTTAAAATAAATGGTAATAATCTTGATTTTATTGTCTAAAAAATATGTGAAATGGTAGTAGTATATATTTTGGCCACTGAATAATGCCTTTTAATTTGCGAGGTTTTTAATCAATTGCTAGGGTGATTTTGATTTTGATTTTAATCCATGCCCGACAAAGACATCCGTTGTTTCGAGATATTGGGATGGCCGGGCGGATATAATCGTTGCTTGGTTGATTTTTATTTTTGCTCAAATTTTAATTCGTGGCTTTTTTATATTGAAAGTCCATTGATGGGGGCTGATTTTGCATCTTTGACGGATGTATGTAATTCGTTGCAAGATTGATTCTATTCATAATCCCTAAAAATTAGTTAAACTATAAATATATATTTTTATTTAAAATTTCACGAAATTATAATACAACCAACTTTTGAAACTCTTATTCTTTCATAATTTTTTTTTTCGAAAGAAACAACTATCAGAATGTATAAAAATAAATTTCTTAAGAAGTTTTGTGCTCCTGCATTATTATCCAAGTTATCGATCCAAACCCTCTATTACACATATTCCACTCAACTAGTATTAATTTGATGGAATTCTTATAGAGTAAGAGTTGAAAATCACAAATGTAGTAATTCAAGAAAATGAAATAAAGATGAAGCCACATATTTAATTTCAAAACTCATGTTTTTATGCGGTTTAACAACAAATCAAAATACACAAAAGAGAAAATATTCAAACAATAATAAATTTTGATGTCATATTTGAGAGAGCAAAAAATTTAGTTAAATCTGATTATGTTATGCAGAAAAGAAAGTGTATATAACTGAAAAAGGAGAAGTGAGACAAATAAACTTCACTTCAAAAAAAATTGAGATTTTTTATATATATATAAAAAAATTATCTAGTTCATATCCGCCCAGTAAAGAACAAATGAGAGGTTATAGAGTTTTATAAAATTTTGAAAAATTTAATGGCATTGTAAAGGCAACAATATCAATTAAAATATAAAATATATTTTAATATAATTAAAGGGCTGTAAAGGGGAAAAAATAAGGCTGTCTTTAGAATTTTCCTCTAAAGTTTGCAAATATTTTAATCATGTCAAATTTCTTTGCGACGGATAGTGGTGGTTACGGGCCGGTTTCGGTTCGAAATCGGCGGTTCGAAAAATATTTTATTTTATTTTATTTTTTATTTTTTCAGGGACACGTGGCGCTCTCTGATTCTTCGATTATCGAATTTTTAAAAATATTTTTAACGATTCGGAACCGGAACCACCGGAACCGCCGGTTCCGGTTCGGGCTATTTCTTAAACCTGAACCGGTCCATCCAAAAACAGTTATGGTTCCGGTTCCGAACCGTTTTGGACGGTTCCGGTTCGGAACCGTGAACCGCCGGGCCTGTTCAGGGCCGGTTCCGGTTCCAAATGGCCACCACTAGCGACCGAGACAATGCGTTGGTAGGCTGATTTCGATTTTTTCTTAACTTGTAATCCAGTCATCGTGGGCTTTCTTATTTCTTGACGGCTGATTGACTTTGCGACAGTTATAATCCGTTGCTATGGTAATTTCGATTTTTGCTTAAATTTTAATCCAGTCGTGGGCTTTTTTATTTTGTGATGTAGACAAATGCGTTGCTAGTTAATTGATTTTATAATACAATGCTACACTGATTTTTGTTTTCGCTTTGGGCCTTTTCATTTTTCGACCGAGACAATCCATTGATGGGCTTTCGATTTTGCGACGAAGACAATCCGTTGCTAAGCTATTTCGATTTTCACCGGAGATAACTCGTAGTTGTTTTCTTTTTTAAATACTCTCTCCATCCCAGATTAATAGTCTCATTTATTTTTAGCACAATAACCAAGACATGTGAGTGTAGAATGAGTTGAGTGGAATTAATATTTTATTGTTGAGTGTGAAAAAATTACCCTTTTTAGAAACGAGACTATTAAAGTGGGACGCACGAAAATGAGAAATGAGACTATTAAAGTGGGACGGAGGGAGTATATATTTTCGACTGCAAAAATGGGTAACCACTACCAAAAATGAGATGATTATGTAGATAAGGATAAATCAATCAAAAAAACTAACGCAAGAATCCCATCTCTTGTAGATTCAAAAAGTAGTGGAATGAGGGGAAGAAATCTAGGATCTATAGCCCAAAGTAAAATCAAATCATTCATAGATCTCAGAAAATTATGAAAATAAAAAAATGGGTCAAAGCAAAGATTTAAACAGGAATTAAAATCACTTTCCAAAAACGCGGTAACAAAGAATAATTACCATTAGTTTGTTTACTATGTTATCTTGTATGATAATAGGGGATGTAATTGTGGAGTTGTACAAGAGTTGTGGACTCATCAAATTAAAGTTAAGATTTTATTTACTTCTGCTTAATGAATTATGTTTTTTTTTTTAAATGATTGCTTTTTGGTCAAGTTTGTTCTATCTTGTGAATATAATAAGAGAGATAAGTGAGGTTTTGCTCTTGGGCAAGATTGAACTTTTGGTGATATATGATTAACTAGGAGACTATATATTGATAATTAAAATACTGCCATTTTGTGGGATTTGTGTTGCTTTTCATTTGAATCCATGCCTTTCCTTTTTGATGGTGCTTTTCTTGTCTAGCTTCAACTTCAATTGACATTTATTGAGATAGGTTTGGTCAATTCATTTTCTTCACATCCTTATTTTTTTTTTCCTAACAAGTTGTCGGAATCGTTATTTTAGATATTCGACTTAGCAGTTTTTATACTTGATCATGTATTGTGAGGAAAAGTTTATTTTAACCCAAAAATAAATTGTTCAAAGCCAATGACTTATGTTTAGTTTCTAATGATGTTTTAAACTGGACAACAGATATTCGTTTCTACTTCTTGGTGGATATTGAACTTTAACAGGTATTATAATTGTAAGTGGTCAATATTTGGTCTACTGTATTGCTCACTCTAAATTCATCATGCTATATATATTTGGAGTATAAACTGAGAGCACAATAAACCTAAGTCACTATGATCTTATTGTAGATTTGCCTTATAAATATCTAATCAAGTCATTGTTGGTATCTAAATACTAAGATAGAATGTGTTGTACATTAATATGCATTATGAATATAAATAACTTTTTAATATCCTTTGTGGTAGGGGTAAGGATATTATAAAGAATGTACATTGTATGAATTCATACACTATCATGTGTGCATAGTTTTAATAGGAATCCCTTTCTCGTGTAGGATTAGGGTGGCCATGGTGATTGGGCTTCTTATACTTGACCCATTCCACTTAATATCCGAGCCCATTTCTTAGGCCTGGTTTATGGATTGTTTCCGGGTTGTGATTAGGCTCGGGTCCAGCGGTTATTCGGGGCGGTTATTTCTAACCTACTATATGTGTGTTGGACCCGTTCTACCCGGTACGTGCGCGAACCCTAATTCATTTCTACGCCTTTCTTCTCTCTCTTCTCTGCAATTCTCTCCTCCGTCTCTCTTCGACCTTGAGTGATTCTGAGCGTAGTAAGTGGTGAGAGTGAGTATTGAGAGTCTCCTTGGCGTGATCTTCCTATCTGGCAACTCTCTTGGCCATTGGAAGGTGTGGGGTGCTCAGGCGGTAAGGTCTGAGCCAACTTCCTTGCCCCTCTCGGTTTTGGGTGGCTAAGGTGCGTAGATCGGAACTGTCGAAGACGTCTGAAGGCGAAAGGAGTCCAAGCTTGAAGGTCGGTGATGATATCGGTCGAGGAACCCTAGTCCGGTCAGGGCTAGGTTCGGAGTCCGTGGTGTAATAGGCCGGTAACGGGTCTGCGACCTTGTTACCCGACAGTGGTATCAGAGCCAGGTTTGCAGACCCGCAAGCCTACACCGCGTCGAACTCGCGTCGTCTGTGCCCCAGGGCACGAAGGGTAAGTCGGGTTGTTGGGAAATTTGGCTAAGTTTCCTTTCCCCAGTAGCTACTTGTT
>JAPKLW010000678.1:174453-205045 GCA_026898455.1 Plectranthus barbatus
TATATGGCTTTGGGTGTTTGACCATAGGTAGTCCCAACTTCCTCACAATGGAATGACTAGCAACATTGGTGCAACTCCCACCATCTATGATCATACTGCACATTGACATCTAGTGTGGAAAATATTTTCTCGCTGCCCCACATCATCCATCGCAGTCTGAACATTCAAGGCACGCCTCATAGCAAAATTAAGCGCTGCAGGCGCTTCTATCTCCACTTCATCCTCATTATCATCAGGATCCTCTAATGCGGGCATATCCGGATCGACACTCTCAGCCTCGTCATCTGTCACCACTTCCTCATCATCTCGGATCATCATGACCCTCTTATTCGGACACTCACTAGCAATGTGTCCATAGCCCTGACATTTATAGCACTTACGATCACAATTCTGACTATCAGAAGTAATAGGTTTACCTTGAACCTTGGAATCTAGTCTGGGCGCGACAAATGGTTTCTTGTCGACTCGAGGCTGCTCCTTCTTCCATGGAACTTGTTTTGATGTGGAACCACTACCTGTCTGGTATTCCCTCCAGCCTGTAGGATTCTGCCTCATGTTACTACCACTGCCCCTCCTCTTGAGCTGACTCTCTATTTTAATTGCCATGTGCACCATGTCTTCCAACTGAACGTAGTGCTGCAATTCTACAACATTCTGGATCTCCCAATTCAGCCCAGATAAAAACCTTGCCATGGTTGCCTCCCTATCTTCTTCCACATTGGCACGAATCATGGCTATCTCCATCTCCTTGTAGTAGTCATCGACGCTCCGACTACCTTGCCTCAGATTCTGAAGCTTATTATATAGCTCTCTGTAAAAATGACTTGGCACAAAGTGCTTCCTCATAAGTGATTTCATTTCCTCCCATTTCTCCACAGGTCGCTCGCCATCGCGCCTCAGATTCTTCACCAATTGACCCCACCAAATGAGAGCATAATCAGAGAACTCAATTGCTGCCAACTTCACCTTCTTCAGCTTAGAATAGTTATGGCATTCAAACACCATCTCCACTTTTCTTTCCCATTCCAGATACGCCTCGGGATCATTCCTGCCCTGAAAGGAAGGAATATTCATCTTGATCGTCGCCAAATTATTATCACATGCATCGTCATCAACGTCCTCCTCATAACTAGAATTTCGTCTCTGATGTGAGCTTTTTCTTCCACGTCGACTTCGTCCACCATTACCAGAATTATCCACAGATGTATGTGATTGCTCTATTTTATTCATGCGCTCATCAATCCTTTCACATAAGTCCATAAATCCAATCTCCAGAGCCTTATTTAATTCATATCGTAGCGCCTCCATCATGTATTTAACTTGTCCTCCAAGGGTATTGTCTCCCTTATCACCACCAGATGTCTCATTTTGATCAGATTTTGACATCCTTGCAAGAAAGGTTAGATAAAAAGAAAGATGAAGGACCTCACCATCTCACATGCACTCGTGTATCACTCAGTTATGGGAAATCACTCACGCTCGTGTATCACTCAGTATATATGGCTTTTTTCAATCCCTCTAATAATCTTACTCACTCTTGCCTTTTACCACTCAATTCTCCTTCTGAAAGACTCAAGAACCTCAAATTACCAAATGTATGAAAAAAAATTCAAAATTGACAAAATTAAGAAAATCGGAATTACGAAAAAGGATATACAGAAATTGGACGCAAAGACTCGGAATGACTCAAGGAACCTAACAGACACAACTAAAATTAACCAATTTTCGGCCCAAAAAAAATTCAAATTTCGAAAATTTTTGGCCCAAAAAGTTTGACTTTTTCCAGGACCACCAGAAGACCCCCGGGAACCTAGAAATCAAACTTAAAAGTAATGAAAAGGGCAAAAATTTTCCCGCCAATTTTTTTTTTAGGGTTCGAATGCCCTTTCTATTATTATTTTTTTTGTTTTTTGTTTTTGTTGCGGGTTGCCTCTTTTACGAATAAAAGACACGAATTATTTTAGCTAATACCCAAGACACGAATATAGGCTATGATATGTATAGAGATTTATTTGATGTGGGTGAAGAAAGATATGATAGGATATATGAGAAGAATAAAAAGATATGATGTGATACGGATAAGGATGGAAAGATATGGTATGAATGTAACAATATCTTTCAAGATAATGATATGGAGGAAAATATATGATATGGATATGTATGAAAAGATATGATAGGAACGTAACAATATCTTTCAAGATACCCTCGTCCCCAAACACAATCCCAACTCGTATAACCTAGATCAAAATAACAATACCAATCGTTTTTTTTTACACTACGAACGAACTAAGGAATTTGGACAAGCAGACGTATGACACAAAATATGACTCAATATGCAAGGAGGACACGATAGGAAACGATATTTTTTTTTAGATACGACACAATAAGACACAAAATTAAACTAGAAGGATAAGAAAAGAGAGACACGACCTCTGGTTCTTGATACCAAAATGATACGATCATCGCCGGAAGGTTTAGATCGCAGCCCAGGAACAAGAGTAGACACGACTTGGAAACGACTCGGACAGAACTAGAAACGGAACGATAATAGGAATGAAAGTCCAGCAACCCTAATTCAACCCTTCAAATGACGTATTTCAGACGAATCTCATATACGCCCCAAGAAGCTGAAGAACTAACGAATGCAGAACGGTAGAAGACACCACAATCGGATGTGTAAGTTCGGTTGATAAGTCAATTCGAATTTCAAGGTAATCCACAGAAATTCTTGAGCTTTCAGAATTGGAGAAATAAACTTACAAATATTATTAAACTGAAAACTGAGTCTAAATTCAAAAATCAGCAGCCCTATATATAGGGTGTAAAAACGAAATCTCTACTCCTAATCTATCTAGGAAATCAAATCTAAAAATATATATCAAATCTTTCAAGATATACAACATGTATATCTTGAAAATAACTTCTAAAAACTAAATAAAACCTATTAAATTCGAAATTACATTATATCTAAGCCCAAATCAACTTAATTAAGCCCAGATGTCATAATTAAATTAATCCATCTTGGCCCAATTTTATTTTCAACTAAGATGGGCTTCTTGAATACTTCTTGAGCCCAAATCTCTTTAATCAGCACTTGTAATCCATCTCTTAACTTCTTGGCCCTAGCTCTCGTCATAGGTCCACTAGGAATATAGGCTGGATCTTGCTCTCGAACTGCACCTTGAGCTCCATCAGGTCAAACAAGAGTTTAATTCTAAACCAATTTGCATACATCACTAAGATTCTCTCTAAATTTGCTATGGAATCTGCAAAGCCTGTCAATGTTCCCTTAGCATCCCATTTTCTTTTGAGTAAAGAACAGTGTCCTAAATCTGATTTTGAGATAAATGAAATGAAAAATATCCCTTACAACAATGTTGTTGGTTCTGTTATGTATCTGATGGTCAGCACTAGACCTGACATCGCCTACTGTGTTAGTTTACTCAGCAGATATATGTCCAATCCAGGTAAGCCTCACTGGAAAGCTCTTAAGTGGTTACTTCGATACTTAAAACACACACAAAGCACTGGTTTGAGATTTTCTAAATGCTCTAAACATGTAAAACTTGTGGGATATGTTGATTCAAATTATGCTAATGATAGAGATAATAGAAAATCAACCACTTCCTATGTGTTTACATTATGTGATGCATGTATAAGTTGGAAATCTCAATTACAACCTGTTGTTGCCTTGTCTACCACAGAGTCTGAATACATAGCTATGACTGATGCCTTTAAGGAAGCTATCTGGCTAAAAGACATGCTGTCTGAGATTAATATCTTAAGTGATAACCCTGTTATTTACTCAGACTCACAATCTGCAATACAATTATGTAAAAACCCAGTGTTCCATGACCGAACAAAGCACATAGATGTAAGGTTTCATTTCATTAGGGATGTAGTTGAAAAAGGGGTTATTTCCTTGCAAAAGATAGCTTCTGAGTTCAATCCTGCAGACATGGGAACTAAGTGCCTTCCTTATGAAAAATTTATGTCTTGTCAGGATATCTTGAATTTTGAACATGTTTAATTCAACTTAGTTGCTTTCTTTTGCCTGAATCTTTTACTTAGTGTATTGAATAGCTCACCTATATTTTGAATGAGCTAGTGAACCTGTTTTATAAATTTTGTGACTATAAAACGTGCTTCTAATGTTGTGTATAAGTGACTTAAGAATGCAGTGTGATGGTGTATTTTTCATTTTGATTACTTCCATTACTCATTTTGGGTATTGTCTTATTTTGCAGGTACCCTATCTCTGTGACACGTACCTTAGTCATACCCACAAAAGTCCTAGTACATGTATAGCTAGGCAAACCGGCGATGATGACAACCAATAAGAGCAAGCCCCACGCAACCATGTCCAAGGTGGAGATGGTAGGATTAGGGTGGCCATGGTGATTGGGCTTCTTATACTTGACCCATTCCACTTATTATCCGAGCCCATTTCTTAGGCCTAGTTTATGGATTGTTTTCGGGTTGTGATTAGGCTCGGGTCGAGCGGTTATTCGGGGCGGTTATTTCTAACCTACTATATATGTGTGTTGGACCCATTCTACCCGGTACGTGCGCGAACCCTAATTCATTTCTACGCCGTTCTTCTCTCTCTTCTCTGCAATTCTCTCCTCCTTCTCTCTTCGATCTTGAGTGATTCTGAGCGTAGTAAGTGGTGAGAGTGAGTATTGAGAGTCTCCTTGGCGTGATCTTCCTATCTGGCAACTCTCTTGGCCATTGGAAGGTGTGGGGTGCTCAGGCGGTAAGGTCTGAGCCAACTTCCTTGTCCCTCTCGGTTTTGGGTGGCTAAGGTGCGTAGATCGGAACTGTCGAAGACGTCTGAAGGCGAAAGGAGTCCAAGCTTGAAGGCCGGTGACGATATCGGTCGAGGAACCCTAGTCCGGTCAGGGTTAGGTTCGGAGTCCGTGGTATAATAGGCCGGTAACGGGCCTGCGACCTTGTTACCCGACATCCCGTATTTAGATTATGCGTCACAGATGAAATATTAATATACTCATTTTCACTTAAATCAACATTAATGTTAATTTTTACCAACGTATGTTCATTTTATTTCATTATTATTAGTATATTTCATACTATGTTAATATTACTAATTTGAAAATTATAATTCTTAATCCAAATTTTAATTAATTATTAAGTTTATCATATTTTTAAAACATTATAGTTTAGAATTTAATTTTTTTCCACTTGAGTTCTAGATAAATTTATAAAGTTCTAGAATCATAAAGTTCTTTCGAAAATAGGATCTATATATGTTTATGAATAGTCTAGAAATTTAATTAAAGTCATTAGATTAAAAATAAAGGTGACTAAATCCTAGCAATTAATTACTATTATAAATAGGGTTTGTACTATCAAAATTTTATCAATAATAAAAAAAATTCTCCAAATAAATAACCCTCTTTTCTTAAATATCTTATTTTGTTCTTAAATTCTAAAAATTAATTCAATATAAAATCTTACTCTTTCAAACAAGTTAACTTTCAAAAGAAAAATATTTAATATCATAATAAATTAATTTTAATTATGTTTATCGAATTCTATAATATCTAAATAATAACTTTATAATATAATTTTATCAATGATAATGATAAACATAAATTAAAATCTTTTTTTGCTTTAAGAAAATTACTGGATCTAATATAAGCATTTATAATGGTGTTCCAAGGGTATGCATTTCGTTCTGGCATTCCATAATAGTTTGTTGACATCACTAGTAAGACCGTGTTTTGAATATAAATTATTGAAAAACAAGTAGAAATTGACGAGTTCTCAAAATTCTTCAACTCAAAAAAAATTAATAATAATAAAACTCATTGTCCTAAAAATCCCGATCCTCTTCGTCGTCAACTTACATTACATTCTGTAAATATTTGATCCTCATGCTTGACCAAGTCACAATATACAAAATCTCTGGTAACAAACCTTCTCATAGCAGCTTTGGTCAAGACAGCATAATTTTTATCATTACAAAATCACATTACCATTTTACACTTCCGAGCTACAACACGGTTGGAGTGGGACAACACAATTCATCAAATGTCCGATCATCCACCATTTCACGGCAAAAACATGTGTCACACTCGTTCGCCTATTTTATGCAGTCAGCCCAAAAATCCACAATTCTACTTATCCTTTGTTTACAGCTTTTCGAAACGTGCATTGCTCTCACAGCTTCTCTTATAGTAAGCTTTTGAATAATCATTGTCCATATATGTTCTGACATCTAATGGAAAAAAAGAAAGATAAATTTTTTAAAACTAATAATAAAAAAACAGCAAAAAAAAAGCTTTAAAAAAAAAGAAAAGTAAGAACTACCTACCATTTCAATACTTGTACAAGAAAACTAAGAACCAGCTTTACCATGTGAAAATAAGAACCAATCTCAGCCATCCAAAATATGAAATTAACAGCTCAGATTTAATTTCGTCCGCATTTCATTATTGTTTGTATTGACTTGCATTATTGTAAAATGAGGGGTAATTTTGTACTTACATGAATTCAATCTTTTTAGAATCTTAATTTCAATCTCGCGATCCTTCTTTCCTTTGTGGTTTGCGATTTACGATCTTCATTCCTTCTGTGATTATATATTTTCTTCACTCATTCTCTCTGTGAAATCTGCTCGCCATCATCTGGATTCGTTTTTGTTTGCGATCATCATCGTCTGCGTTCGTCATCGTCTGTGTTCGTCATCGTCGTCGGCAAGTTATGGATCCTATGAAAGGTAAAAATTTATATATTTCATCTGTTATGTAATAAAAGCAGTTGTTTCTGATATGTGTTCGATCATTAGTTATCAAATTATGGTGATAGAATCGAAGTTTCATTGTATAGTTTATTGCTGATTTGTTTCCATATATTGAATTATGTTTCGCAGATTATTGTTTTCTGTTTGGTGTTTTCACTCTTAATTGTTTAATTTGAAGATGTGCATTATATATCGCTATGGATTGCATTATATATTTGTAGTACTTATTGTATATCTGAAAGAGTGATTATTAGTTTACGTACTTTCAAATTTGTTTTATAACTGCATTATATAATGTTATGACTTGCATTATTGTTTTGCAATAGTTGCATTATATGTGAGACAATTATAATTAATTTATGGAGGTTCTGTTACGTAATGAGCATTCATTATATAGTGTAAATACGTGCATTTTATATTGTTATGAATTGCATTATATATTTGTAGTACTTATGTTATATCTGAAAGAGTGATTATTAGTTTACTTACTTTCAAATTTGTTTTATATCTGCATTATATAATGTTATGGCATGCATTATTATTTTGTACTAGTTGCATTATATGTGAGTCAGTTATAATTAGTTTATGGAGGTTCTGTTCCGTTATGAGAATTCATTATATAGTGTAAATACATGCATTATATAGTTATAAATCTTGCATTATATGTTATAAGTTTCAAATTTAATTCATGATTTTTTCTGTACAGATTCGTTTGTTTCAAAGTGTGATAACATAACATTCAAGCAGATGCAGAAGATAACTGATGTGGTGTGCCTTGTTGTTAATGGTGAGATTGTTGAGATCTTGGAGGCTCACCATCTCTCACAGACTAAGCATCCCTTGGCCAAAGCCTTCCTTGACCTCAACTAGCTCTTTACATCATCTCCGTATAAGATTGAGAGCTAGCTATGTTGAGATTGATGATTGAGGAGGTTGTGTCCCTTGTTTGTTCCACAATGGATTGTATTGCTATTATTGTATTGTATTGTTATTTTTCAAACCTCATTCTTGCAACTTGTGATGTTTCTAGAAGAGGTTCGATGAGTGAGTGTAACTTGTTTTTAATTCATATTTAATTACAACTTTATTCGCAATCCACAATTTACGTTGTTTTTGGACATTCATTTTTAATTAATTAAAGAAGAAAAAACACATTGAATTTATTTTAACATATTTTTTAAGGTCAACATATAATGTTATATAATGATAGTATTTGTGGTATATAATGATAGTCCATAAACTATATAATGCAGGTCGGCTTTGTTTGATGAAACCCACTGCTTTGAAAATATTTGTGTATTTGTGTGAAATTAGAGGGATAATATATAATGATAGTATCTTCTCTATATAATGATAGTTTGTGAACTCTATAATGCATGTACGTTGTATATGTATTAAGAAAGGGCGAATTTTAATTATAAGCGAAAAGACTAAATTGCCTAATAATGCAAGTTTTTGGGGAAAAAATGCCCGCATTTTTTTATTAGATCTGGATCGTTGATTGAGCAAGATCTACGACCGAGATTGGTTCTTATTTCTTATGGTAACAGTGGTTCTCACTGGATCACATCCATATAATATCAAGATTCTTTCATTATAGTGCATTAATATCTTCATTATAAGACAACATTTAGTCATTTCATTGGTCTTCATGTTTTCGAAATTATCTTGCATTTTTGAGAGAAATGCTAGGCATTATAGTACATTAACTCTTCATTGTAAGACAACATTTAATCATTTTGTTGATCTTCATATTTTTTAAGTTATCTTGCATTGAAGACTCACATTATCCATGTATTTCTTCCATTTTTAATATTTATTACTTCAATGATGGTTTATGAAGTCATTGCAATCTTTATCAGAAACACCAAGATGGCTTGGTATCAATAAATAAATTACATTATCATGCTTTAAACTAAGTAAATAAATGCAGTCACTCAAGACAAAATGGAAGCTCTACTGAAAAAATTTCTTTTCAAACGTTGTTTCTACATTTTTTTGAATTAAACTTCACTCACTCGTCTCAGTTAATTTTGGAAATTCACTATACTATAACTTACATAAATTAAGAACAGCTTAGCAAATGCCGCAGATGAAAAATAAGAAAAATAACCTAAATATAGTACAACTGAATCACGTGATATACATACGAGGAGGCAAAACCTTAAACAACCTAATTTATTATACTAAAACACTAATTAACCAATTTTATGTTGAGATGTAAAAAATGGCCATGTTTGCCATATTACCCCACCTTTCATAAATCCATCAACATATCAGTATTTGATGAAAGGAAAAACAAAATCAAATTAAAATAAAAAATATTAATGGTAAAAAATTGAAATTGCAAATACTAATAGCAAAAGGCTAGATTCTATTGCAAACACGAGTATGAATTGCAAACGGGTGAATTACAAATAGTAATAAATGAAACAAATCAAATGGCACAAAATTAAAAATCAAGTCGCAAAGCGCTAATTTTTTTTTTCCATTATTTTTATAAGTTAGAAATGAAACAAATTAAATTACACAAAAAGCAAATGCAAATGGTCGCAAAGCACCCCATTTACTTTTTTATTTTTATTTTGTTGATTTTATTAAACTTTTTTGATTTGATTAAATTTTATTTATAAATAAATTAATAATTTATTTAAAATTAAGTCGAAAACTCTCTCTAAAATATTAGTAAAAATATATTGAACCAGCAATTTCAAATCACAAACATTAATTCTTTTGATTAATATAATAAATCATAAATGTAAAATAAAAAAAAATAAATGTCAGATAAATTAGGTAAATATTTTTCTTTACTGATAATTTCAGTAATTATCTACAAAATATTGCAATAATGATTTGAGATTTTCTAAATCCTGCAAAAAATCTTTAAAATGAGTATATAGTATTTGCTATTTAAGGTTTTTTTTTTTTTTTACTAAAACATGTAATTCTATAAAAATGAATTATATTAATTGAAAAGGTGTTAAAAATGTAAATATAATTTTATCATATTTTAATATGACAAAGAAAATATTTACTATTTTACGGAATATCATATCACGCTGAGTGTAAATTTAATACGAGATCCAAAAATAAATTGGAAATACAAATATATATTGAAATATGAAATCTTGCCCCATCTTACTCTTTCTTTGGGAATGGCTTTTGAATATAGGTATCGTTTTTCCATAGACGAAGAGATAATCTCACGCTACTACTTTTTGGAAAGGGCGAAGTTTATATTTGAGGCTAGAACTAATTTCATAGTGAAAGATTGCGATGGCGTGGAGTGGAGAGAATAATCGATTCGGAGAGGTATGCGGATGCCAGCGTAGAATATTATGAAAAGCAAATCAGCCGATCTATGGGGTTGGAGGTTCAAGGATTACTTTATGCCCTATGTGATAATCGATCGGTTGAATGACGAGGTACTGATTTTTGCAAAACAAATAGCCGTCGGTGGTCGGCAGGGTAAGATTCCGGTGGCCGTGGATCTGGACGTGCTCACAGTGCAGCAAGAGGGCGAAGGGATTGAGGCGACGGCGGATCGGGCTATGAGGCCACAGTCCTTGCCTCCGCCGTTCCTATACTCGATGGATTTCTCCGCAAACCCCGGATACGAATCTCCGCCGGAAGTTGGTGAGTTGTATTTGTTGCTGGGCAATTTGGATGATGCTGCGATGCGATTGGAAAATGAGGAAGATGTGGGAAAAGTATTGGGCGTGATGGAGGTGTGCCCGATTTGCGGTCGTAAACCTGTGATTGGAACTCGGATATCTTTGCTCCGATGTGGTCACGTTTTCCATTACCATTGCATTGCGCGGCGTTTTGGGGGTAATCAAAATCATATTTCTTGCCCAATTTGCCATTGCTCTGCACGCGATTTGGATCCCAACGGCAAGCGCAAATTTAAGATTCTTGATTCTGGGTCTGCTGCTTACGTTGACTAATAATTTTTTAGTTGTTTCAGTGATTATTATGTTTATTAGGATTTAAGATACCAATATTGTTTTTTTTTTTTTATGGTTTCTAATTTATTGAATTTTTGTTTTTAAAATTATGGTAATTTTGTTTTATTTGCACACCCTGATATTATAGCATCACTGTCAATCTCATAACATCACCAGATGACAGAATCTTTAATCGGGGAAGAAAAAATTGTTTTGCTTTAGTCATTTTTCAAGTTCTTATATAAGTGTTTGTAGGGAATATTAACTCTTATTTCACTTAATGATTTTATGAAGTACAAGAGGAGTATTTATACATGTACATGGAAATTTAATCTAGAAAATATAAGGATATATACTAAAAAAATAGAATAACAAATGAATATTATGTGTGACCTTATTTCCTTTTTTATCAATATTTATTTTCATTTATGCACATTTATCTATTAATTTAGTTAAAAATATATTTTAATTAATAGATTTGATATTAATGTCAATATATTTACTTTCAAATCATTTTTTTACCAAATTTCAATGTACATTTTGGTACTTTTGTCTAATATTGTGAGGAGTGCATAACATAATGAATAACTCTTAAAAGTTCATTGTCGCAACATTAAAAAAGAAAAAAGAAAAAAGAAGTAATTATAAAATGTCAATTCAAATTCTAATTATTCCGTCCATGTGGGTTTGGAAACGCTGCCCTGAGTACTATTTGTACAAAGAATTTAAAGCTTCTAATGTTGGAACATATCACTTTCTAAACAATGGAAAAAGACCGATATAATTTTATAAACATTTAATAACTTAATATATCATCGTAATTTATATAATTTAGCACCATGGTGTTTTCATATCTAAACTTTGCGATTGCTGCATTTTATTAGTTAAAAAGTTAAACTTTTAAATAAAGTAATTTAAGGTATAGATTTTAAATATTTTTTCTAGTCAAAATTGGGACATTGGAAATTCAATATTTGTAGGGGTGGCAATCTCAACTTGACACAACAACCTGACACGAAATAATGGGTTGGGTAAACACATTTCTAATTAATGTCAATTTTGGGTTGAAACTGTGAAACCCAATTAAAATTCAGGTCAAGTTTGGGTTAGTTTCGAGTCGACCTGCATAACACGAATAACTAGTGAAATTAATTAATTTAACATTATATCATATTTTTTTTATTAGCTTGAATTGAACTAAAAGTCTAGTCTAAATAAACCTTTATGTAAACCTTGCTTTGTTGTTTTTTTTACTTAAAAGTCTGAATTGTATAAATTTTAAAACTTTAAGTATGTATTGTATTTGTGATTTCATTTTAAAGTCATTTTCATGCTAAAGAACTCATTTTGATGTTAAACAAATCATGTTTATTAATGTTAAAATTATCACTATAATGAAGCAAGTAATTTCGAATTGACCGAAAAATAAATAGATTAGGTTCGAATTGATTTTTTTTATCCGAAAAAATAAATAAGTGAACTGAATTAATGTGTAATATATTATTATCATGTCGCAAGCCCAAAAGTTTCCCACATAATAAAATTTGCAGTATGATTCATAAGTCATCTCTTACTATGAATCCGACCTTTTCCATGAGTCAAAATAAATGTATATTAATTATTGTTGTGTACAGTAATTTGCAATATCTTTAAAGATACTTTATTATACTTAGTCTTAGTATAATTAATTATATTTTTCTTAATGATGTGATTAGTTTAATTACTTTATGGGAGGGAGTGCACTTCCTCTCCGGCCAACCTGGTTGCATGTGGCTCCAAGACTTCCACCTCTTTTTTCTAAATAATAATAATAATATTATTATTATTATTACTATTATAAAAATAATTACTATTAATTACAATGATGTGTCAAATGATTTAATCAACTGCCCTCCAAATTTAGCTTTCATTATTTCTATATTAATTATCACCGCTGTATATGAAGTCATTAATTCCGTATTGTTTTCATAATTATCCATTAATACTAATTTATGCGTGTGTGTTATAAAAGCACAAATATTATTTATTGGCAAATTCTCAGATGAGACGATTTCATCATTTTATTTGTGAGACAAATTTAATGAAATGATGTATTTTTTTTATATTAAAAATGACGTCTCACCATTTTTATTGTGAAACGAATTTAATGAAGTTATGTGTTTCTTTATTGTAAATGATGTATTTCTTTATTGTAAATAATATAATTTTTAAAAATGAAATGATGTATTTAACGTATTGAAATGATATATTAAGGTCCGTCTCACAATAAAAAAATGTTGAGACCGTATCTCAGAAGACCAACTCTTATTTATTTATTTATTTAGAGAAAGCACAACCGTTATTTGAACTGTCAAGCTTGTAGATTTTGTTAATGTATAAATCCATATATATACATTCACTAATCTCACCAAACCCTAATGAATTATGGATTATTCACTTCATTTCCTTACCATGGACTTTATGTTTCTTGTAGAGGTATGCAAGCAAAACCTAAACAAAATATCGAAATAACCAAGTGAATTGGTAAATTTTGATTGATTGGGTGAGGGTGAAATTTGCATCAGAATATAATTGGAGTTGATGGTGGTTTTTGGCCTCAAAATTGGCGAAACCGACTGACCTATCGAAATTTAAGAAAATAATTAAATAATCTATCAATAATATTGGTATTTTGGACTTATAATTATTATCGTTCTTTAATCACCGATATAATATGTTGAGTTTTCTTTTTATTTTTTTATTTTTAAGTTTCAATTATAACCATGCACCTTCAAATTTCGTCCAAATTCGGTCGTTTATTTTGGTGTTGGTTGAGGGGAGGGGATTTTGATCAATTATTCACGCAAGATGAACTTCGATTTGGTCATTTCGAGTGTGCAATTTTTCAGTCAGCTTTCATCCAAGCCAATCAAATGCATCGTTAGTTTCTTGATGAGAGTAAGAAATCGTTTGAATATTATTTTTGATCATATATTTAAAGAAGGGAATGAAACATCTTAGGCAAAAACTTGCGTTAGGTTTAGGCGGATTTTATCCATACCCAAATGAGTTTATCCACCCAAATAGGGTTTATTAATCCCCAATTAAGATATATTAAATGAGTTTGAGTTTGAGTTAATGGATAAAACTTACCTAAATGATTAAATAATGGTACTCAACTAATTTTTCTCTGAACACTCATTTAAATTGTGCATCATTTAGAATTTTTTTTTTTGATTTTCCTCCATGATTGAGGAATGTAACCTCTTATGATATATGATTAATTAATTGAGTTATTTTTTCTTTAAAAGAAAAGGAGAAATGATTTGTAATATATACCACAACATATATTATAATAATGAAGTGATTTTCAATTAAAATAAATAGCAATAAACGCTGCGTCACAATTTTTTTAGGTCAGTTATGTTTTCTAGTAGATTAACAAAACATGAAAAGATAGCATATGCATGCCACTTCACATGATTCATTGACTTAAACAGTTGCAATCATAATATAATAATAATAATAATAATAATAATAATAATAATAATAATAATAATTTATGCCCGTCCAATAGTTGTAGTGTCTTGTATGTGCTAAAAAATCATAAATTCATAGTTGAAGTATCTTGTCTATGCTAAAAAATCATAAATTCAAGCTTTTCTGAAATTACTTTGAGTGTGTAATTTAAATAAAATATATTTCCATTAACTCTTTTTTTTTTTTTATCACAATAATATCCACACTATTCCATCATATATATTTACGATATAAATTCTATGTATATCAACTATAAATATTAATGGAAGAAGAGATGATTGGAATGTTGGATTGTATAATTTTGTGACAGTTATAACCGAAAGAAATAATGTTAGATTGTCTATTATTAGCTAATCTAAACTTGTAGGCTCAACTGCTGCCGGCTTTGTGGATTATTTAAATCATTTATCAACAATCAACGTTCATAAATGACAGATATTTTGCTTCAGTTAGTAAGCACTAGTACTTCACCCGTGTGCTGCATGAATTTTATATATTAAATATTGCTAAAAGAATATAATAAATATTTTATAAAAGTACATGAAACATTATTTATAGTTGTTGCAAGTCAAAAATGTCATAATATATAGGAATGTCAATTTAGCTTGAAGCCTACGGGGTTGATCCGATTAATTCGAGCCAATATACAGATTAGGGTTGAAATATTTTAGTTTGGATTTTTTAATCGAATAACCCGAGGCTGATAGAGTTGAACCCGAATGGATTGCCCTGATTAACCTGATTAATTTTTTATTAATATTTTGTATCATATTTGTATTACCAAAATTTACTGATATTATTTAATATCATATTTCTTAATTAAGTTTTCAGTAATATATTATAAATAGCTTATAATAGATAATTATATCCGTGAAAACTATTTAATTATGACGTGAATAGATATATAAATATTGATAAAATAATAAAATAATACTCCTATATTTTAAGATTTTATAGTAAATGAATAAATATATTTAACATTTTTACAAATACAATTGAGAAATACATAAACTTAAAAATTACTTTGCATACCTAATCTAAATTGAAAAAAGAAGTGAAATCACACTTCACAAAAATATAACTAAATTATTGAACACATTAATTAAAGATGCATTGTAAAGTTTCGTGATAGTATTTTTAAGATTTAGGTGTGATTTAATTAATTATTTTCACAATTATAAATAAATGAATAAAATAATATTAAAAATAGAAAATTCTTAAAGAAGAAAATAAGTGTTATGGATAATAAAGTAGAGGAATCACATATGGGATTCTAAATCAATGTAGTGTGTATTAATGAAATAATTAGAAATAACACGTGTATTAAAAATACATTGGAACACAACAAACAAAATTAAAGTTATTTAAAAAATTAATTAATTATATAGTACATTTCTATGACTATATTACATTATTCTACACCAATTAAATATTTAGTACTTGTCATTTTTTGTCTCCCATTTGTAATTTTTTTTTTCACTTTCCCCAACTCCACCACCCCTCACAGCCACACAAAAATTGACAAACACGCACACTGAAAAGAATATAATTATTACACAGTCACCATTTTTCCCTTTAATTTTATATGGATCATCTTTCTATCACCACTTTTTCATGCATTTTCAGGAGGATCATAGTTGAGCATCTCTCTCTTGTTGGTTTCCATATTACTTCAACCTGTTTCTGTAACCTTATCTTTTTATCGGGTGAATATGCTCTATCATGAAGGGTCGGCCAGTCACCGGAAATGAAAACTGCATCATCTCATTTTTCCTCTTTTTTATTTTATTTTTTTCTCTTTTCTTCGTTATTTGTTATCAGATTATTGTTTTCTTTGATTTTATTTTACTTATTCTAGTTGTCAAATTTCTTAGGTTTTGCTTGATTGCACAAAAAATAAAATGAAGTTAATATTTCAAAGCTCACTCAACCCTAACTTTGCATTTCAACCGTCCCCTAGCTTCACGTTTCCGTATTTACTGTTGGTTACAAGATCTGTGAAGAAGAACTGAAAACACTGCAAATTATTATATCTAGTACAACAGGTTTTTACAACTATATCTGCAGGTACTGCTAGTACGAGAATAATTAAATAAAATAAAATAACAATATTAAATAAATAAAAAGAAGTGCAAAAGTACAGCCGAGTCGAGGAAGCCCTCTTCCCGCAAGACAAATACGCCGACGTAGTGCTCGTCTAATGGCGGTTTGTCCCCAAAGGTAAAACGGCTTCGTCCTTTACGAGGCAGCACCGCAAGTCACAAAGGCTCCGA
Source organism: Plectranthus barbatus (assembly GCA_026898455.1). Lineage (NCBI taxonomy): Eukaryota > Viridiplantae > Streptophyta > Magnoliopsida > Lamiales > Lamiaceae > Plectranthus > Plectranthus barbatus. The sequence goes on from JAPKLW010000678.1 coordinate 190,959, forward strand.
CGAACTGAATGAGAGGCGAAACTGAGTTGCAGAAGAACAACAAAAAAGATGCAGCAATATGAGGGAAAAGTTGCAGTATCCCTGGCTACGTGAGTTGTCTAATGTTTGGGGAACCGGGGAACAGGAGACAACATGATGCATGTCTATTTATAGGCAAGTTCCACTAGGGGGAGCATGTCTCTCCTTCAATGCTGGAGACGTTACGGTTTTGTAACCGACGAACCATTCAAGGCTCTTCATGGTGAGGATTTCAACATGTGCAAAATGTGGTGTAACTCCCACATTCAAATGATGCAACACGTCGTTGCACTTCTTTGTGTAATTCAACATGTGCAAAAAGTGCACATTCAATTGCAACACAGAAATGTGGTGTAACTCCCACATTTAAATTGCAACACATGTTTACACACCTCAAAGTATAGATTAATTACATTAATCTATCATTGTGGGACACTTCACTTATTACATCTCACTTGTGTAATAACCTACCAACCGTATCACTTCGTGGACTCATTTCTCACTCACCGGAATTCGGATTTGAGAAAACGAATATACCACGATCATATACTCTTCGTGTAGATTATGTTGATAATATTTAATTACGACAAAATTAAATATTTCACATCGGGAATTTACCATAAAGTACCCGAATTACCAACAATCCCCCCCATGAGTGGAAATGCCAAAAATGCATGATGCATAGCCAACTCAGTTTCGAGAACTGTTAATGCACTTGAACTGGTAGCTTATGGCTTTAAACCGTTCATCTTCAATGCCGTCGGGCACACTGGCGGATTAGTGGTAAGAATACCTTGAACTAATCCTCCATCGTGTGTACCGAGACAACAACATTGAAACATTAACATTTCAACCTCTATTCGTTCTCACGTTTGGTTCCGTTACAGGCCATGGACACCCCCTTTGGATTCATAAGTGTTCATTTGAAGCGGCCCCCACTTCCACTTATATAGGTGACCTCCTATTCCGAGCATTCCTGCCTAGCTCAACCATCACGAGGTTTTCAGGAGTCATTAAAAGTCACATAGGACTTAACCTATGCCACATGCAGGCTCATAACACCTCACTTGCTATCATTAGGGAAGGGTAGATAAGTCATTTTCCAAGGCATCGCCACTAGAAAAGACAATATCTTGTCAGTGTTATCACTCGAACTTGTGTAGCTTGGTTGTCCCATTGAACCTAGTTCTTGGGATCTCCAATCATCTAGGTTGGGTATCCACTACACTCATTCATAATGTGGATTTCAATCCCATTCCCTCTAGCAATTTACACATGTGATCTCGGTTTAACCCTTTGGTTAGCGGATCCGCAAGGTTATCAATTGATTTCACATAATCAAAAGATATCACACCATTTGAGATCAAGTGTCTAACAGTATTATGTCGACGACGTATATGTCTTGACTTACCGTTGTACATATTATTCTGTGCACGACCAATAGCCGCTTGGCTATCACAATGAATCATCACTGACGGCACATGCTTGTTCCAACACGGAACATCCTCTAGAAAGTGTCAAAGCCACTCTGCTTCTTCACCTGCTTTATCTAGAGCGATAAACTTTGATTCTATCATGGAACGAGCTATACAAGTTTGCTTCGTGGACTTCCACGACACTGCCCCCACCGATCGTAAATACGTATCCACTTGTGGAGTGGGAGTCATTTGAATCAGAGATCCAATTTGCATCACTGTACCCTTCAAGTACAGGTGGCAAACTTGTATAATGCAAACCCAAGTTAAGAGTATACTTTGAGTATCTCAAAACTCTCACAAGAGCCTTCCAGTGATCACTACTGGGATTGCTCGTGTATCTGCTCAATTTGTTCATCGCATATGCAAGATTTGGTCTAGTACAGTTAGTCAAATACATTAGACTACCAATGACCCTTGCATATTCCTCTTGACCAACAGGCCACCTTTGTTTTAACAGAGTGAACATTAAGTTCTAACAGTGTTTTGGCTGGTGAACTATCATAGGCATTGAATTTTCTTAGCACTTTCTCAACATAGTGAGACTGTGATAGGACAATTCCATTAGGTTGTCTTATGATTTTGATTCCAAGAATCACATCAGCCACACCCATATCTTTCATGTCGAAGTTCTTCTCCAACATTCGTTTGGTATCAACAATCATTTGTTGATTCCTACTCATGATCAACATGCCATCTCTCTCTCTTTGTTTAAAGCCTTTCGCCACAAGGCGAGCTTTATACTAATCAACCGAACCATCGGCTTTACACTTTCTTTTAAGGATCCACTTGCATCCTAAGGGCTTACAACCTTTTGGGAGATCGGCCAAAATCTAAGTATGATTTTGCATAATCGACTCAATCTCACTATTAATGGCATCTTGCCATAGTGAGGCATCGGGTCTAGCTAAGGCTTCTTTAATGGTTCGAGGCTCATCATCTAACATATAGGTGATGAAGTCCGGACCAAAGCTTTTAGCCACTCTAGCCCTCTGACTACGTCTCAGTTCTTCCTCTATAGGAGTAGAACTAGTAGCCTCTTCATATGTCCTTTTTCTAGACATAGTCGGTAAATCTTCCTTAACTTTACAAGGATAGATGTGCTCAAAGAATATAGCATTCCTTGACTCTATAGTGGTGCCTTCGGTCACATTCGGATTACCCGACTTGTGCACCAAAAATCGATAGGCAGCACTATTCAAAGCATACCCTATAAAGATGCAATCGATTGTTTTAGGTCCAATTGCAACTTGTTTGGGTAGAGGTACTTCGACCTTTGCTAAACAACCCCACACCTTTAGATACTTGTAGGAAGGTTTTCGACCTTTCCACAACTCATAAGGTGTCTCCTCTTTCCCTTTAAAGAGGTATCTTTATTCGAATCATCTTGATCCGACTACACAATTGATTTTCAACCTCTTCTTTATAGTTTTTTTTAAGGCATCAATTGCTTCAAGATAACAACATTCGGTGCAACCATAAGAGTAATAAAATACTCTTTCCCACCTCTAGTTTGCACCATTTCAAAATCACACAAATTCGTGTGTATCAACTCTAGAGGTTTAGTGCTCCTCTCGACTGAATTAAACGGCGTTTTGTCATTTTCGCCTCAAACACAAACTTCACATTTAGTTTGTTTAAATTCAGCCACTTTTAAGAAATTCAAATTTACTAAACTCTTTATTGCATTAAGATTTACACGTCACAATCTTACATGCCACAAAAAAGAGCACTCAATCAAATAAGAAGAAATAAATTCAACTTTATTGATTTTCTTTCCGGCTAGGCGCCGTTCCATTACATTCAAACTTGAGATAACCTCTATCTAGGCACACAAGTCATCATCCCAATCACTATCGGGTTCAACATTATTCGCATCCATCTTTGCTTTGCCTTTATACTTAGGCTTTTTGCATTGATTCGCCATATGCCCATTTTTGCCACAATTCTAGCAAACACCCTTGAACTTAGGTTCTTGAATCACAATCCCCTTGTTCAACGAGTTGGGTCTTTTCCTTTCATTTGATGGACCAACACGTTCCATCAAATTAGTCTTGGCATCCATAGCACTCGGCTTAGGATCCACCTTTTGATTGGCTTTAGCATCCTATTCAGTCAAGAATTTAGGATTACCATTCTTATTGTCCTCTTCAATTTGAAGTTTGACAATAACACCCTCAAGAGTCAAACATATGCTTAATGCAAAAGTTAGCTCTTGAAATCCTACCACGAAGGATTCAAACATCACCACAATGGTGAACTCATCCGGTAAGACCATCCCTTCGACATAAACACAATGCATAATGCACTTGTTTCATGACCGACCGAGAGCCTACCATTTTGTACTCAGGGTACATGGCCACGAAACACGTTTTCGTGCCAACTATTTTTTTTTTCATTTTTCCTCCCTTTCATAGTGTTTGGAGTTACATTACAATAGATCATTCACTATGACTCTACCAAACTATCAAAATAAAAATTTTGACAACATGGAGGAAAATAAAAACAAAAATAATTACAACTTCTCTTCCTCCAATATCCACCTTGTCCATTCATCATTTTAAACTTTGGGGAGATGATGGACTCATCATTCCACAAGTTCCCACAATTGCACGATTGCAAGAGACATTGGAAGAACACACACAAGCCCCAAATTCAATCTTGAACATGAGTGGAACATTTGTTGCCCCTTCAATTCCACAATATTGACATCATCCTACACAAGGAACATGTCAAAAATAAATATTTTTCCACAAATATACAAAGAATAATAATCAATTTAGATTATAATATCAAAACAATCATTCAATTGTTGTCGGGTTCATCATTCGGCTTGGGCATTAGGAGGGAGTTTGGTCCATTGTTGGAGTTGCTTCTGTTGGGATTGTATACAGAAAGCATAAATGATTAAGTGTTTGTATACTGGCCTTCATTTATGTGTTACATCAACAATTCTCGCTATCGGATAAATGTGAACATATAACGAACTATAATATCCTTTTATCTCGTAGATAGGGATGACCATATGGTGTGTAGGAGATCGCAGAGGATCATATGGTTCGTTTGACCAAGCGAGATATAAACAGTATCACAACTGAGACGGTCCCTGGATAGGCTGTCGGTCTAAGCTGCGGCACATCGGTTTATAAGTGGGCTTATCCTAGCTACTTGATGTGTCGGTACATATTTATGTATTGATGGGATCAACAGTGGGATGTGCCATTCTCATTGACATATGAATGAGCCAGATCCCTAACATACTTCCTATGATCTTAAACCTTACTGAAGGATAAGGGGCACACACGGATTGACCACACTTTGATATGCTATGGTGGCGAGTCTTACATGTACTCCTATACCTGCACTTTGGGTGTTGGCAATTTGTGTGGGATCTGCTTAGGCTGGATGTATAGGTAAGCATATCCGTTTCAGGATGGTGACATTCCCTGATGAGCTCACAAGGTTCTTTATGCTAAGTCCTGCAGGCTGAATGATTTGTTCAAGCATAAGAGAAAAGGGGTGAGTGGTACTAGTCAGGAAATAAGATATTAATTAATTGTGGTTAATTGTCATAAACCAAATTAATTAATGAATGTCTAAAACCTTAAATATGTGGATCATGTTAGTTTAATGCAACCTGTTCCTAATAACGTGGTAATAAAGGGGCGAGTCAACATTATTACCGTGGTGAAGGTTAAAACAATGTTTTATTAATTAATTATGTTCTGGGTTGAACAAGGAAGAATTAATTAATAAAGAGGGCACACTTTATTATTTGCATTTGATCCCTGATCTGGCCCACACACTGCTCAAGCCCAATTAGGGTTAGGGTTTCTCAAAACCCTAACACTATAAATAGTCTCTCCATCTCAGATCAGATTGTAGCCACCACAGTATACTTTAGAGAGAGAGAGATTGGGCGATCAGAAGGAGGGATTTACTCTGATCGAATCCTCCAGCTTTCTGATTCAACTTGGTGGATAATCCTCACCAGATTTCCAAGGAGCAAGGGAACAGATCAGAAGATCAGATCTGTAGGAACACAATCGAAGAAGGAGTTCCATTATGCTTCAGATCTAACTTCATCATTCATTCTCCGATCTAGATCTGTAGATCAAACGATTGAAGAAAGGTATATCCCTTAATCCATCCTATACAATTAAGTTTGTAGGAGCATGCATAGGATTCGCATGGTTTATTTAATTGTATTTATTTTGACATCCTAAGAACGGTCCTGCGAATTAAATAACAACTCATGTTGTTGACTGTAGACTCGAATCCTACAATTGGTATCAGAGCGAGGTTCCAGTTCTTAGGCTCTGTCCTTAATAAATTTAATTAAATGAATTTGTATGTTCATGGATGGATTTAAATTGTTGTGGATGATTTTTGTTCTCGTGGCCTTCTCGTTTTTTTTGGATCTGTTTTTACCACGAGAAAATCTGTGGTTAGATTTGATAGGCAAAAATTGTAATAGATTGTAGATCTGTAATTTTTGTATTCTTTATTATTCAAATCTGTGAAATTGAGATCCGAAAGAAAGAACGAGAAACGAAGAACAAAGAATCAACACACAGCCAGGTCAGCCCTCGTGGCGACGACAGGAGATGGCGATGCAGGTTGCAGCATGCGTGGGTGGCAGCGGCGCGGTGGAACCCTAGTTCCGTCGCGCGGCTGGGCCGCGCCCAGTCTTCTTCGCGTTGCTGCATGCGTCCGACGAGCAGAGGCGGCCGCTGCATCGCGACCGGTGGATGGTTACTGGGGCGGGTGGCGGCGGTAGGGTTTCGACCCTATGGTTGGGCCGCGCCTGTCTTCCCTTTGCGTGCGACAGAGGTTGCGAGCAGGCGCAGGGCCGGGTGCAGTCGGGCTTCACGCTCAGGCGACAGCGCCGGCGTCTGCTCTACGTGGTTGCTGCCGGTGATGACGCAGGTGGCGAGGGGAGGCAGGGCCGTGCGCATGGCTGCGCGCTGTAAGGCTGCGGATCGCGCGGCTTTAGGCATCCTCGCTGGCATCTGCGGTTGCTCCGGCGAGAGGGTTGACGGTGGAGGTGACCTGAGCGAGGGCTGGCGTGAGTTCCGGCCGCAGGCGACGGCCGGAAAGGTGGCGCCGGCGGGTTGCTGTGGGGGTGGCGGCTGATGCTGCATCTAGGGTTTCCAAACCCTAGTTCTGGCCCACTATGCAGCCCGGTTTGCAGTTTTTCAGTGGGAGCCCAATTCTGAAGATCTGTATTGTAATTAAAGCCTTGTAATAGATAGGATTTAATTTGTAATCGCATCTGAGGGGCCACGAGAAATTTTATTTGTTTATTTAATTACTTCTCGTATGATGTGATTTATGTGCGCACTAGTAAATAATAGGAAAGCATGCCTATTTGCTTTAATTATTTACTTTAAAAAACATGTTGCAATTATTTATTTTTGAGCATGTCTCATGTGATTTATTTTATGTTTTAAATTATGTCTATAAATTCCGGATTCATATTAATTTATGGTGGAATTTTGGGTTGACGTAATTTATGGCAACATAAAATAATGTGTGCGCATGAAACCTTTAGAATTAAAATACTAAGCTGGATTTTGGTTCTTTTCTAACCAAGATCATTAGACCTCCACAAATACAACCTCTCATTGGAAGTAAGGTGTTTCGAAGCGTAAACGTCTACTTAGTAGCTTGCGTTAGAAATAACTTACCAGTTCTAATGCGATGAGGTTTCTAAATAAAACATTTAGTTTGATATGAGAAGTGGGAGCCTCTGAGCAAACGTCTACTTTGTAGCTTGCATTGAGACAACTTTCACAAGTCTCTAAGATTAATCTAAATGAGATAACAAAGGATGTAAAGGGCATCCGGTATGGGTCGAGTACGTATGCCAAATCACCTTTAACATCTGGAGTTAGGATTGTGGTTATTTTGGCTTAGATGTTGCCTGGAGTATAACTCATTTGTGATGTCCCTACTCCGGATAGGTGAACATGGTCTTAGTATCTCCAATATTAATTTCTTTTTCTAGCGGATACCTGGCATGGAGAGAAATTAAAGGATCTTTATGGTCTGGTTGAGCGTTTCTCGTAAACGTCTACTTAGTAGTTTGCGATGAATTAGCTTGGGCAATTGGAGGAAACAAATTGTATTGTTTAATCTAAAGGTTACTATGCAAATTTGTTTCAATTGTTTTGTTGTATGTTCTTAATTTGTTTTACTTATTCATTTTCAAATATGTCTATTATTATTCGTATTTTGGCACAAAATCCCTTGGAGGGTTCGAATTTCCTGGAATGGAAATGGCTCATAGAGCGATGCATGTTTGCTACGCAGACTATTTTTGTGCTACTTGTGCCTCGTCCGGCTGTACCTCTCATTGGGTACTCAGATTTCACTAGGAACTCCTTTGAAAAATGGATGGCGAGCAACGATAAGTTATTATCAATGCTCAGGTTATCCATGATTGAGGAGCTCCAACTCAAGTATCAGTATTGTACTGACGCGGTTGAGATTTGGAGAGATCTGATTACGACTTATGGTAGGCTTGGACAGACTGCCAGTGCCAAGTTCATAATGAGAATGGTGAACTGTAAGCTGGCACAAGGTGGTAATGTAAGGGAGCATCTGTTGCACATGGATAACCTCAGAAGATTTTATATCTTATTTGGTGGAAATATGAATGATCAGTTATTCACTGATATCATATATGACTCCCTTCCAGAATCTTTCTATGACTTCACTTCCATAGTCGAAGACAAGGTGTTTACTCTTGATCAGTTGGTCAGCTTCTTGGAGGCTGCTCAAGGGATCAATGATTCCTTGTCTGCTGTTGTGCTTGACTATCACTTTCCACTTCCAAGTGTAGAGGATGTGAGCATGAAGGAATCGACTAGTGAGGTTGCTATAGAAAGATTTGGAGGCAAAGTTTACAAAAGAAAGGTCTGTTCTGCATGCAAAAGGAAAGGTCACTGTAAAGTAAATTGTTCGGTGTTTGTCACCAAGGGACAAGGTACGTCATCTTCTGCACTAGTTGTTGAAACATGTTTAGCATCAGTTTATATCCATTCGTGAATAGTGGATACTGGAGCTACTGATCATGTTTGTTACTCTATGCAGGGGTTCGAGCTGACTAGAGAGCTTGAAGATGGCGAGGTTACCATCTCCATGGGAAATGCTGCTAGAGTCTCTGCTACAACAATTGGAGATGTTACTTTATGTTTTGGGAATAATGTTTTAACACTAAGAGATGTTTTGTTTGTGCCGACTTTTCGGCGAAACTTGATTTCAGTTTCCAAACTCTTTGATGATGGATTTTCTGTTATTTTTTGTAGAGATGTTTCTATCATGAGAAATAACATTGTAATCTGTCACGGGTCACTGAAAGATTCTCTTTATGTTATTACATGTTCAAACAAACCAACAGTGAAAGAGGCATATAATTTGTCTAACCAACAGAAAAGAAAATTTTCTTCTAGTGAGGATATAACATATCTTTGGCACTTGAGACTGGGTCACATCAATCTTAAGAGAATCAAGAAACTCGTTGATAGTGGAATTATGGATCCAATCCAGGTAGTTCCACATAGAGTTTGTGAATCTTGTATAGAGGGGAAGATGACGACCAGGCCTTTTAAGGCAACAAAGTCTCGAGCAAATGATTTGTTGGACCTCATCCACTCTGATATGTGTGGACCTATGTCAACACAAGCCCGTGGTGGGCATAGATACTTCGTCACCTTTACAGATGACTACTCCAGATATGGATGCGTTTATCTTCTTCACCAAAAGTCTGAATGCCTTGAGAAATTCATGGAGTTCAAGGCAGAGGCTGAGAAGAAGTTGAACAAATCTATAAAAACACTACGTTCAGATCGTGGTGGGGAGTATCTCAGTAATGAGTTTTTACAGTATCTCGCAGATCAAGGGATTAGTTCCCAGTGGACCGCACCTGGCACCCCTCAACAGAATGGTGTGGCGGAGAGAAGGAATAGAACTCTGTTAGAAATGGTTAGATCTATGATGAGCTATGCCACTTTACCTATTTCCTTTTGGGGATATGCTCTAGAAACAGCGGCGTACTTACTCAATTTAGTTCCTTCTAAATCAGTTCCTAAAACTCCAATTGAATTATGGTATGAACGAAAACCCATTTTGTCCAGAGTCAAGGTGTAGGGTTGTCCAGCATACGTGCTGAATAAGGAAGCTGATAAATTGGAAGGAAGGTCTAAATTGATGCTGTTTGTAGGCTATACTAAGCAAACAAAAGGTGGTTTCTTTTATGATCCAGAAGATCAGAAAGTCGTTGTAAGTACCAAGGCAAGATTTTTGGAAGATGAATTCATAAGAAACCACAAAACCAAGAGCAAAATTGTACTTTAAGAAATTGAAGAGAACAATTCAAATCCATCAGGAGAACCCCGTGGCAGTCTGAGCATACCTGGAATGGGTATGGAACCAGCTGCACGGCCGCCTGTGCAAGATGGTGAATCACAATTGAATGCACCTAACACAGACACATTAAAGGGGCCTTGTCGTAGTGGGAGGTTGCCTCGGCAGCCTGAGCGGTATATGTTCGTGGGAGAGTCTTCTGACTTAATCCCTGAAGACGGACTGAATGATACCGACCCATGGACATACGACGAAGCTATGAGAGACAAGGATGCTGATCAGTGGCTTAAGGCCATGGATTCTGAAATAGAATCAATTACAGCTATGGATGTATACCAGAAATCCTTGCTGCCGGAAGGTTTTCGAGCCATAAGCAGCAAGTGGGTATACAAGAGAAAGAAGGATTCGAATGGTAACATAACGGCATTTAAGGCCAGGTTGGTGGCGAAAGGTTATAGTCAAAAGGAAGGTATTGACTATGATGAAACCTTCTCACCTGTTGCAATGTTAAAATCCATTCGAATACTTCTGTCTATAGCAGCACATATGGATCTTGAGATCTGGCAGATGGATGTCAAAACCGCGTTCTTGAACGGGTACCTTGAAGAAGGTCGTGACATCTACATGCAACAGCCAGAAGGGTATGTGCAGAATGATCATGAGCATCTTGTCTAGAAGCTTAAGAAGTCACTGTATGGACTTAAACAAGCTTCAAGGTCATGGAACAAACATTTTGATGATGTGATCAAATCCTATGGATTTTCACAGTGCAAAAACGAGAGTTGTGTGTACCGTTTATGTGTCAGTGGAAGCGTGGTCTTTCTTGCACTTTATGTAGATGACATTCTCCTATTCGAAAACGATGTGGAAGTGTTGTCAGGCATAAAAGGTTGGTTATCCGAGCAGTCTCAAATGAAAGATCTGGGAAATGCTGGTTACATCCTTGGGATCAAAGTCCTACGTAATCATAGGAAAAGGATGTTGAGCTTATCTCAGGGTCCTTACATTGATACTGTGTTGGCTCGTTTTAGCATGCAAAATTCCAAGAAAGGCTTGCTGCCTTACTGTCATGGAATACGTCTTTCAAAGTCACAGAATCCTATGACAGAGAGAGAGAAGAATGAGATGGCTTTAGTACCATATGCTTCTGCAGTGGGAAGTCTCATGTATGCTATGCTTTGTACGAGGCCAGATATCTGCTATGCTGTTGGCATGGCGGCAAGACATCAATCCAATCCCGGTCAGGCACATTGGAATGCAGTCAAACACATTCTCAAGTATCTGAGAAGAACACGAGACTTATGTCTTGTATATCAGTGTGAGAACTTGTGTCTTGTTGGGTACACGGATTCGGATTTCCAGGCGGACCAAGATGAGAAGAGATCGACCTCTAGATATGTGTTTACCTTGGGAGGAGGAGCTGTATCTTGGAGGAGTGCGAAACAGAAATGTATCGCGGACTCTACCATGGAAGCTGAATATGTAGCAGCTTCAGAAGCTTCAAAGGAAGTTGTATGGTTCCGGAACTTCCTCCTAGAGCTGGATATTGTTCCAAGTCTGCCTAAAGCAATCACAATATATTGTGACAATGCTGGTGCAGTGGAAAACTCGAAGGAACCCAGGTCTCACAAGGCTTCAAAACACATAGAAAGAAAGTACCACATCATACGAGAAATCGTAGCAAGAGGCGATGTGCAAATCCAAAAGATAGATACGAATGAGAATCTAGCTGATCCATTTACAAAGGGCTTGCCTCAGAAGATCTACGAGGAACACGTTCGTGCTCTGGGACTGAAGATCTGAGGCTGGACATCTTATGTCCCATTTTGTAATAGCTAGATTGAATAGACACACTTAATACTCTGTAAAAGTAATGGTATTATGCTTTGAGTATGAGTGGGAGATTGTTGGGATTGTATACAGAAAGCATAAATGATTAAGTGTTTGTATACTGGCCTTCATTTATGTGTTACATCAACAATTCTCGCTATCGGATAAATATGAACATATAACGAACTATAATATCCTTTTATCTCGTAGATAGGGATGACCATATGGTGTGTAGGAGATCACAGAGGATCATATGGTTCGTTTGACCTAGCGAGATATAAACAGTATCACAGCTGAGACGGTCCCTGGATAGGCTGTCGGTCTAAGCTGCGGCACATCGGTTTATAAGTGGGCTTATCCTAGCTACTTGATGTGTCGGTACATATTTATGTATTGATGGGATCAACAGTGGGATGTGTCATTCTCATTGACATATGAATGAGCCAGATCCCTAACATACTTCCTATGATCTTAAACCTTACTGAAGGATAAGGGGCATACACGGATTGACCACACTTTGATATGCTATGGTGGCGAGTCTTACATGTACTCCTATACCTGCACTTTGGGTGTTGGCAATTTGTGTGGGGTCTGCTTAGGCTGGATGTATAGGTAAGCATATCCGTTTCAGGATGGTGACATTCCCTGATGAGATCACAAGGTTCTTTATGCTAAGTCCTGCAGGCTGAATGATTTGTTCAAGCATAAGAGAAAAGGGGTGAGTGATACTAGTCAGGAAATAAGATATTAATTAATTGTGGTTAATTGTCATAAACCAAATTAATTAATGAATGTCTAAAACCTTAAATATATGGATCATGTTAGTTTAATGCAACCCGTTCCTAATAACGTGGTAATAAAGGGGCGAGTCAACATTGTTACCGTGGTGAAGGTTAAAACAATGTTTTATTAATTAATTACGTTCTGGGTTGAATGATCGATGCTAAATCTGCATACAAATCATAGCATAGAGCAAATACATTTATAAAACCCAGAGGTTGTCGAACCCACAGGGATAGTACTACGAAGGGAAATCATATACTGAATAAGGTTTTCAGATCTTTTGTTTGGGTAAATCAATTCAAAAGGGTTTTGAGTTTTTCAAAGCAAGGAAATTAAAAGGGATAAAACAAATATTAAAAAGCACAGATTCTAGGGAAATCTACCAATCTGATCAACATGCAAGAAACAAATATTCAAACCCAGAAAAGATACTTTTGGTGGAAAATCTATTAATGTGGAATTAATTCCTTGGTCGGGCAATTAAAACCTAGATTATTAACTAGTGATTATCTCCTCTCGGTCTCAAAAACACAAGTTAATCAATCTCATAAAGATCTAGATTAATCCTACAATTGAATTCTTCTTGGTCGGACAAAAAATCAAAAGTATTAAATCCTAACTTCCTATTATCAATTTTCACCTCTCGGTCCTTCAATTAATAACTAAAACCTATTCCAATTTTCATCTCTCGATCCTTCAATTGAAAAATAGATTTGAAATAAAACATAGGATTTAAACCAATAAAAGGGTTTGAATTATTGAATCAAAACATGTATCACAGAAGGAGAAACCCTAGAACTTGTTTAGGGTTCTAGCCTAACATATTAAAGATAAACATTGCAGAGAAAAATAAAGATTGCATTAAAAAGTAAAGGTTCAACAAAAAGTAAAGAGGAATTCTAAAGAAAACATAAAATAAAGAAGTGAAAACTAAAAGATAAAAAGAAGGCTAAAAAATTTGAAGGCTTATGAATTCTGAGCTAATTATGAGTTTATATAGAAGTAGGGTTGAGGCCTTGGATGGATATCTTCAAAAGGTATGATTGATTGCTTCCAAATTGATGTATATCTTGTTCCCCAAGCAATTCTCGCCCAAAATATATGAAAATCTCGCCAAATCTCGCCAAAACAGTTTGTCTTGGCCGAGATGGCCCTTGCCACGGCCGAGATGGAAAATTCGGCCCGGCCGAGATGGATTTGATTTTGGTCGAAACAGAGACGTTTCTCCACTTCCGACCCTTTTGTGCAGTCTCACGGTTTTAGCCATAACTTTTGCATCCAAACTCCGATTGATCCGATTCCAGTTGTGTTGGAAAGCTAACTAAAAGATCTTTCAAATGACATGCGCCATTAGCTCAGATTCCATCGGTGGAAGAAGTAGTGACTGTTCTTTGAACATCTGCTGCTTTCGGTACGGGTTTCCATTGGATTTGGCCTAAAACCTGCAAAATCTCACCATGACAAGCATAATACCCTCTAATATACACTCATGCTCAGTTTATTCAAGAAAATACACTAAAATGCTTAAAAGAAAGGAAAAACAATGCGATAAGAGAGTAGAAAAACGAGCTTATCAAACCCCCCAAACTTAAACACTTGATTGTCCTCAAT
>JAPKLW010000678.1:215045-246623 GCA_026898455.1 Plectranthus barbatus
CCAAGTTCTTCCTCCTGCGTCGATCACCTTCATTTTCATTGATGATAAGGGTACCACTGAATATGTGTACGATATATCTACCCACGGCGAAACTTTTGCAACAGCCTCCTCAGTCAAGATATCATCGCGCGCAGATGCCTTAGCTCGTTTTTCATCAAACCATTTTTCAAGAATACCTCTGTAGGTGCAATAATTGAGCATACAGGCAAACGTCGTGCATTCTGTAAGCGAGCGTTGAACACCTCAGCTGCATTTGATGTCAAGAAACTATATCAACGTACGCGACACTGTGACCTAGCCCATCGCTCTGGTCCGACTTCCAATAGTTTCTGAAAGGCTGCTGGTTTCTTTTGATTAATCATGTCCATCGCTTGTTGATATGTTGCAGACCGGTAAGCGTATGCAGCACGCTGGTAGAGCGCAGCAATGTCCGGACCGAACCCTGTCATTTTATTGAGAAGATGGTAAAAACATAAACCGTGTGGCACATCAGGATAAACTTCACTCAGCGCATTGGAGATACTTATATGTTGGTCTGAGACAATCAATAATTGATCACTGCATCCAAAAGAAATCCGTAATCGAGACATGAACCATTTCCAACACTCATCATTCTCGATGATGCTAACGCCAATAGCAAGTGGAAAGACATGTTCGTTACCATCTTTTGTGACGGCAAAAAATAACACGCCTTTGTTTCTACCCTTTAAATGAGTGGAATCAACCACGATCACCTGTCTTAATAAGCCGTTCTCAAATGCACTCCGAGATACACCTAGAGCAACGAATAAATGACGAAATCTTCCATCAGGTGCAATCTCCAAATCTGTTACCGTACCCGGATTGCATTGTCGTAACACCTCCAGATATTTGGGCAGCATAAAAAAAGAATCTTCTATACCACCATATATCATCGAAATTGCCGCATTTCGAGCTTTAAGTGCAACACCATAGCTAGTACGGATGCCAAATGTTGCCTGCAACTCCGCCATAATTTCTCGTGGTTTTATGATTGATCCTTGCCGCCGCATCTTTCGAGCAAAATATGCAGCAACAGCTTTGGAACGGACATTTCGGGATCCTATGCCTGCAAGATTCATAAGACAATCATGATTACGATGAAACTTGCGTATGATCCAGCAACTACCTCTGCACGATGCCCGTATTAGGAACGAACAAGATGCACTTCGTTTGCAACTGTACTCAACGCGAGTATTAGATGAGCGCACCACTTTAAATTCAACACGGTGCTCCATATGCCACAGAGATACCGCAACTAGAAGATCATCATTCGTATAAAACATAGAGTTCAATGAAAGATCTCGATCTAGTATGGCTGCAACATCTCGTACCACTGGTGATTGTGATGAATCCAACGAAATAATCGGAACTAGCCAATTATTTAGTTTGCCTTAAACTTCACATGAATCTGGGAGAGGATGGGTTGGCATAAGATTCGATACAAACGCACTCATTCCACCAGCTGATCGGATCCATGCAGAAAATTCAGCAACCATAAAATTCTTTAATGCATCAGAATTGATGAAATCTTCATCATCACTAGACTCCTCCTCGGATTCCTCGTCCTCCTCTTCATCATTAGAGTCAACAATATGACCCTCACTTGTTGAGTGGTGACCTGTATTTTCATTCTCCTCCTCCTCCTCCTCGTATGGATGCTCATATTCTTCATGGGGAGGCTCATCATTTAAATTGGGTATTTGGAAGCTCCGACTACCACCTTCTGAAGACGTACCAAAAATCAATGAGTCCCCAAATCTTTGTAGATCTTCCAAACCTGGACTAAAATACTGGTAAATTGGTGGACTGCTTGATGATAAGAACGGCCTGTATGGGGATGGCTCCCGATGTGAAGTCCCAACACCGGTACTCGCCGTATGATTCATAACAATATAAACATGCGGCTCCGAATAAAGAGCAACCAGTCGTTGAAGATCCAATCCGTCACCAACAATGATTTTACAAATCTCTCACTACGGGATTTGGCAGTGTAATAAATGTTATACTCACTGTGTATGAATTCCGCATCAAAAATAAGTTGAATGTTGCTTCTTAATGCGGTAATGGAAATATTGGTGATCGGTATATAAACCAATCGTTCTTGTCCGGCAATGTAGTTGCACGAGTCGTCCCATTGCCCATTGTAGTGAACTATTACACTACACCAATCCTCCATTTTCAGTAACAAGTATATTTATTTTGATGAAGAGAGACAGAGATGAAAATGAAGAAAAATTGAACTGTGACGAATGAAGAGAGACAGAGAAGAAAATGTGTGTGTCACCACCGAACTTCACTTCAATTATATAAGTTGTAAAGAGTGTCGGCAAATACACATAAATAATTGAAATTGAAGGATATACAATTGATAAAATAAAATAATTGTGTTGATTTTAATTTTCAACAATTTCAGTGTACGATTCATTACCCTTCACATAATATTTCCAACAATTTCAGTGGACTCATCAAATCAATATGCTTGAAGACATTATTGCATTTGTATGCAACGACAAAATAATTAAAATTTTGTCCAAAATTTGATAAAAAATTATAGAAATAAAGTTTTAATTCGTGAATTTCAGCTAGACCTTGAGATTTTAACTTGATCAAAATTCACGAATTTATATATTTTAAATTGAGATTAAAATAAAGATTTAAAACATCTAAAAAAAAAACGACCGAGTCGCCACCGATCCCACTCGATGGCTCTCGGTCTCACTCGGTGGTGGGGACCACACATTCCCACACAATAATTTACAGAGTCGCCACCGATCCCACTCAGTGGCTATCGGTTCTCACTCGGTGGGGACCACCAAAATAAAAAAATATAAAAAAAAGAGTGCGACCGAGTCGCCATCAATTCCACTCGGTCGCA
Source organism: Plectranthus barbatus (assembly GCA_026898455.1). Lineage (NCBI taxonomy): Eukaryota > Viridiplantae > Streptophyta > Magnoliopsida > Lamiales > Lamiaceae > Plectranthus > Plectranthus barbatus. The sequence goes on from JAPKLW010000678.1 coordinate 217,942, forward strand.
CTCAGTGGGACCCGTTCTCTCTCACAACATTAATTTCAAATAATAAAAAAAATACCGATAGAGACTCATGTAACCGAGTGCCACCACAATAACTTTTTGAAAAATTATAACTGATTGAAAAAAATTCCATTTATGCAAATATATCTATAAAATTAGTTAAAAATTGATTTTAACTAATTGATTAGACTTAAGTGTCAAAATTTTTGCGATCAAATGATTGGGAAACTAATTCTAATGCTAAATTATGTACTTTTGGCTAAAATTGAAATGAATACATAAAAGTGGCTAAAATTGAAATGTGTTTTATCAAATTGACTATTTCAAATAGTTTAGACTTTTGTTTATTGCTCTAAGTTGGGGAAATAATATATAAATCGGAACGTACAACATTGTGGAACATTATCTTATGTCTATTTGATTATCTTTATTTAATGATATCATTTACAATTATATTATTTTATCATGTATTATTTTAATATTTTCACGACAGATTTTGACAATTTATTTGACTTTATCTAATATCAACCTAAATCCACAGAATTAGTCTGATGTCTTTTTTTTTTAAAGATTCATGCAGTTATATATTATAGGAATAATATTTTCACTTCATGATATAAAAAATAGTTTAATTATCAAATTAAGACAAAAAAAATTAATTTAAAACTTGAATGATTTTAAAATTTATTTTGTGACCTGATATTAGAATCCTCAATTGAGAATTTTATAATTTCATATTTTTGGACGGTAAAGATTGTATGGCTTAGGTTACTTTAATATTATAAAAATAATAAAATTTCGAGGATAGTTTATATTTAATGCTTTTAAATAACTATATATGACTATTCTAAGCCCACTGAAGATATGTTATATGTTGGATAAATATCCCACTAACCTACAGTTATTTTAATTTTTAATATTAACAAAGAAAAAAAAAGTCCGTCAGAGTTATTTTACCAATGAATATAATTAAAGTAGCATGAACCACTTCAAAATTAGGAAGCATTCCTCTCATTAATCCTTTTAATCTAATTTATAAAATGTAAGTGAATGCAAATTAACTTTGGAAATAATGAAATCCATCACATTTGCACGTAGCCACTAAATAATAATTAAAATTATATTTTTTAATCAATCGATATTGTAAAAGTGAACGAAATACAGTATGAGTTTGAGTTCTCTTTTACACTTTACTTTGTTTTGTGATAATTTTCATTAAATCTTTATGCAATATTTATATATTAGAATAGGGCATTAACAATCCTACTAGAATCGAAGAAAATTTCAAAAAATACAAACAAAGGCCCCCAAGCCAAAGAACTTGACAAACTCTTTGTAAATACATCGGCGATTTGTTCTTCAGAGGGCACAAAACGCCTTTGAATCCACCAACTCTCGAACAAACTGGTAGTCGATGTCAATGTGCTTGGCACGCTTATGAAAAACTGGATTCTAAGTGAGAAAAAATGGCTAGATTTATCAGAGTAGATGATGGGTATCTCGGTAGGCATGACATGAAGATCACACATGTTATTAATGCAATTTAAAATATATTATTCTTCAATTGAAAAAATATTTTTGCATACTCATGAGATAAATACAATTTATATTTTATAAGTATTTCCTTGATTTAGCATTTTTTATGCAATATTTTAAGTATTAGAGTATTTTTATTAATATATATCAAATGGATATAATACTAAATCTTAAATTTAAATTAATTGGGTAATAGATAAATTTAAAATTAATTATATTCTCTTATATTAAAATATAAATATAAATATAAAAAATATTTGCGTGCAATGCACAGGTATAAATCTAGTATAGAGTAAAAGAGATTACAACAGCTCCTATGAATTAAGGGAGAAAATATAGAAAAGGATATAAAAAGATTTAAAAAAAATCATATAAGAGTTATATAATATTATTTCATTTATTATTACTTCAAAAGAATATATACAATATATTTAATTGTTAAATAGAAATATAGAGTTCGAGGAACAGATGGAAAGAGTTTAGTCTTCGAAGAAACAGAGACAAATGTAAAGCTCGAAATTAAAGGGATTGGTAAGAGTTCTAAGCCTCGCAGTCAAAGGGACTGGAACTAGTTCGAAGCTAGTACTTAGAGAATTGGGTAAAAGTTCAAAGCTCACAGTTAAAAGGACTAGTTCGAAACTCGCAGTTAAAGGAATTAGTAAGAGTTGTTCACCGTCAAAGGACTAGTACAAGTTGCTTGCAATCAAAAGGTTCATAAACTTAGAGTATACAAGATATTTAGATACAATGAATTTTCTCAATAAACTCTGCAGAGATGTTCGTGGAGCTAGACTAAGTTTGAGTATTGCTGGGGTTTATCCAAACTATTGGATAACTCGAAGTACTGAGGATGTGCCAAGCTGATGTGATATTGAGTTTAAGGTAGAGAATTATTGCAATGTAGTCTCAATATTTAGATTAAGATTAGGAGTCGACAAGACTGTGGGTCAACTATACAAGGTTTCGAGCAGGGGTCTAGGAACTCGTGGACTGCCTAGTGGCGGCTGAACATATGAAAAAGATTATGTGTATCTAGCTAGTTTCCTAGTTAAATGAGATTATATCCATATCTAAATATAATATATTTGTGAATATATTAAGATATTGAAATCTTAACCATATCTTATTCTTTCAACTTTATGATCTAGGAATCTCTCCGTATAATACTCATGTTCCTCACCACTGTAAACTTGCTCAAATATAATGTAGTTGCTGAAGAGAGACTAGATTAGAGGGAGAGTAGAATTTATTCTCCCCGATAACTATGTAACCTTAAATTTTGTTCTTCACCTTGAATAATATATATTACTATAAGTTTGGGAAATAGACATAGAATTTTCGCTCGAACCACTATAAATTATTGTGTCCTGTTTATTTATTTTATTTATTATTTATTTTTACAATCACTTCAATTCACAATACAATAACTTTCTCCAGTCACCCATTCACTAATCCAAAATCTAGATGAGAAGAAATTCGGAAGCCGACGTTAAATTACTTTCTATTCACCCAATCATTCCAAAAATCTCACATTAACCATGTATTTCTTCCATTTTTACTATTTATTACTTCATTGATTGTTTATGAAGTCATTGCAATCTTTATCAGACACACCAAAATGTCTTGGTAACAATAAATAAATTACCTTGTCACGCTTGAAACAGAGTAAATAAATGCAGTCACTCAAGACAAAATAAAAGCTCAACCAACAAAATTTCTTTTCAATCGTTGTTTCTACTATTCTTTGAACTAAACCTCAGTTACCCATCTCAGATAATTTTGGAAATTCACTATACTATAACTTACATAAATTAAGAACAGCTTAGCAAATGCCACAAATGAAAAATAACAAACATAACCTGAATATAATACAACTCAATCACATGATGTACATTAAACCTTAAATAGCCTATTTTATTATCCTAAAATCCTAATTAACCAATTTTATGTTGAGATGTAAAAAATGGTCATCATTGTTTGCCATACTCGTAGCAAAATCCATCAACATATCAGTATTTGATCAAAGGAAAAACAAAATCAAATTAAAATAAAAAAATTATTAATTGTAAAAAATTGAAATTTACTCGTAGCAAAAGGTAAGATTCTATTGCAAACACGGTATAAATCGCAAACGGGTGAATCATAAATAGTTGTATATGAAACTAATCAAATGGCACAAAATTACAAATCAAGTCGCAAAAGCACTATTTTTTTAAAAAAAAATTCATTGATTTTTATAAGTTGCAAATGAAACAAAATAAATTACACAAAAAGCAAATGCAAATGGTCGCAAAGCACCCCATTTACTTTTTTAAAATTTTTTATTTTGTTGATTTTATTAAACTTTTTTTATTTGATTAATTTTATTTAAAAATAAATTAATGATTTATTTAAAATTAAGTCGAAAACTCTCTCTAAAATATTAATAAAAATATAAATCAACAATTTCAAATCACAAACATTAACTCTTTTGATTAATCTAATAAATTATAAATGTTAAATAAAAAAATTAAACGTCAGATAAATGAGTTGGTCTCCTGAGAGACGGTCTCACTATATTTTATTGTGAGACGGATCAAGATCCTTACCCACCTTATTCCACTCCACGAGTACCCTTCTTCCTCCTCCACGCCATCTTCAAAACCAGAATTACATCATTTAAACTAAATGAATACATCATTTATAGTAAAGGAATACATCATTTGAGAACAAAAAAAAACTTAATTGCTGAAAAAAAAACTTAATTGTTGAATATATCATTTACAGTAAATGAATACATCATTTACAATAAAGGAATACATCATTTACATTAAAGGAATTTTTAGCTGTATCTTGACGGAGGCCATAGAGTTCTTGAACGGCGATGAGAAATCCAAACTTCACTCCAATTTATACAACAGTATTTCCTTTCTCATCTTCAAAGCTTTTCCCTCTCCCTCTCTCCCCCCTTCTCTCTCTCTCTCTCTCTCTCTCTCATGCCCTCTAAAACCCATCGTTTCTCTCAAGAATGTCAATTAATTGCAACAAGCTACAAAATCTCCCACAGGAGGAACAAGGAGGCCGTTTCTCCACAAGGGAGTAGAAGTGGTGTCGCAATTCGCGCAGCGGCGAGCGAGAAGAGGGTCGCCGACGGACGAGACGTTGGCATGGGTGCCGCCGCGGTGGGGCTTGGCGGAGGAAGGCGGGGGCGTGTGCTTGGAGGGGAGAATGTTCCAGCCAAAGTTGTAGATGCAGGAAGAGCGCTTCTTGTCGAGCTGATGGTGGTTGTCATGATGATTAGTCCCCTTCGTCAAAACCTCTGTGGCCATTGCCCATGAAGAACAGCATAGGGAACGAGTTGTTGGGGAAGAAAGTTTTGTTGAGGGAAAAGAGTAGGAGAACGATTTATATTTTGGGTAATATCCATTAAAAGATCCATTTAAAAATATGGGTAGGATTAAATCCGTTTCACAATTAAATATGATGAGACCGTCTCATTGGAGACTTTGCCCAGATAAATTAGGTAAATATTTTTCTTTACTGATAATTTTAGTAATTACCTACAAATTATTGCAATAATGATTGGAGATTTTATAAACCCTGCAAAAATCCTTAAAAAGGGTATATGGTATTTTCTATTTAAGGTTTTTTTTTACTAAAACACGTAAATCTATAAAAATGAATTATATCAATTGAAAAGGCGTTAAAAATGTAAATATAATTTTATTATATTTTAATATCACAAAGGAAACATTTAATATTTTACGGCATATCATATCATGCTGAGTGTACGAGATCCAAAAATAAAATTGGAAATACAGATATATATATATATTCGAATATGCATGAAACCTTGGAAGATATTGAAGATGAAAACGATTCTGCTAAACCTAATAAATTTTGCCCCTTCTCCTCTTTCTTTGGGAATGGCTTTCGAATATAGGTATCGTTTTTCCATAGACGAAGAGATAATCTCACGCTACATCTTCTTTGAAAGGGCGAAGTTTTTGTTCGAGACTAGAACTACCTTCATAGTGAAAGGTAGCGATGGCGAGGAGAGAGTAATCGATTCGGAGAGGTATGCCGAAGGCGCGGTGATTTATTCGAAACAGCAAATTACCCAATCTATGGGTCGGAGGTTCAAGGATTACTTTATGCCCGATGAAACAATCAAACGTCTGAACGATGAGGTAATGATTTTTGTAAAAGGAATAGAGGCCGGCGGTCGGCGGGGTAAGATTCCGGTGGCCGTGGATCTGGAGGTGTGCACAGTGCAGCGAGAGGGCGAAGGGATTGCGGCGACGGCGGATCGGGCTATGAGGGCGGAGTATTTGCCTCCGCTGTACATGTATCCGTTGTCGATAGATTATTCGGCAAACGCTGTATACGAACCTCGACCGACTGTTGCAGTTGTATCGCTGTATTTTTTGCTGTTGGATTTGGCACGTGCTGCGATTCGAGTGGAGGATGTGAAGAAGGGATTGGGCGTGATGAAGGTGTGCTCGATTTGCGATCGAAAACCTACGATTGGAACTCAGATCTCTTTGCTCGGCTGCGGTCACAATTTTCATTACCATTGCATTGCGCGGCGTTTGGGAAGTGATATTTCTTGTCCAATTTGCCATTGCCGTTGCCGGATCGACCGAAATTTTAATTTTTTTAGGTGATTATTTTTCTCACTAATTAATCTTGCTTGTTTTGTTTTTTTTTTTGAATGATTTTTGATGATTATGTTTCTTTCAGATTCAGATACCTAGTTTTATTATGATTATACTCCCTCCTTATTCATTTTCGGTCCGTCCCGTTTATTAGACACTTCCTTATTTGGCAAAAAATTAACAAAACATAATCAAAATTAACTAATGATTATTAACAAACCATAATCTTAAATCACTCCGCCTACATTTCTTGACTTTTTTTTAAGATTGTAATTAGTGATTATTTTATTAATATTTTTTGAATTAATCTTTCTTTAAATATTTATTTAATATTTGTCTTGGTTCATGTGCCACTCCCTCCGTGTCTAATAATATGGGACGGAGGGAGTCGTTTTTTTATGGTTTCTAGATCAATTAATTTTATTTTTATGATTATGTTAGGAGATAATTTTAGTTGAACATGTTTGCTAATCCCCGGATTGTGTGTAGCCCGTAGTGTATTGCGATGCATTTAGCATTGGCATGGTTGCTGAAATTTTCAAAGTATTTCACTTATTTTTCTATGGAATTTATGATTAAATTGCAGATTTGTTGAGAGAATTAAGTTGAAGATGAGAAAGCAGGAGCGAGAGAGGAGGATTAATAATTCTTTCTTGTTTGCCTGGGTGGTTTTAACATTTTCGATTTCTATCTTTTTGTTATTTTGATTTCAGATTTTATTCTAGTTATTTTCATGTAATTGAGACCTATTTATTTTCAAGGAAGTTTGTACTTAATCTAGATTGTATGCATTCAAAACATTTATTTATTGTGGTAATTAGTGTGACTTGTGAGTTTTATTGTTAAATTCTTGCATTCTAATTAAATTCAAATATTTTATTAAAAAATAAAGAATTAAAAATCGACGATATTTCTTGTCCAATTTGCCGTTGCCGGGAACGCCATTCCCATCCCATCGGCTACCGAAAATCTAGTTTTTTTGGGGTGATTATGTTTCTCTTACTTCGTATTATTGATTTGTGATGATTATGTTTCTTCAGATTCAGATTACCTAGTTTTATAATTATTTTTTTTCTTATGGTTTCTAGTTTAATGAACTTTGTTTTTATTTTTATGATTATGTTAATTTCTCTGTGCATGTGATAGTTTTTGAGTTGGGGTTTGGAGATAATTTTAGTTGAACTAGTTTGCTATATGTATTATGTTTTCTTTTTCGTTATTCATATTAAAGAATTTATATTTCGGTATTTGAGATAGAATAATATATAGCAAAGTATTTATAAAAAAAAAGCTAAAATAAAAATGATATATTGATGAGTTTTTCATTTGCTTTTAAAATTTATTTGTTTGAACCAACCCCATACAAAGATAGGAATGAATTTTGATCTTCATTTGTTCCAAAATAAATAAATCTCAATCAAATATTGAGATATTTCTTTTGAAATATAATATATTAATTAAAATATAATATGTCAAAAGATCATCATAATTTATTGAATCGGAATAAAATAATTAAAGGTCATTGAAATCTATTTTTAGGCGGATTTTATCCATTAATCCAAGTTAAATCTATTTAATATATTTTAATTGGGGATTAATAAACTCTATTTGGGATGGGTGATCCATTTGGATATCGATAAAACTCATTTGGGTATAAATAAAACTCACCTAAATCGTTTTGACGTGTCTAACGCAAGTTTTTGCGATTATAGATTACGTGAAGAAATTGGCAACAATAATCATCTTTAACCTCATTATCAGTAAAATAGTCAAGGCTGATTAAAATTTAAAATAAAACCATTCTTTCTATATAAATTCCACCACAAACACTAAAGCATCTTATCCTAACCCCGCCACCCACCTCGCCGCTATCATGACTGGTGAGGCGTCGGAAAATAAAGATGTGGGCGTCGCCGCCGCCGCCGCCGCCGCCGTCCAATCTCAGCCACCCACTCCCGTAAAACCAAAAAGAAATAAGTATGCTTTGGCCTGTGCTTTCTTGGCTTCCATGGCCTCCATTTTACTTGGATATGGTACAATCATTCATCAATCTTTTTCAATTACTTCCGCTAATTTAGGAGCTACCTCAAGAATTTTATCAAATAAATTTTATCAATTAATTACATGCAGATATAGGAGTGATGAGTGGAGCCATAATCTACATCAGGAGGGAAATAGAGATGACGGACATACAAAAGGAGGTAATAATGGGAATCCTAAACATCTACTCGCTCCTCGGCTCCGCCGCCGCAGGCATGACCTCCGACAGACTGGGCCGCCGCTACACCATAGTCATTGCCGGAGCTATTTTCTTTGCTGGTGCTCTGCTAATGGGATTCGCCACCAACTACCCCTTCCTCATGGTTGGCCGCTTCGTGGCCGGCATCGGTGTCGGCTATGCGCTCATGATCGCGCCCGTATACACGGCGGAGGTCGCGCCGGCCTCCGCCCGCGGCTTCCTCACTTCTTTCCCGGAGGTGTTCATCAATTTTGGTAAATTTGTGCTATTTTGAACCTCTAAGTAGTCTTATTTCAACTTTTTTTTAAGTGGTGATTTGTATTACACTATGAGTTGGTCTCGTGAGAGACGGTCTCAACATTTTTTTATTGTGAGACAGACCTTAATACATCATTTTAATAAGTTAAATACATCATTTCATTTTAAAAAAAAACATTATTTGCAAAAAAGAAATACATCATTTGCAATAAAGAAACACATCATTTCATTAAATTCGTTTTACAAGAAAAATGGTGAGACATCATTTGCAATAAATAAACAGATCATTTCATTAAATTCGTCTTACAATAAAAATAATGAGACCGTCTTATCTGAGAATTTATGTTACACTATTACTTCAACACTACATTTACTTCAAAAGAAAATATTATAATTTTTTAATAAAAATATTCATCTAGTTATCGTGGGCAAGTATCTTTATATATTTACACGTATTCATAATGGATAAGTGATACTATTTTTTATAGCATGAAATAACATATAAAGTAATAGAATATTGCCGAACCCTATAGTTATTTAAGAACCATCAAGCTTATAGTTAGAGTGAATCAATACTAAAACATTTATTAGGGTTTTTTCCATCTTAATTAAGTTTAGAGAATGTCTCAAAGATTTAGTGCTTCATTAATCCATTTATTAAACCTAATCAAAAAAGCAACTACGCTAGGCTACTAGGACTAAACATATATACTAATGAATTGTCGTACGTGTTTCGATTTTTCCACACGTCATAATCGAACTTCGTGATGAATCTCTATCATGTATATCAATTATTGCTTCTACTCATGATAAAGAACAAGAAAAAATAAACAAAATTGACTATGCCCATGTGAATTAAACAGTACTATGTTACTTCATATTAAAACATATGTTTAATTTGCTACGATATTTGATTGGATTAATTAATTATTTCAAGATTTCTAATATAGAATTATTTTTAATTGGGGGCAGGAATATTACTCGGCTACGTCTCAAACTACGGCTTCTCCAAGCTGCCCGACCACTTAGGTTGGCGATTCATGCTCGGAATCGGCGCCGTCCCCGCCGTCCTCATCGCCCTCAGCGTCCTCGCCATGCCGGAGTCGCCGCGGTGGCTCGTCATGCAGGGACGACTGGGCGACGCCAAACGAGTCCTCGCGAAAACCTCAGACTCCATCGAAGACGCCCAAAACCGGCTCTCCGACATAAAAGAAGCCGCCGGCATACCCGATCACTGCAACGACGACATTGTATCCGTCCCCAAAAAGCACCACGGCGGCGTGTGGCGGCAGCTCCTCGTCCGCCCCACGCCCGCCATCCGCCACATTCTGATCTGCACCGCCGGGATCCACTTCTTCCAACAAGCCAGCGGCATAGACTCCGTGGTGCTGTACAGCCCGGACATATTCGAGAAAGCGGGCATAAAATCCGACACTGACCGGCTGCTCGCGACGATGGCAGTAGGGTTCACGAAGACGATATTCATACTGGTTGCCACGTTTCAGTTGGACAAGATCGGACGGCGGCGGCTGCTCCTGTCGAGCGTGGCGGGGATGATTGTATCCGCAGCGGGCCTGGGAATCGGGCTCACGGTTATCGACAACTCGGATCGCAAATTGGTGTGGGCCCTAGCATTGTCCGTGTCGACCGTTTTGTCCTACGTGGCGTTCTTCTCGATCGGGCTGGGCCCGATCACCGGCGTTTACACCTCGGAAATCTTCCCGCTGCGGCTGCGGGCCCAGGGGTTCAGTATCGGCGTGGCGGTGAACCGCGTGACGAGCGGCGTGGTGTCAATGACGTTTATATCCCTGTACGAGGCTATAAGCATCGGGGGGGCTTTTTTCCTCTACGGCGGGATTGCGGCGGTGGGGTGGGTGGTGTTTTACACTTTATACCCCGAGACGCAGGGGAAGACGCTGGAGGAAACGGAGGGCTTATTTGGAACTTTCTTTAATTGGAGGTCCACGCTCAGGGAAATCAACCAAAAGAAGAAGGCACCCATTGAAATTGATCTCCACAATTTGCCCTAATTCATATGTATATAAAATTATCATTTCACAACCTGATTTTGAGGCACTATATTAATTATTTTACAATTTTCGAGTTTTGGATTGATAATTCATCTATTCTGTTCTAAATTTAACTATCTTTTGAGTCCTAACTTGATAATAAGGGAAAATTGGTTATTCTATCCCAAAATTTTCACTTTCTCGAAATTAAATCTCAAGAAAATTTTTTCAATTAATTATATCCTATATTTTGATTCTTTCTCTTAATTATATCCCAATAAATTTTTTTCTGATAATTCTATCATGTAATTTTATTCTATCAGTTAATTTTATCCTGAACAGTTAAAGGAGTTCAAATATTGTTGGCTAGATCCTTTAATTCATGTGATTGTCGACATATCATCCACGTATATATTTATTTATATATATATTTTAGATTTTTCCAATTTTAAAAAATTCAATGTGGTTGTCGATGTTATTTATTTTATTTTAGCAACGTGCAATAATTTAATTGGAAAATTATTTTTAAAAATTAAATAAATATCTACGTGGTTGACACGTCGACAGCCACATTAAAGAAAACGGTCGAGTCAATGTATAATATTTTAACTTCATTAACTATTTGGTATAAAATTAATTTATAGAATCAAAATATATGATAAAATTACTAGATAAAAATTTATTGGAATATAAGTCGAAGAAAGAATTAAAAATATAGGGTAGAAATACCTTATGGAAATTTCTTAAGATAAAATCCCAAGAAAGTAAAAACTTTGGGATAAAATATCCAGTTTTTCCCAATAATAATCCCAAAAAATTTAAAGTTATGATTAAATAATTCCAATTTGGTTTATCAAAGTTGAATTCCCAAGTCAACTTTCAAAAGAGGTGAGTGGATGATCAAAGCTGTAGAGATATGGAGGGAAGCATGGACTACTGCTGTGTCTCAAGTTATGTGAATATGATCACTATTGTTTGACTTCAAATCTTCCATGTTGCTACAAAACACATACAACATAAAATAAGAGAGGCAACGTTCGACCTCGAAATACAGTAGTTGACGACTTAATAATACTCTCTCCGTCTCACTTAAATTGTTCATTTTTCCTTTTTCGTACGTCTCATTTAATTGTTTACTTACCTAAAATTTCTTCTATCTCTTACTGCATTGTTTATTGTGTCCACTTCCAAGTAGATTAATTAAGAGGAACGGAGAGAGTACTTTATAATTAAGTCAGATTTAATATAAAAGATAATAAAAAAAGAAAAGTGAGTTGCAGTTAGGGGTTTAAATTAAACCTCTTAGTTGCAAAAACCAATTAGAAAAGGATAATGACACAATAATGGTTGAGATTTAGTGTATCGTGTCGAACTCTTTTCCACAAATCTTAAGTAATGAAACGTCAAAAGAGTTAGGCCCAGAAATTAAAAAAGGAGAGATCCAAATTTGTGGGCACAACTTGTACAATATCTGGAATGTAGTGAAGCTTCATCTAAAATAAATCAAACCCACGTGAAATTGACTCAAACACATGCTTTCTCTCTCTTAATTGCACCTGTCACCCACAATTACGGCACGTTGTCGTTTTGCCTCTATCGCTATCTTTTGATTTTGAACAAGAACAATGAAAATAAGTCATTATTAATCACCCACTATTACATAATTTATTACTCCATCCGTCCCGGGTCTCTTGAGACATTTGACCGTACACGGAGGTTAAGAAAAAGTGATTAGAAAAGTTAGTGAGATAGGATTAGTAAGTTAATGATTATGAGAGATAGTGGGGTATGAGTAGAGTAGGTTTAGTAGGTGATTAATTAATAAAAACATTCCAAAAAAGAAACGTTGCAAGTGTTCTGAGATAGTGGTGGCCATTTGGAACCGGAACCGGCCCTGAACCGGCCCGGCGGTTCACGGTTCCGAACCGGAACCGTCCAAAACGGTTCGGAACCGGAACCGTAACCGTTTTTGGACGGGTCGGTTCAGGTTCAAGAAAAGCCCGAACCGGAACCGGCGGTTTCGGTTCCAAACCGGCGGTTCCGGTTCCAAACCGTTGAAAATATTTTTGAAAATTCAAAAATCGACGAATCAGAGAGCGCCACGTGGAACCGGCGGTTCCGAACCGGAACCGGCCCGGAACCGGCCCGTGGCCACCACTATTCTGAGACGGACCAAAAAGGAACCCACGGGCCGGTTCCGGTTCCATTTTTCCGGAACCGTGGAACCGGCGGTTCCGAACCGGAACCGGCCCGTGGCCACCACTATTCTGAGACGGACCAAAAAGGAAAACGTTGCGAGTGTCCTCGGACGGAGGGAGTAAAATTTATTTATCTTCGTAAAATTAAATTGTTATAAGAAAGCATGCATATCACTATTACAAGCTGATTTACATAACTCTAACCAATAAATATGGTACTTATAAAATGATACAATGGTAAAACAAATTATGATAGCAATTACTCGAATCCAAAATTCTATTTATAATGTTTATGAAAATTCTAGTAAGGGTTACTATATTCTTAAATTAACAAAAAAAAATTTCATTTTTTGTTTTATAGCATCAATTTATAGATCATTTTTGGTTTATGGAAATCAACGCCTGATTTTTATTATGAATATAATATATGAAAAAAATATTAAAACCAAATCTTGGTTTAATTAAATGAGGTGTTGGCTCATTTTATTTTTAAGATTTTCCCAAACATTATATTTCATACATAAATTCTTTGAAAATCTTGCAATTGATAGCTTAAAATAACTAAATGATTAGAAAAATGTTTATGAGAAAGAAAAGGATACCGGCTTTGACAATTAGCATAGTAGGTGCTTGCTTTTGCTCAGATAGAAAATTCTCCTTCACAACTTAAACCGTCATTGTCAAAATATAATTCAAATAAATCCAGCCACAAATATGTACGTAACTTAATCTATCATGTCACATAAAATATGTGGTTCGTTCTATTCTCTATCATCTTTCTTCAATTGCAATTTGCTCTAACTCAACTCACTCGCATATAAACTGTCGGGATTGCAACTCTGATATTAGTATGATATCGTTATTTTTAGGTTGAACAAGTTAGTACAATTTTTTTTTTAACTTCTTCAAAAATTCTTATACTAATGAAATTATATGAGTTTTTGTATTTAATAAAATATTTCCTTTTTTTGTTTCAGCCTCAGCCCGTCGATGTTGACCGTGGGATCCGTCATTTGATTGCCGAAATTTAATTAGCTAGCAAGCTTATATCAAATAATAATGACGCAGTTTTAGTCAACACTAGACTTCACTCGCAATATTTTTCAAATTTCCTTTTTTAAGACCATTGAAATGGAGCTACTAGATAATGAAATAAATGCAAAAAATAAGGATAGAAGTAGAAATTGAATACACAAGATCTTTGATGCTTTTTTAATGTTTGATTCCTTAAAGGAATCCAATGTGTTTTTACAATCATAAATGCAGATTATTTATAAAAATTTGTATATTGGTTTTATCTATTAATGAACATATGTGATTTTTCAGCAGAGACAGTTCATCGAATAGACACGTCTCTTCAGATAATGCTTATGATGACCATACTATATCACCTCTCCGGACCTCCATTGTTGCCACCTACTGGACGAGTACTTCAACTAGTGATGTCCTTAGAACTAGATAGACCAGGTCTGAGGAGCTTGCCTTCAATATGTTGGAAAGAATCAATCAAAGATGGAGGAGATCAGAGAAGATTGAGGAAAGATATTAGCTCAATATAAACTGGATCACTTCTACCTTATCTTTTGTTCTTTCCTTTTTTGTATATCTCATCATCTCTCTATAAGAAGTGATCATGTAATTCAATAAAGATATGAAAAATAAGAATCATTTTCAATCTCTTTTTCTTCTATGCCGACATTACTATCCAACATGGTATCAGAGCAGGATTAGCGTCCTGACTCTGTTACTCTAAAAAAAAACCAAAATCAAGGCTCAGAATGTGAGCCTACCAGATCAAATTCACTCCAAAAAAACCCTTTCAAAATCAACTTAAACCAAGGAACTCAGATTTTATTATCATTACCGTTCCATTTATCAATCTCTGCCCTAGACTAGATCAAGACAACAAACTAATTCTTACCTTCTTCCTCTCATCCCTGCAAATCAGCTATGTCAGAAACAGAAGCCAAAAATGTGTTCAAAATAGCAGAAAACATAAATCTAGGATTCAAGTATGATGAAAACAACTACCCAATTTGGTCTAGATTAATGAAGGTGGCCATCGGAGGCAGAGGAAAGACAAAACATATTACAGGCGACCCCCCTCCACCTAAACGAGGAGAAACCAGCTTCACACAGTGGGAAGAGGATGACTTGACTGTGTTTTCCTGGCTACTTCAAAACATAGAAACCAAGCTCATGTCTAGGCTCACTCAACATCAGACCGCTAAAGCTATCTGGGATAGCTTGACAGTCACCTATGGAACGACGTCCGACCCTCTTCAAATCTATGACTTGGAGGTTCGTGCTAAAACAGTAAAGCAAGGGGAACAAAGTGTCGAATCCTACTGGTTCGAACTAACAAGCATATGGCTTAATATTGATCAGAGAAATTCAAATCCTCTAGACTGCTGTAACAAGGGAATTGAGATGTACTTGCAGATTGTTGAACATAGGAGATTATTCCAGTTTCTCTCCAGTCTCGACGCTAAGTTAGATGGAATTAGACAATATATTCTGAAGGAATCTCCCTTACCTTCACCGGAGGTGGCGTTTTCCAGAGTCCGATGGGAGACAGCCCGGATGCAGATACAGCAGATGGCTATCGCACAAGGACCTGATTCCCAAATTGGATCGGGATTCGCTGCGAAAGGGAAGGGAGAACAAAGCCGGCGTAATCCACCGCGAACGAAGATTGACAAATCAAAATTGATTTGCACCCACTGCGGAATACGAAAACATATGAATGAACAATGCTTCCAACTCGTGGGTTACCCGGAATGGTGGGAGGACGACCACAAAACCACCGGAAAAGGGAAGGTTGCGATGGGTGTGGAGCCCGGCGAGAGAACCGGGCACGCCTGTGATGGCTCTTCCATCACCGGGCAAATAGAGGGTGCGGCCGGTCGGAGGATCTGCAGAGGGGAGGAGTGCAGCGGCTATGTTGAGAGGTAAAGGGTTTGGTATTAAGCCAAACCCTTCTTTTAAGAATCAGCACTTGTCAATTTTACCCCCCAGTATTCCATTTATTTCCTCAATTTACCCCTCTTCTTTGTGCAAATGTTACCCATCATCCTTATGTAACCACACTCACACACCTAATCTCGTACATTTGTATATTAAAAGTTTGATTTTCGATTGTGGTGCTACCGACACGATCCAATTTCTTAAACCTTATCAAATCACCCAAAACACATATCCAAACAGCTAGTGGAGATTTAATACTTGTTGTAGGATCAGGCGCTATACAAATTACCCCTACTTTATGTCTCTCAAACTGCCTTTGTTCCTTCTCTATCTCATAAACTACTTTCTATTAGCCATGTGACTCGAGAATTAAATTGTACCCTTCTTATCAAGCCGTTCTTCTGTATTTTGCAGGATATCAGGACGAATGAGATTATTGGGCATGGCACTGAAAGGCTTGGACTGTACTGTGTAGATGAGATAGCTCAAAATGGTACTGTGTTATTTTACTAAAGGATCTCAAAATCAAGAACTTTGGCTATGGCATAGACGGTTAGGGCACCCTTCTAATAGTTATCTGAAATTACTTTTTTCCAGTCTAGTTAAAAATTTTGTTATTCCTTGTGATTCTTGTATTTTGGCCAAAAGCCATAGACGTTCTTTCAAATCTAAAAAAAACCGTGTTGACTCTATTTTTTCGTTGATTTACTCAGATGTGTGGGGTCGTGCCCCTGTCTCAGGAGGCTTTAGGTTCAAATATTTTCTTCTCTTTGTGGATGACTGCTCTCGTATGACCTGGGTTTATTTTTTAGAAACAAAATCTCAAGTTTTTGAAAATTTTACTAAGTTTTATACTATGATACCTACCCAATTTCACAAAAACATTCAAATTCTCCGCTCTAATAACGGTGGTGAATTCATCAACTCTTCTATGACAAATTTTTGTCAAAAAAGAGGTATTCTTCACCAAACATCTTGCCCATATACTCCTGAACAAAATGGGGTCGTAGTAAGAAAAAACTGGATTATTCTTGAAATGACTCGTGCTATGATGCTAGAATCTTAAGTGCCTTCTTCTCTTTGGCCTGAAGCAGTTGCCACCAGTGTTTATCTCCTGAATAGGTTACCCATAAGTCTTCAAACTCCACTCAAATATTTATCTTCTATCACCTCCGTTCCTCCCGCTCTCACTCTTGAACCTAGAGTTTTCGGTTGTTCCGTCTTTATTCATATTCCAAAACACGAGCGCACTAAATTTGACCCATGTGCCGAAAATTGTGTGTTCGTAGGTTATGAGATACACAGAAAAGGATATCGATGCTACAATCCCAAAACTCGTCAGATTGTTACTACCATTCACTGTGATTTCCTTGAAACGGAGTACATCTTTCATAACCACCTTAGAGGTCAGGGGGAGAGTGAAACTATCGACCATCTAAGTTGGCTCCTCCTTCTTAATATTTCTCCTGTTAACCCTCCTGATTTTCAAGAGCCACACATACCAAATGAGCATCTCTCTACAACAGAACAGACAGCACCTGAAGTGCTGCCTCCAAATTCACCTGAACGTCTGATATCCTCATAAGAGGATGAACAAAACCATCCTGAGCCTGAAACTGAACCTGAAACCTCCGAAGTGGCTGATTCTCAAGAACAATATATTTTACCTCCTCGAAGCACAAGGGGCATTCCCCCCACCCCACGTTATTCTCCTGAACGGTCTCGTCGTAACTCCAAGTATCCTATTGGGTCGGTGGCCAGACTAAATCTATCCAAAGATGCCACTGCCTATGAAAAGGCACTATATACATAACAGATTCTGCCTTCTGAAGTTGAGGCTTTGCAAATTCCTCATTGGAGGGAAGTAATTCAGAATGAACTTGATGTCTTAGCTCGAACCAATACCTATGAGAAATGTCAACTTCCTGAGGGAAAGATACATATTTGGTGCAAATGGGTATTCACAATTAAACGGAAGCTGGATGGTTCAGTTGATAGATACAAAGCTCGGTTGGTGGCTAAAGGCTACACTCAAACCTACAGAATAGACTATGCTGAGACATTCTCTCCGGTTGCCAAAATGAACACTGTCAGAATTCTTTTGTCCATAACTACTTCAAAAGATTTGGTCCTCCACCAGTTCGATATTACGAATGCTTTCCTCCACGACAATCTGAAAGAGGAGGTTTATATGCTTCAACCGCCGGGTTTCTCTCATGATTTTGGAAGGAATGAAGTCTGTAAGCTTAAAAGGACCCTGTATGGTCTAAAACAGTCTCCAAGGGCTTGGTTTGGAAGGTTTACAGCGGTAATGAAGAAGGTTGGTTATCTACAAAGAAACTCAGATCATACCTTATTTATCAAGCAAAGAGGAGAGCGTCTTACATGCTTGATCATATATGTAGACGATATGATCTTGACTGGGGATGATCCAGAAGAAATTGTCAATCTCAGGAAAAACCTGTTCCAAGAGTTTGAAATGAAGGATTTGGGAAAGTTGAAATACTTTCTAGGCGTTGAAGTCCTCAGATCACAACGGGGTATTTTCATTAATCAGAAGAAATATACTCTTGATCTCATCACTGAAACTGAACTTCTAGAGTGTAAACCTGTGGCAACCCCAACTGCTGTTAATCACGGATTGCAGATCACAGAAGGAGCTGACCTAGTTGACCGGGGCCAATACCAACGACTTGTGGGTCGGTTAATCTATCTTTCTCACACTCGTCCTGACATTGCTTATGCTGATAGTGTGGTAAGTTAGTTTATGCATCATCCACAAGTAGATCACCTTGAAGCAGCGTTGAGAATTGTGAAATACTTGAAAGGAACCTTTGATTATGGGATTCTCTTCAAGAAATCAAACCATTTGGAGATTCATGCTTACACTGACGCAGATTGGGCCGAAAATCCAGTAGACCGAAAGTCTACAGCTGGATATTTTGCTTTTATGGGAGGAAATCTCATATCATGGAGAAGTAAGAAGTAGAAGGTTGTTGCACTATCGAGTGCAGAAGCAGAATTTTGGAGTATTAAAAGTGGTCTTACGGAAATACTCTGGATAAGAAAGCTGATGATAGAGCTTGGGTTGTATTCTGGAAAAACGTGTCGACTTCTGTGTGACAACAAAGCAACAATAAGTATCTCAGAGAATCCAGTGCAACATGATAGAACGAAGCACGTGGAAGGGGATAGGCACTTCATTAAAGAAAAGATCGAAGAAGGTATTGTTGCTCTTCCTTTTGTCTGCTCCAAAAACCAATTGGCCGACATTCTCACGAAAGCAGTGGACTCAAAAACGTTTTCAGACATTCTTAGCAAGTTGAGCATTGGGAATCTCGATACTCAACTTGAGGGGGAGTGTTGGAAAGAATCAAAGATGGAGGAGATCAGAGAAGATTGAGGAAAGATATTAGCTCAAAATAAATTGGATCAATTCTAACTTATCTTTTGTTCTTTCCTTTTTTGTATATCTCATCATCTCTCTATAAGAAGTGATCATGTAATTCAATAAAGATGTGAAAAATAAGAATCCCTTTCAATCTCTTTTTCTTCTATGCCGACATTACTATTCAACACAATCTTCCGATTTTGGGCCGTTGTATATTGGGTTTTCTCAGATTTTCTTCTTTGATTGACCGGGAAATGGATTCGCACTTTTTGGGTCATAATAATTATCATGATTTGTGTTCTTATAAAATTTTAATTTTTGTTCTTAAAAATCAGTTAGAGAATATTATATTATATTTAATTTCTGAATCTGTAAAAATAATTATTAAACGGAAAAAACTTGCGTTAGACACGCCTAAACGGTTTAGGCGGGTTTTATCAATACCCAATTGGGTTCACCCATCCCAAATAGAGTTTATTAATCCCCAATTAGAATAAATTAGATGGATTAGACTTGAGTTAATGAATAAAACCGGCCTAAACCATTTAGACGTGCCTAAACTGAAACATTTCCTTATTAAAATTAGAACACCATGTGCAGTTGTGCACACCTAACTTAATCAAGAAAAGGTTTTTCTGATTATTTTAGAGACCCGATTATTAATATTAATGTATAAAAATAGCCACAAATCAGCTAAAGGGTTGAATCAAATCAAAAATATTCATTATATTAAACTTATTTTGACAAGTCTACAAGATTCCAAAAGTATAAATGCAATAAACATGCAATGATGTTGCAAACACGTGTCGACGAAAAAACAACTCATTCTCCATCTTTAATGTTTCTTGTTAATTGTCGATTTGTTTGGCAGAAATGTTTCACGCATAAATTCGTTATATAACTGAAATCATGTCTATACATACATGCGTTTCCTTTATTTTCCGCTGAGTAAGCAAAATTACGATTAAAAATATGTGAGGGGTGTTCGCGGTCAGGTTTGGCCGGTTTCGAAGGAAAATCTCGGTCAAACCAATAGGTACGGTTTGAGATTTTTCCAAATCAAACCGGTCGAATAATTTAGCCAAATCAAACCGGCCAAACCATATAAAAACGGTTCGGTCCGGTCGGTTTTTGCGATTTGAAATGAAACATGTTATAAAGTTTTACAATTGCACTAAATATTTCAAAATAAAAACTACACTTCATTTCAAAATAAAGACTACTTTTAATATCAATAATATAAAGTTCTAAAACACAAAATATATAATAAAAAATTACATAGTTCTAAAGTTTTACAATGCACTATATATTTCAAAATAAAAACTACACTTCATTTCAAAATAAAAACTACATTTAATAGCAATAATATAAAGTTCTAAAACACAAAATATAAAATAAAAAAGTCTATAGTTCAACTACAAAATAAATTGAAATTACAGTTAATAATGGAATTAACATAAATATAAAAAAAATACATAATTTTACTTGATTTTTATTTAAAATGTAGTAAATAAATTTGTGTTTTAAGTTTTAAAAAAAATTGCCAGCAAAAATAACACAAGGAAGGATCAAACCCTTATCAACAAGCATATCTAAGCTCCGCCAGCCAACTAACCTATATCATGTCTTGTAGAATATATATATATATATATATTGTCGGTCCGGCTGAAACGGCCGGTTTGGACCTTTAAACTGGAACCGAACCGGTTTTGACCGGTTTCGATTTTTTCAAACTGTCAGTTTGAAAAATGAAATTATAACCGGTCAAATAAATCCGGTTTGAGCGGTTTCGGCCAAACCGTAAACACCCCTAAAATATATATATATATATATATATATATATATATATATATATATATATATATATATAATGATGCCTAAACATGATTTATTAGGCCAAACGAGGTTAATATACCCGACCATTAAGTTTTAATAACAAAATCATACTATTAAGGGGAAATATATACCTAAAAATAATTATGTGACATTGCAATAGTTTTGGATAGACAATTATTTCACTTTTTTAAAGTTGGCGTCTATTTTGCTATGCCAAAAATCACTTTTTTTTAATTTAAAAAATAATTTATATTTTTAATAATAAATAAGATAAATTCTCAAATGAGACGGAGACAGGTTCAAATATTTTTTTTTATAAAAAATTATTTAATTACCAAATATCTTGAATGTCAACATACAAACTCAAAATGAGAATCACTACGTAATTAACACTTATTTGTCAAAGTCGATCCAACAAATTAATTAGAAAAGTAATCATTCTCGAGTTTTTAATACCACTCTAAAACTTAGGGTTTATTATACCCAGTCATGATTTATAAATTTATTATTATTTTTTAGCGTTTGGTTTTTATAAAATGTCTATTATTGTACATAGTGAGTGATTGAGACTTCAATATTTCAGAATTATGGTTTATAATTTTCTTTATTAATTTAAAATATTTTTTTATAAATGTTGATTATGGTCGATCAATTTATAATTGAGACTTATATTTATAATATCTAGTACAATTATCCCAATACAAATTGCTATATCTTTGGTACATACCATATGCCAATAATTAATATCTTAAAATGTAATTGATATTTTAATATGAAAATCTTATCTAACCAAATCCAGATACGTCTTATTTGAATAATCTTATTTAGGAATCAATAGATGACGTGACACTAATAATCTTTGACCCCAAATAAGTGAACTCAAAAAACCAAGTTTATTTTATTTATACACTGATTTATTGCTATTCTTATTTTTTTCCTTAATTTTTTAAGACCAGTTATTACATTTCATTTTTGTATTTCTTTTTATTCAATAACTCTTTTATATTTGATTTTGATTTTTATTTTTCATTAAATTTTTTGTAGGAGTTTATCGTACGAAATTCAGTTATATCATATATAGTGATTTTTTCAAAAATTGTAAACTATTAACTATTAGAAATTAATTACTTTATAATTATATAGTTAATCGAGTATAACAAACTATACTTAAAATTACGACATTAAATCGATATTACAAAAATAAAACTTAAAAAAACATACTCCCTCCGTCCCGAGTAAATTGTTCATATTTTTTTTTCGTATGTTCCACAATATTAGTCCGCTTTCATAAAACAACAAAATTTTCGCACTCATCAATAAAATGTGGACAATTTGACCGGAACGGAGGGAGTATAAAATAATTAACGCAAAAACTTGCGTTAGGCACACCTAAACAGTTTAGGCGGGTTTTATGCATACTTAAACGGGTTCATCCATCCCAAATAGGGTTTATTAATCCTCATTTAAGGTATATTAGATGGGTTTGACTTAGACTAATGGATAAAACCCTCTTAAATTATTTATGCGTGCCTAAACTGATACATTCTCAATAATTAAAATATGAAATGTAGTCCCTTCGCTCGGGGTGTAGTGATTAAAACACATTTCCTGTGACTGAGAGGTCACAGGTTCGAGCTCCCAGGGGACATCAGGGTGTGTGAGTGTGTGTGAGTTTGAGATTAATGTAGACTTATTAAAAATATATATATATGAAATGTAACACAGAGTGTAACATGAAGTCAAGTCAATCGTTGGTTTTATAAAATAAATAAAACTCCCTATCTCCTTCTCTCTCCCCCACTCCTCACTCTCTCATCCTATAAATTCCACCACTCAAACTATTACCATCCACGCCTCTTGTCCTAAACAGCTAGACACAGCCCAGCTAACAGCCAATAACAACGCCGCCGTTCTCCGCCGCTCTGATGTCGGATAAGACGTCGGAGAATAATGGTGTCGCCACCACCCAATCTCATCTAACCACCCCCAAAAAACCCAAGAGAAATAAGTATGCCTTGGCTTGTGCTTTCTTGGCTTCCATGACCTCCATCTTACTCGGATATGGTATAGTTTAACCATTTTTTTTACTGTTTTCAACCATCCCTTTTCCATTTTCAGTCTGGAAATTGAAAAATAAATATTTTTATGCAGCAAGATTTATGGGAATATAAATAAATATTGAAATCTGGTACATGCAGATATAGGAGTGATGAGTGGAGCCATCATCTACATCAGGAGGGAGATACATATGACGGACGTGCAGAAGGAGGTCATAATGGGAATCCTTAACGTCTATTCGCTCCTCGGCTCCGCCGCGGCCGGCCGGACCTCCGACTGGCTGGGCCGCCGCTACACCATAGTCTTGGCCGGAGCTATATTCTTCGTCGGCGCGCTGCTTATGGGCTTCGCTACCAACTACGGCTTCCTCATGGTCGGCCGCTTCGTCGCCGGCATAGGCGTCGGCTATGCGCTCATGATTGCGCCCGTCTACACGGCGGAGGTGGCGCCGGCCTCCGCCCGCGGCTTCCTCACTTCTTTCCCGGAGGTGTTCATCAATTTTGGTAATAATTAATTTACTCTATTTTTTCTTGATCAAAGTTTTTTTCAGAAGTTATGAATTAAATAATGTTTTTTTTTTACCTACTTAATTGTAGTGGTTATTTGTGATATTAATAATAAAACACATAGTGTAATAATTATTTAATTTGGTAATAATTGTACTTAATAGGTATTGAGACAATTGAAGAATATTTTCTTATAATCCGATTTTTAAGGACGAAATCACAGGTGGAAGTGTGAGAAATTGTTTTATTTGATATTCGACATTTTTTGAGAGCTGTCAAAAAGATTTAGTTGTGAAAGTAGCATTATTCAATCGGATACTAAATGACAAGATTGCAAGTTTATCAAGAATGGAAATCCTGTAAAATGATACTCCCTCCGTCCCGGGTCTCTTGAGATGTTTGACCGGGCACGGAGGTTAAGAAAAAGTAATTAGAAGAGTTAGTGGAGTAGGATTAGTAGGTTAATGATTAGGAGAGATAGTGGAGTATGAGAGATAGTGGGGTAATAGTAGAGTAGGTTTAGTGGGTAATTAATTAATAAAAACTTTCCAAAAAAGGAAATGTTGCAAGTGTTCTGGGGCGGACCTAAAAGGAAAACGTTGCGACTGTCCTGGGACGGAGGGAGTACTATATATAAATATATATATATATATATATAAATAATTATTAATATTTAAAAAAAAATCATGAAGTGCGAAGAAAATATGCAACATGGGGCCAACCACAACTCGCCAAGACGCGTGTTTCCTCATGATGCGTCGCGACTTCTTTGAACTAGTGGTAGGCTAATATTTCTCATTTTTATTTAATCTTTTTAATTAATATATCTTTTTGTCTCAAATGATTATCATGCTCAGGTTGTTACTTGCTAGTTCGCAAATGATTATTTCCTAAAAGTGATAATTTAAATACAATAATTGAAAACAAGCATAACTGAAAGAGAATATTAAATAATGGAAACTAGTAAAAAGAATGTGAAAATACTAGTTAGATTCTTCATTTTACTTTATCATGTCTTACTTTTTAGTAAAGATTCGGAATCAATAATTCTATTCCACTATTAAAATTATAAATTTTATTTAATATTTTTAAATTTAACAAGTTCAACCTTATAATTCATCTCACCAAATTAGGATACCAAATAATTTTTAATAATTATTTTCAATTCCTAACTAAAACTTTATTTTAAATTAATTAATTGATAGTCTTAATTTGTGTTCTTTTAAATATTTTATTTTCTTAATAAAAATTAAAATATTTTTTATTGGCAAAAATTTGTATTAGCCACGCCTAAATGGTTTAGGCGGATTTTATGCATACCCATCAAATAGAGTTTATTAATCTCTAATTAAGATATATTAAATAGATTTGGTTTGGATTAATGGATAAAACCCATCTAAAATTAATTTTTGTTTTCATAAAATAAAATTATATTTGATATTTGTAACAGGCATTTTACTCGGCTATGTTTCAAACTACGGTTTCTCGAAGATGCCCGACCACTTAGGGTGGCGATTCATGCTCGGAATCGGCGCCATTCCCTCCATCTTCATCGCCCTCGCCGTCCTCGCCATGCCGGAGTCGCCGCGCTGGCTGGTCATGCAGGGCCGACTCGGCGACGCCAAGCGAGTCCTCGAAAAAACCTCAGACTCCATCGAGGAGGCCAAGTGCCGACTCTCCGACATCAAAGAAGCCGCCGGAATCCCCGAGCACTGCAACGACGACGTGGTGGCCGTCTCCAAAAAGAGCAGCGGCGAGGGCGTCTGGCGGGAGCTCATCCTCCGCCCCACTCCCGCCGTCCGCCACATCCTCATCTGCGCCGTCGGCATACACTTCTTCCAGCAAGCCAGCGGCATAGACTCCGTCGTGCTGTACGGCCCGGACATATTCCAGAAAGCGGGCCTCAAAACCGACACGGACCGGCTGCTGGCGACGATGGCCGTGGGGTTCACGAAGACGATCTTCATCCTGGTGGCGACGTTTCTCCTGGACAAGATCGGGCGGCGGCCGCTGCTCCTGTCCAGCGTGGTCGGGATGATCGTCTCCGCAGTCGGGCTGGGGATCGGGCTGACGATCATCGAGAACTCGGAGCGGCGGCTGGTGTGGGCGTTGGCGCTGTCGGTGGGGGCCGTGCTATCCTACGTGGCGTTTTTCTCGATCGGGATGGGGCCGATCACGTGGGTCTACAGCTCGGAGATCTTCCCGCTGCGGCTGCGGGCCCAGGGGTGCAGCATCGGGGTGGCGGTGAACCGCGTGACGAGCGGCGTGGTGTCAATGACGTTTATATCCCTGTACGAGGCTATAAGCATCGGGGGGGCTTTTTTCCTCTACGGCGGGATCGCGGCGGTGGCGTGGGTGGTGTTCTACGCCATATACCCGGAGACGCAGGGGAAGACGCTGGAGGAGATGGAGGGGCTGTTTGGTACTTTCCTTAAATGGAGATCCACGCTCAGAGTGTTGAACGAGAAGAAGAGGCAGCAGGGGAATAATAATAATAATAATACCGCGGCGGCGGGGCCTTGACAGGGATGAAGGGCTTTTCGGTCATTTACATTATCCGCAACGTATCCTAATTATTTGACGGATTTGCGAGTGTGTTTGTTGCTGTTAAATTAAATCCCACTTAGTTTTACTGTATTTAACAATAATCATTATGTGAGAGAATGAGTAGATTAAGATAATAAGATGTATTAGCATTTAGCAACAAACTGCATCAGCATCAATAATGATGTATCCAGCTCCACATGGAATATTCGAGTGTTTCAAAGTTGAACCAGTCGATTTTTTTTTAGGAGAATTGTCGATCCAGGATCCAAAAGATAGTTAAATTGTTAATCTATGACCCGAAAGATGATTTGTCAATCCAGGACCCGAAAGATCAAACAATTCTCAATCCAAGATATGTTATTGAGGTCCTGGATTGAGAATTGTTTGATCTTCCGGGTCTTGGATTGAGAATTTTTGTGATCTTTCAGGTCCTGAATTGACAATTAATCTTTCGGGTCCTGAATTGACAATTAAACTATCTTTCGGGTCCTGAATCGATAAAACTCCATTTTTTTACTATTGGGCCTTTCAAATTAGTTAATACGCGACACTTAATTTACAGAAAAATCTCGAGTTTTACATACTTTATCACCAACCATCCAATCATAATATTATCAATAATTATTATTTAATTTTATTTTCAATTGTGCTTTCTACGGACGGTTCGGATTGACTATTTTTTATAAATGGTGTAGATCAATCAATATAATTTAGTATATATATAAATTTAAATTAAAAAAATAAATATATCAAAATTGGTTTCTATTTGTAGAGAAAAAAATTGTGAATTGTAGTATGTTTTTATTTAATTATACAAGATTGATACAATTTTATTAGTGCAATGATTTAAAATTAATTAATCAACAATTTTGAGACATGTGTCTCCATTTGATTGACCCAAAAAAAAAAAGAAAGGAAAAGTATAATGGAACCAGGAGGTTAAGGTCTCGTCTCCTCCCACCATGGGCGGTTGCTACAAAATCTTTAAAATATTTTTTTTATATTATTATAGATTACATGGCATGGCATGCAATCTCAGCCCATGAGGTCGTCCTTAATTATGGTCTAAGAACTAAGACAGGAACATAATTAGAGATCAATTATATCTATAATTCCTACTTATGACGTAGTGGTGAAAATATTTATCCTTATACGGCTGTGCTCAATAGGTTGTCGATTCTAAAAAAAATTATATTTATTGAATAAATATCGTTTGATAGTGTTTTATTTTTATAGAATAAATATATATTTTTCGATAGTGTTTAACTATAATGCTTCGATAGGAGACTCTACGACAAAGTGTTATGTCTAATTTATGTCATTTCAATTTTCATATGCAACTTTTGATTTTTCTTTGAAATAGGGCCACCCATATTTCTTTCAAAACATTCTAAGCCTTTCGAATAAGAGCCTTTTGATGAAGAAGTAGTGGATATAATTTTCATAACTTTCATTTCTATGAGGTGATAATTTCTGAAATAATTGCCCAACACACGGCTTTTTTTTTTTTTTTTTGGTCATTTTCTAGATGAATGATAATTATTTCTTGTCATCGCATATTAAATCGATTGTTTTAAAATCTTTTTAATGAGAAGTCCAATCATCTCCTGATTAGTCATCAAACTCTTCCCACTAAAACAATAATACAAAAAATTATACTTCCTTCGTCCCCCTAGAATAGGCCCACTTACCGAATTTGGCGTGCCAATTAAATTGGTCCCTTTTAAAAAATGGCAACTTTTTTACACACAACCATAAAATATTCATTCTACACTCACAATTCTTAATTTCCGTGCCGAAAATAAAGGGACCTATTAAAATGGGACGGAGGGAATATCAAGTTTGAATAGAAAGGAGTGGAAGAGGTGTCGGAATAGAAGAGGACTGTTGTTGGACGTAGGGGTGTTCGCGGTCCGGTTCGGCCGGTTTGGAAGGAAAATTTTGGCCAAACTGATAGGTACGGTTTGAAAAATTTTCAAATCAAACCGGCCAAATAATTTTTTGAAACCAAACCGGTCAAACCATATAAAAACGGTTTGGTCGGGCCGGTTTGACGGTTGGAAAAGAAATATGTTTCAATTTTCAACAATCTACTATAATTTGTAGAAAACTAGGACCTAAATACAAATTAATTGATTTATATTATTTGTTACTACTTATAATAATATAATTTTTATTCTAAAAATCTTATATTTATAATTTAATGTAGATCAAAAGAAACACATGGGTCAAATGTATTAAAATTATAACCTTAAATTAAAATGTAAAATTGAAAGAGATGTGTAAAATTATTATTATAAAGTTCATGCTTAATTTATCTTTAAGGAAATTATATAAAATAATATTATTTAATGTTAATACTTATTAGTTTATTTTTTATAAATAAAAAAATAAAATTAAAACTATAGTATGTTGGCAAATAAATTTGAATATGGGTTAATTGTATGAAAAAGTAGAAACTTAACAAATGAGCTACAAATTATATTAATTAATTATACTATAT
>JAPKLW010000678.1:251623-282989 GCA_026898455.1 Plectranthus barbatus
ATATATATATATATATATATATATATATAAACTTCGATTTCAGATTTTATATTAAAAAAAATTTGTTCTTTGTAATTTAAATTTTATTTTTTATCATTAATTTGGAAACTAATGCAAATATAAATGAGGAAATATGAAAATTTAACTGAAATTGCTGAAATTTTGTTTTTCCACTTGCTCGAAATCGACTACACTATATACTTATTGGAAGTCCTCGTGTTCTTCAGATTAGGGCAGAATAGAAGGACTATGTTTTGCACATGGGGAAGTATTTGAGATTTTATTTTTGATATATATATATATATATATATATAATTAATCTTGTTTGGCATTTCAACGAAATAAGAAAAGTATAATCGAAATAGAGAATATAATATTAATATTAATAATTTTTTTAAGATTGTGCTGTAATTGTAAAAACATTGTTATAATTATAAATTTTGTGAAATTTTTTGTCAATATTTGCAATTAACCCATTGAAAAATGGGTGAAATTTACCTCAATAAAAGATAGTCCTCAACATCCCTCAAAAATTAATTTTTTTCCATAAATCATAAATTAACAGAGCAAATCGAAAAATAATAAGCATTCCCTTAAGTGTATTGGCCAAACACATATGATTAACGATATTTTTGTGTATAAATTCAAATGAATTTATTATTATTAAAAAAATAAATATTAATATTAAACTGTATATTCACCAAAATTTCCCAGATTTTCCGCATTTAGTGAGAATGAAAACAGCGTTGTTTACATCTTTACATTCGTTTCTTCCCTAAAAACTGGACACTTTTTTCTGTCTTTGAAATTACTTTTGCCCAAATCTGAATCTGGGTTTCTTCAAAAGGCAGCATTTTCGATTTCTTCCCCCCAAAGAAGCGTAAACAAGGCGGAGGTTTTTTGTAATAGGAGGGGAAGAAATACGGGTGAAGGGAAGAATGTATGCCATTAGAGACAAGGTTTATGATAAGTTATCAAGGTTTTTTTCCGATTCACAAACATCTAATGAACCGCTAGATCAAGAAATTGAGGTACCTTTCTTTTGGCCACGTTTCTTTCCCGAATAGATTTGTGAATGTTTGCATTTGTTTTATGTCTTTTAGCTGATATTGAGCGATTTGGTGGAGTTTTTTTTTTTTGCTGAATTGATGTTTCCCAATTGATCTATGTGTAAATGCTTTGTTTTCGGGTGTTGGTGCAATGCTGTTGTCTTTTGAGATTTGGTTTCTTAATACGACGATGTTGAATACGGAGGTGCAGCAATGGTGCTTAATTTGATCTGAATTGACAAGGGATCATAATAGGTTTGAATTTGATTGAGTCAAACAACCAGAAAGTTTTTTTTTTTTCTTTTTCTTCTTCTGGAGATTAGATTAATTTGATGGCTGACGACTTGACGAATGATAATGTGATTTGATATCTGGATATGAAGGGTTTGAACTTGAGAATCTATCTACTTTGGTTTACTCTCAATTTCTCAACATGGCTGAAGAATACGATGTTTCTGGAACTTCTTAATGGAGTTGCCCACGGCCAGGATAATGTGGTTTATGTCACATCTACTTATCTGTGGTTAGCTTAGGTATTTTCTTGACAGTAACGCTGGAAACTTTCTTTGAAAATGCTGATTGCACATGTTTCTATTGGATCTGTTTGTATATTTTGATGCTTATTGCATGTGGTTTGTCATATTTTTATTGTGTTATAAGGTCATAAGCTGAGTATGTGGCTCTGCAGTTAAAAAGTTTGTTTTCAATATCTATTCAAGTAATGAATGATCCCAAGTATGAAATGCTGTAACTTATTTTATTTCTGGATTTTGATCTAACTATTTCTGATGTGCTAATAGATTTGCCACAATTATGAAGTACCAACATATTGCAGTTTTGGTTTCTTTTTATAACACTGGGTTTTATATGTAGGCCAGACACAATGGAAAATCACCGTCTTCTATGTTGTCCTCTATTCTCCCCTCAGCTAGTTTCAGTTGGTACAGACCAAATGAGCATGCTAATGAAGTTACATCTACTGGATCACAGTCATTTAAATGGAGAAGTAAAAGTTTTTCATTGAAAGATAAACCCTTGGATAGGACAGAAAGCTATGATGACTTTGAAACTAGAGAAAATATTGAACGTGAGTCCAGCAGGAGCCTAAATCATAATAATGATTCATTTGGAAGCCATTTAGAAAATTCAGTACCTGGTTTTAGGAGAAGCACCAGTAGCGACTCTGATTCATTTGAAGATGTCTTTACGCCACATAGTTTTGAGAAGGCCATGCCCAGCTGTGTCAACGAGTCTATTTTCATCACTCCAGATTTATATCAGTTCTTTGAGGCATCCCTCCCTAATATAGTGAAAGGTTGTCAATGGGTTCTGTTGTACAGGTAAAATTGATTTAATAATTGTTCATAGTTCAT
Source organism: Plectranthus barbatus (assembly GCA_026898455.1). Classification (NCBI taxonomy): domain Eukaryota; kingdom Viridiplantae; phylum Streptophyta; class Magnoliopsida; order Lamiales; family Lamiaceae; genus Plectranthus; species Plectranthus barbatus. Next base: position 254,046 of record JAPKLW010000678.1, read on the forward strand.
CTGATTCTGTGATTTTACAATTAGGTCTTGATGTACTCTCCATAATTTACTGAATGAAGGGCAGTACGGCAAGACATGGTATATCACTGAATACACTTATCCGAAAGAGTGCTGATCTTCCTGGTCCATGTTTATTGGTATGTTGACTATCACGGCCGTCAACTGGCCGAACAGGATCACTTGAAACTTCTCTTCATAAAAAAAAGTAATCCTTATTTTGATTTCAGATTACCGGAGATAAGCAAGGTGCTGTGTTTGGTGGCTTACTTGATTGCCCCTTAAAGGTTACTGCAAAAAGAAAATATCAAGTATGTTGTATTCTTTCTTTAACCATGTAAACCCTGTTCCAAATTACTGTTTCCAGTGACATACTGTATCCACTATTGACGTTTATTAGCTAATTTGCCTCACCTATTTGGCAGGGAACAATTCAAAGTTTTGTTTTCACGACCATATATGGTGAACCAAGGCTATTTAGAGCAACTGGTAAGCACCACCTCACCGTCTAACTATATGAAGACATTGTTTTTTTACTTCATCCCTGTTAGCAGGACATATCCCTATCACACAACTCAGAAACACTTTGGATTCATCGATATCTTCAGCATTTGGGTTATAGTTGTTGTTACGTAATAAGATGCTTGATGTCTTTGAGGGCATCTGAAATAAGAAAAGATAAACAAATGCTATTTGGAGTATGTTATAGTTTAAATTGTTGTAATGAAAAGTTTTTCTTAACAAACAGAGAAGTATTTCCGGATAGTTGTTTAACTTGGAACACATCATTTTTGTTTTTAAGATGGTGTCTGACTAGATGTTCAAAAATTAGGAATCTCATTGAGTAAAAAGAAAGAGTTGTCACATGCCTTATATGTTGGCTGTATTTCTTGGAATCTACAGCATATCACCTATATGAAATTCTCAGCCCTTGTTTGGTTTCTGTGGCAAAGTACTACTACAAACATTGCATATGCATGAAAGCATGGGTATACTTACATGTCCAATGTTTATCTTTTCTGAGCTCTATGTGCATCATCATTTCTGTGTGGAGGAGGATTTTGCAATTCCATTGGCCATGTTAAGGATGCTGAGATTTCTTTTTAGAAGCTGCCACAGTAGTTTTTTAATTGACTGGGGATCTTTTGACTCCGATGGACTGGTAACTATTACAAATTTAGATCTGACTTAGCTCTTTGCTTTATTGCTTGCATAGGTGCAAACAGATACTTCTACTTGTGCTTGAATGATTTGCTTGCTTTCGGCGGTGGTGCAAACTTTGCTTTATGCTTGAATGAAGATCTGTGAGTTCTCTTCCCTCATGACAACATTCATCAGGGTTGTTCTGGATAACCTTTTTAAAGAGCTTATTAGCTTCTACATTTGATAAAATATATTCGGTCTTATTTTAAAAATATGGATTGGGTCAGATTGAGCTTATGAGATAGTACTTACTGTATAAGTTGCAACAGTAATTACTAAATATAAGGAGCTTTCTAATTCTTATGCAAGTACTTTTTTTTCAACCAAAATGTTAGGGCTTTTACATTTTCATAGAGGTAATAAAAGCCCATCATATTCCTAGAGTTACCTCTTATTTGATTATCTATTGCAGACTATCTGGATCCAGCGGAGCTTGTGAAACTTTTGGGAACTCGTGTTTGGCTCATGATCAAGAGTTTGAATTGAAGGATGTAGAGGTCCTATTCTATCTATCCCTCATAACTTGTTTTTCAAATTGTTGCATTTCTCTGTGAAGTATGATAAATAAGAATGGTTGTTTTAAAGTGGGACTTGGATCTTTAATGCACCTAATGCGATACTGTTCCTGGATAGTTTGTGTTAATTCATGGATATGGCACCACCTTTTCCAATTTCAAAACTAGATCGTCTAGTAATAAGACAAATGAGAGTTGGCTTGTTTCTCCACTTTGATGTTCTTCAATGGTATTCTGTTTTGGTAGTTTCATATAGTGATTTGGTTTCCTAACCATATATTCTTAATCTTCCTGCAGCTATGGGGTTACGCACATGCATCTCAATACCTTGCCTAAAACAAAAGATCACAGTTGCTTAATGGTTTTTACTTTAGTGAATGCAAACCAAACCAATTCTTTCATTTTTCTTCTTCTATTTTACCATATATGTACATGGTTGACTGAGATTGGTTTTTATATTATTGAATATTATATATAATTTATTCATTGAGCCTACAAATCTGGATCAGTACTTGTTCCAACAGAGTTTAATGGGGTTCATCAACATCCTCTTGATGAAATATGCAGCAAACCCTCTTCTCTCACCTCCTGATATGGTTTTAGAGGTACACCTAGATTCAGCAAACCACCCTAAGATTTGCAAAACTTCAAGATGCAAAATTTGTCGTGTTCGTGAGAATAATCATTTGAATATGAATGGACACATTTTTATCAATTTCAATTCCTAGAAAAATCACCTATGTGAAAAAATGAAGAATATGTAATCAACAAGATACTATCTTTTCCTGTTCCTCCAAAAAAAAAAAATAGCACGCAAAACCAAATGTTTAAACTGATGGTATGATTTTTTGATATATAACTTCAAGTCTCAGACTATCCATTCCTAATCCATGATCATAATTTGGATACCATTAATAAAATAGTCATGTCTAATTTACAAAGGGTAGTTGTTATTTAACTTGACAAAAGCTGATGGCTTTTGAGGATAAAGAATGCATTAACGATACACCAAGTAGATTAACAAAAAATTGATAGATTATTAAATACACTAACTAAACATAATATGCAATGCGTATTAACAAAACAAATGCATAAAGTCGAGGAATCATAATTATAGTCGATAAACAATGTTTTAGCAAAAGACAAATCATAATAATACTAATAATAATAATAATAAAACATGGTATCGAAATAAACAAACTTCACCCACCTTAAATTAGTCGCAATTTCCCAAACATTGTTACACAACTTACAAAGGCAACTGGCGCATTCCTTTTTTTTTTTTTTTTTTTTTTGGGAAAAAGCAAAATTGAAAGAATAATTCAAATACAGCCTATATTTTTACAAGTAGAAGGATCCCACCATTCAAGGGCACTCGTGTTTCTCAGATCTATCTGGAAAAGAAACAACAAAAAATTGCAAACAAACTACAGCAGCGGTGATCCCCCACCCAGCCCCCCAAAAAAATAAGCACCTAATTCCTCATCGGCAACCAGATTTTCAAGATCAAGATTTACAAATCACTACAACCAATGCAATGCTGCCTTACTTTTCAATGCCTTGCTGCAGATACTGAATCAAATCGTACCCAGCAGTTGTCCACTTATTGTAGGCATCGGTGCATATGCGAATCATGAAATTGGCTGCTTCACGCTCGCTCATTTCTGGATGGAATCTTTTCCGAAGATTTCCAATAGGATCGCCTCTGCTGAAGCAAGGCAATCCGCTATCAAGCATCATTGCAACTGTACTTAAGATCCCATCCATGTAGCGTCGTGCAGCGAGGTAGCCCTTTACACACAAGCTGCGCAAGGGAAGAGATAAGATTCATGGCTCTCCAAAGTAAAATTCTCACGAAGGAGAACAAGATACTAACACATTATAAGGATAATGACAAGGGTCAGTGAGAGGCAATCCAATATTACCTTACGAATTGGTACCATGTGTCACTTTTCATCACCCCGGATGGATCAAGTAATTGAGTCATCTCATGACTAAGTTTGAAGTGGGCACTTTCAAACCTCATATTTCCACCAGGTGAAGTTTCCAAAATAAAACCGAAATCAATATGAACAAGCCTGCCCTCACTGCATTACAAATAATTTCAAAAGGCTCAACATCGATGGTGTATAGTTAAAAGCAATTTCATTCAAAGAATCAGGTAGAGGACAGAAAGCCTAGTCTTAAATCTGAAAGGTTTATTGAAAATAACTTTTTGTGCTATAGAAGTCGCCTCCTGGACACTAGACATGTCAAGGGATTTAAACCCTCACATGGCTTATTCTTTCACTCTGAATAGATATAGCCAGATAACTAGGTGGGTGTAATCAATCACCCTCAGTCACAAAATAATCCCATTTCTTTTATAGTAAAACATATATTAATGGCAAAATATGCATAGAATGTAAGAAAAATAATGCACCAGACTGTTCATGTCAAAACATAATTGAAATCCAAATATTGAAGTTCAAAGCAGCACTAAACGACAGCAAGTCAATTTGAGGACCAGAGATCCATCTGTGGATATGCAATTGAAAATTGACCAAGTAAATCTTCGGTATGCTGTGGTATGCACAAACAAGGCAAACATGCACACATTGTATAATGGGATACTAACTTGTCAAACAAAAGATTCCCGTTATGTCTATCCTTTGGTTGAAGTAAGAGGCTAGCAACCGCATATCCAGCACTGCTAACAAGGAAATTCTCACGAGCAGCTTCAAAGCTGGGTGATCCAACTGGCCCAAAATCCTGTTGAAATATCTCATATAGACCTCCATCAGTGGTCTCACCCATCTGACTCCGACTACGAGAATTGGGCACAACCTGCCAAGCATGCAAGTACGAGATTCAGGGAAAACAATGACAGGAAGTCATATGAAGGAAAACATCATGCTATTTAAGAATCATTCTTCAGAGCTCTGCATTCATAGCTAATTCAAGAAGAACCAGTATGCATATGTTGTCGTACACCAATAACATGGCAGAAAATCTGCATGTGCTCGCTATGGAATTTAATATAAGGATGACTATTGATTATTCCTCAACTAGAGTGCATCATGACATAATAACTTTGTTAATAAAGCAAAGTTGGTATAATGAACGAGTAATCGTGCATATAGCTTGAATATTTGCAACTTTATACTGAATTGAGCATCATGTGCAAAAAAACCAGTTAATGAATATCCTCATAGTGGCATTACATTATGCTTATTCAATTAGAAGGATATTTTCATTTTCCTAGCGGTTGAAGAAACCACAAAGCTCATATCAAATTATCAATCATCAATCTGGAAAAAAAAAATGCCCATCTTTATACTGCACAACTGAAATAGTTTATTTTGTCAATGGATTCATTTAGGGGTGAGGTGGGATGACAGAAGAGCGAACTCGGAAGAAGAATATAGCAATAAATCCAGGTTGAATTTTGGAATCACCACAAAAAAGGTCAATATTAGAATGTGAAGAAAAATAACTCCAGGAATTCAGGTAAATGACTTCGTAAAAAAACAAAAGAGATTTAATCTAATAGAAACGTAGATGCACCTCAATAATTCCTCTCTCTGGACCAGTTGGCAGTACTCCATAAGGAAACAAATACAGGCTAAGACCAACAGCTTCAAAGATGTCCTTCAAAAGTGAAATAACTTGCAAAGCAAGAACATCTTGTCGGCAGTCATCTCCAACCTGCAAGCAAATCCAGCTGCATCAGGATAAGAACAATATATTTGAGACGTGCTTAAACATTTTTCTTATCTGCACTAAGAAACAGATTACAGGGCACCTAGATGAGCACAACCAAGGTAAAAAAGATCAACAAGTTTATATCGTCTTCCAAATACTGGAAATAAATAACAAACTGTTGGCAGGGAAAGATAAAAAAAGTTCATCCTTATTGAAATTAAGTTATGATAGAATTTTTCTCAGGCTCCGCCAATAAAGAATGATGTGCACCGAAAGATCTGTTTAGCTGAGGCTGCTGAGCAGGTTCATGAGATTGTAAGATCCTCTTATTGATGCTAGTTCATCAACCTCGTATTGACCTTATCTGTTTAATCAGCCTCATGTATACTAGAAACCAGGTTATATATGAATACTAATGCTGGCATAATCAAGCAAGTCAGTCTTTTGGGATTCTGGCATGAACTGAACTTGGACAACATTCAAATGTGTTCAAGCTTACTGGTTTAAAATCTCAGGCAAGAAATGAAAGTATTTCCTTCAATTGAATAACGTCAAGTAACTCATCTATTTGAGACTGTCATATACCTTAAAAATACAAGCTTGGGGCTTTATATCATTAGGATCCCCATCCCGATCCACTACATTGAATGTGATCATTATAGGAACTTTGGCTGCTGACTGTAAAGGAATTCCGCTATCAACCTGAATACCCCGGACAAATTTATTGGGAGCAGTAGGTAGGTAGAGGTCATCACCATTGACTTGGATTTTTTCCAGTTCTCTATCAACATTAAGAAAAAGTATCTTACCATTATGAATTGACTGGAAAAAGAGCAAGCAAGATATAAATCAGTGAATGTTTGAGGTACAAACTCCCCAAAAAATTTCGTACTTTCTTATGCCAGCTCGCCTTTCCTCCTTTGGAAGTGGATAGAGGACACCAGAAATAGATGTAACTTTGTCAAAGAAATAAAATTCTCTTTGAAACACATCCAGTGCTTTGGGACTGAAACCATCGATTATTTTTTCTCTAACAACAGGAAGCAAAGCTTGAAAGGCAGTGTTCTGAAAACAGAGAAAAAAAACAAAATAATGAGTATTAAGTAAAAAACATCAAAGCTCCAAACATTATGAAGTATAACTAAAATAGAAATTTGAAGCAGAGAGTATATCCTAAACTATTTCCAAGAGTAAGTTAACAAATATGGTTTCCAAATGTCAACCTCACAGGTAACAGCTGGAAAGCTTATCAGGGGGAAGATAGTTCATCGTCAGAGAAATGCAATTCACAAGTATGAATAACTCTAAATTTATAGGAGTGCCCTTGATCAGAAAATATGTCTGAGACAGAATGGTTGTCCTCAATGTAAATAGGACAAAAATTAGGAAAAGTCATGGGTTGGCAACCTTTTGGATGGACAGTGCTAGCATAAATTTAAGGTGCCAAAGCATATATAGATCCAAGACGTATCACATTTAGCGTGGACAAAAAAAAAAAAAAAAAAAACCATTACCACAAAAAATCTTCCAGTTATAGAACGCATATTACAAAGGCATATATTTAGTCAACAAGTAAAATAAATACAGTCAGTAATAGAGATAGTTTGAACCAAATGTAACAACAAATATCAACCAAGGAAGTATTTCTTTTCTGCGAAAAATCAATATAACATGGAGAAACATCTTAGTCTAGTATCAATGTTAGCACGGCTTTTGAACATATATACAACAACCAATAAAATGAAGTGTGTCAAATAACAGAAAAAACAATTTTTTTGTTCATCTCTGCATCAGAAAAAAGTATACCGTTGGAGATGGCAAAGGGGCATCTTTACCCACCTCAGGAACGCAAGTCTCACCCTGCAGAGAAAAATTGTCAAACATATGTATATATATCAAAGGAAACTCACATTGCATAATATGTATTTCATCAGTAACAATTTTGACCTGTAAATGCCAAATCAAAATGTGGGCAAAGATATCACTCCTTTGGGTAGCTCTGAGCAAATATCCCTCAACCAATTTCTGCAATCGGAGTTGAAAATATGTCAAGTAAGTTTGGAAGATAATATTCAATGCTCAAATAAGAATGATAAAAGATAAACTGATGATGATCTATCTTGTCTTGTCCATTCAAAGCTGAGTTGAAGGAAGACTTGTTTCCTTAAATATGCATATACTGGTGTATTCTAATTTTCAAATCAAGGGGGATTCAAGCTTGGCCATAACACCAATTATTACATAACCTAGCTTGTTTCACTAGGATAGAATTATTTCTGCTAAAATCCTACTGAAATTATAATCAAATCAAAGCAAATACTTTACCCCTTCATCATGTCTTAGTGCCTGCACTAGCTGAGGCATGAAGAATGTCACTCTCTCAGGTGGATAGGATTCCAACACCCTGAGAACGTAAGCCATGACTCGAGGGTGACCTTTATATGCCGGGGTGAGGAACTCCAAAGCTTGGGTAATTGAACAAGCAGCCCAGTGAGGCAATTGTTGCAAAAGAGCTGAATTCTCATCCACTGCTTTTGGGGTTACAAAATAAGGCAAAGCTTCAGGAATGTTGCGAATCTCTGTAATATGGGACTAAGAAGAAAAATAAATGCACAAGTCAAAACCTGTTTGAAACAAGTAATTGAAAAGGAGAGCAAATAAAACCACCAAGATGTGTAGCGTCTAAACATGGAAAGCCTCACCTCCATCTTCCAGTTTACAAATTTTAGTTATACTTGAGGTGAAGCACAGAAAGTGCATAAGAACAGAATAAATAGACAATAAGACTCAACAGTAGTATAAAGAATTAGCTACTGCTTGCTCTTCTTGCACTTCCCTTAAGTGGAAATTACTTCCACCGCATGAAATAATCAAATGTTACTGTGTTAAACAAGTTTCAAGGACGCTCATAAACATACTTGAACTAGATGCGTGATTTCAGCCTTCAGAGAAGAATTTGCAGGAAACCGTGCACCCAATGACAGAGAAATTCGAGGATCAACAGTAAAGGCAGTCTTTGCAAACTCGATCCATTTGTCAGAGCTCATTTTAAGCCGAGAAGAACTTTCCCTACATGACATGGGATTTGTAAAGGAGATATCATATACCACGACCATTTAACTAAGCAACAAAGCAAATGACATAGTTTGTAAAGGTTAAAGAATGTTACTTTGATCCAACAGGATGAGCCCAGACCTCAAGCCGGTCAGCTTCATGTTGGCACAACATAAGAAGTAACTGCCTTCGCTTCTCTCGGCCAACAGCATAGTTATCCATCTGACCCCAGACAGGATGACAGTGATCCTTCTGCAGAACATAAGAAATTTCTAAGCTTCATGAAACCCATGCAATCTGATAACTTTAGGATCTTCATATTCATCTTACGGTATCATTTGTTGAGCTGCCATTTTCAAGTCCCCGAGCTTTGAGATCCAGTTGGGTCGGGTCCACCCGCTCATTAGAAAGATGATGGACAAATACTGAAACGGATTGAGCTTCACTCTGAGCAAAATATTTGTTTCTCAAATCATACCACTCAGGCTGATGAGCAAACCAACCTAAAGCAGCTCTGTTTTTTTTTTAAACAAGAAAATGATGAAAAGAAATAATCAAAAAATAACGGGAGAGACAAAAAAAAATCAAATGCTAATTATGAATCAAAAGTAACAAAAAATTAAGAGAAGAGCCACAAGAGAGATGACCATCAAACATCATTGAAAAGATAGATCATTACAATGACCAGACACATAAAATATGCTTGGTATCATAAATGGCTAGCAGCATGTTGTTGTGAAAATCTCACTATACAAATATTAGGATAGTCTTTTTAAATAAATAAGGATAGTGTACATTCTTGGTACCAGAGCACACTTGCTGTATATGGAACACATAGGGAATACACTCATCATCACAAGTTGTGATTGATCAAGAAGGATATCCGAAAGGAGTAAGAGTAAAATGAATTCAGCAGATGTTTATCTGAGTTCAGTATACAGTATAACACCCAAGTGTAAGTCTCAAAAGAAATCAGCAGCTTCTTGAAGACAAATGTCAGTAGAAAAGATCAATCCTGTACTTATATTTTGTTTGTTCTATAATATATTGTCAACCCTTGATTCGGTCAGAAATCACAAATAGAACCTGATTTTTCATGTTTTTGTAATTTCGACTACGACAACTAGATAAGCAGATGATATAACACCTTTGACGAGTAGGAAGCTTTGATCAGCTCAATGAATAGACTTGCTCCGTCAGTTCCACTCAATTATGATGATGTAAAGAATAAAATTTTCATCTTTCATTAAAAAAATTGCAACTATAGGAGATCAGTGAAGAAGACAAATGTCACCTAAAAAAAATGGGATATACCTATATATCCTATCTTCTAGCAACTGAAGCCCTAATCTGAAGTTCTGAAGGTTTCCCTGTGTTTGACATGAACAAAATTTCAGACCAAAAAGCATAAGAGTAAAGAAAGTTCCTGCAGCAACTGGATGCCGAGAAAAATTCCAGGGTAGTTTTGTTGTTCCTTGTAACATCCGGCCAAGTAGCAAAAGTTGTTCGACACTATCGTGTCTAACTACCTGTAGTGACAAATTTTCAAAGCAATGGGTTAACATGTGATCATATATGCTCTCTAGCTCAAGAGCTCACAAAAAAAAATGAAATTTGTGCTATGCAGCATTTTCAAAAAGTATTTGAAAGTTTACTTAGTATAGGATCATAATGTACCATTAAGATTTGATAGACATAACAGGGATTCTAAATAAGGCATATGAGAGTACAAATGTGAGCTTACTTCAAACCGGTCAATAAAAAACCCAAGCCACAGCCTATGAGCCATTATTTGTTCAACCGGATCCTTCTCTGGCCTCAGCTCAGGCTCTCCAGCAACAAGTTGGGGCCTCAATTTTGCGGAAGGTCCAGAACACCTTGTATCAGAAGCAAAAAGGCCTCGCTTTGTATCTATTGTCCATAACCATGCATCAACAAGCTCAGCAAGCACTACAGATCCCAACTGAGGAGCAGCAGAAACCAGCCACGTCCAGATAAACACACCAGTGTCCACAGCATCAAGAGTAGTTATGTATGCTGGACACCAGCAAAGAAGGCGCAGAAGTTGTGAAAAGCTCTCCGTAGTTGATTTTGAATCTGAATCCTGAGAAATAGACGCTATATAATGATCCAGAATATCGAAAACACTAGTCAGCTAAGCGAAGTATATAAGAAGATTAAGAAATTCTAATACCAAATTCGAAAGAAGCAATGCAGTAGCTTGGGAACAAGTTTCACGGAAAGATGATTTGTCTACTTCTTCCCCTTTCTCCGCAACAGTCACAAACTTCTGAAGCAGCCTTACGAATTTGGAAAGCAATACCTCATTGAAGGATTCTTTTTTGGGCTGTGGTGGCTGTGCTGACCCATCTTGAAGGTCAAGATTGAGACCATCAGTAGAATCCAGACCACCAATGCTCTCATATAACCTTCTCATGCCAGCAATTTCTCCTGCATGGTTACACTTTGCTGTCGCGCTCACCATACCAGTACCAAGAACCTCCAGATTAAATCCATCCATCAATTTCAAATTTCCTCCTGATGCGGCGGCAGCAGCAGCCATAACTGCAGGAATATTTGCAGTTTTGTGACCATTCCAACAATCATTTTTACCCGTGCCTATCCTTATTTCAGACAATAGAGAAACAACATCAGCTGCGGGCTGTGTTCTCTGCCATGTATTAGCTTTGCATAGGTTTTCCTGAACACGGAAAAGATACAAGCAGAACTCAGAGGTTCCATCTACGAAATGACAGGACAAAATAAGAAGAAAAGGCAAGAACTAAGGATGTCTTGCAATGTAGAAAGAAACCAAACCTGAAGAAGACCCTGACTAGTGCATGGAGCATGCGAAAGTGACACAACGATCCATTCACGAACAACCTTTTGGTACAAAGTGCGAACACTGGTAACATAAGCAGGATCGCTCACTACAGCAGACGGTGGATCATTATGCATTGAAAGTAGAAGGGCATCTAAACAAGATGAATTCCACAATATCTGCAAGTGATGTAAAGTTGTTAACCATTTACAAGCGATCTTGGAACATGTGCCAGATAATGAAACAACCATTAAGTGTGATACCTGTGGAAATCTCTCTCTAAGTTGTGTCAGCAAAATAACAGATATTTCCCGTACATGTTCATCCCTTTGGGCCAAATTTTTAATGAGAAAGCAGGCATGGACGGAGAGAGTAGTCTCTCTAATCTCAGCTTCAGGCCCAGTCTCAGATGCTCGATCTTCCTGCAGCAAGTAGCGCAGACCAATGACATTTGGGAAAGAAAACTCCCAAAAGATAACATAATAGAGCAAAAAGTCAATTGAGAGAGAAACAAACAGAATAAATTGTGAATAATCCTAATTTGTCACTCCAAATTCCAAAAATTATGAATAATCCCATTAAGACCCCAGCAAATTGTTAACATAAATGCTGGTGCGGATACACAAATAAGAACAGAACAGAAGAGTATGAAGTGAATAATTGAATACCAGCCAAGTTATTGCTGTTTCAAATGCTCGATGAACAATAGCAGTCAAACATTGAGAGACAGCCGGCATAAGATTAGGACTCCTTAGGTATTCAAAGGCGCAGCCAAAGGCACTTCGAGAGGCAGTTAAGTTCGGGCTTCCATTCAGAATGCCTCCATTGCTGCTAAACCGTATTATCTCCAAAAATGCTACAGCCAAAAGATAGGTAGCTTTGACGCCTGCAGAAGTCATATAAGATTTGAACCAACCTCTTCAATTACAAAAGGAAAAAAGGGTGCTTTTTTTCAATGATGTTATATATAAGAATCAAGATGTTTAGGTGACCTAATAAAATTGAAATATTCAATACCTGAAATTGTACTTGTTGCAGAAAGCTCCACTCGCCCTCCTAAAGCAGCAACTAGTGCACTTCGTTGACTCATAGCAGCTTTCTCATTTCCACTCCCTCGACGACTACCTGGGTTATGCAGAGCGTTGAGCTCCAACTCATCTTCAAGCCATTTCACAGAGCTCACAACCTGAACACATGCATGCCATTACAAATGAATATTACTTACAAGTATTATTACACACAAGTATACAAAGATCAATAATTTCACCAATCAAGGACATAGAAGAAAATAATAATTAGAATATCTAAAACACTATTACACTACCAAGTCTACCATAGCCATGATGTAAGATGCATGCTCAGAGTCATTTGGCCTGTTGGAGAGTATTATCTCTATCTAAAGATTCTAAACAACTTTTATTTCATAGATAATGCAGAAACTAATAAAAAGGAGATTCTCCCATCATTTTTCCTCTAGATGCCAAATGAACGAATCTTCGATCAAAGGTCAAGGGATCCTAATCCGCAGAACTTAATGTTCCACGGAAACTAATATAGGGTTTAGGGTTTAGATTGATTCTCGGGTTTGCAGTATCATTGAGCAAGCTAAGCAGACACCAAGCCAAAAGATGAAGTAAATAACTACGGAAATAAAATTATACTCGGGTTCAAAGTTGCTTTCACTGAACACCCAAAATAAAAGTCGGGAACAGAGCATCCTGGATCTCGAGTACTCGCTTTTATCTTTTCCAATCTATACAGTGAATTCTAAATTACTGACGGCATGCAAAGGAGAAAAATGACACCATTTGCAATTTGTCAAGCAATTGAGCTAGAGGGAGAAGAGAGATTCAAGTAGCACAAGTAAAACATTAAATGTCATTCCTATCGAAATTTTACAAACTCGAGAACTTCAAAGCCAGGTGAAGTTCATTCTGATAGAAGATTAATGTAGATAAATATTCAGAGATATCATGATTCACATCGTGAGGACAGACTGCTTTTAAGTTACCAACAATATATATATATATATATATATATATATATATATATATATATGAGAATTGTTCTTATCGTGAGAATATGAAAATAAATAACTGACTAATTTTAAAATAAAATGAACAAAATTTTAGATAAGAGTGAACAAATTTTTTAGAAAAACTGACGTTTTAAAATAAAGTGAAGCAAATCGATGATAAAATGAAGAAAATTGAAGATAAAATGAAGATGAAGTATTTTGATGTTAAAATGAAGTATTTTGAGGTTAAAATGTAGTACTCTCATATTCTCACGTTAAAACAATTCGCACTTGATTAAGCCACTATATATATACTTGCGTACAATGACAAAGATTAAGAGAATGTTCCATTAATTCTTTTTTATGCTTCAAACCAAAATAGCAGATCTGCCTTCAAGGAAACCAAACCCATACCCACTAAAAAAAGATAGGACACAATGAAAGCTATAAACTCCATCTGAAATTCCCTAGGTCAACTTACAAGAGGTGGGGTCCCTTGAGAAATACGTTGAACAGCAGATGACCATAATGAGTTCCACATGTATGGTCCACCCACAGCTTGCAGAGCAATGGTACCCACACTTCCTGCACTATTAAGTGAAGTTGAAACTGACTTTGACGTAACTGCAGTTTTCTGTATTGGAGGCGCCAACCCAAAGAGCGCAATATAGAACCACAAATTACGAAATAGCTTCAAGAGTGAAGGTTCTACATCTACGCATGGATCGAAGTCCGAACATATTTCAGCCACAGCAGGGAGAAGAGGCCCAAGAAAATCTGCTCCACTCCTGAAACATTGATTTCACTGGTATTGGTTAGGAAGTTAGTAGAGAGCTAGAGTCCAACAATTGCTGAACTTTACCTTCCACTTTTGGACTCAGCGGCCAGGCCAACGTCTGAACAGAGTGACAACAAACGGTGACGGTAATCAGACCGTAATTTATTACATGAAATACCACTGGCAATCAACAAAAACCCTGCAGGTAATGTCTACATGTAATTGAACAGGTGAGCATCCATTTGTTAGAAAAGAGTTCTTCTCCTCACGGAGTATGGTACCAAATTTTCTGAAGCAATATTGAAAAATACCTCAATGCGTTCTGTTGTAGCCTCAGGTGCCTGGGTTTTACTTTCAGCAGAGCCAACATCTGAGAGTTTGCTCATGTAGCTCCGAGTCATCAAAACCACTGCTTCACGATAAGATTTCTCGAAACCTAAACTCGCCATGCGAGAAACAGCATCAAGAAGCTGCAGTAACTCAACAAAAGCAGGTTGAGAAAATCGTGCAAGATAAATTTATAGCATGAAAAGAAACAATCAAACTTTCCAAAATGATGTCGCAGAAAGCTCAGAAGAAAAAATATGCTTAAGTATTTCATTAAAGAATTAGAACTTACTCGAAGCCTCAATAATCCTGGAGTCGAAGCATCACCCTCTTCTAAACTCTCAATAAATAGGGGCAGTATCATGTCAACAACTTCAGGCTTCTTAATAGAAACGTTAAGCTCAGCTAACAAATGTATGACGTTCAGCTGGATAGGAGGAGCTGCCTGTTTCTCTTTTCCATCCTGAAAAGGCACACACGAAGGTCCAACGTAAAAACAGTAGGATCACATAAGCTTTTGAGCAGCATGTATCTCTTGGTCTGAAGACAATTTAGGTTGTCCCAGTAAGCACAGGATCGTAACAGTTTGCAAACAAACAAATTGATATGAATTTCTTGGTCCAACAGCATTAGGGCATCTATGCATAATGCTTGAATGTGAATACGATGGGTGGCTTTAGCTCTTCTTATACACATTTTTAATACTTCCTTCACAGTGCCTGCCAAGTGCATGAATTGGACTAAAGAATAAAAAATAAATATTCTGCGGAAATGATTATGAGGAGCCAACGATGAAGGTGGCCACATATAGCACTAAAAAGAATTGCATTAGCAGACACTGTTCGAGACTGGAGTCCAGCTATATAACTTTCCTTCTTACATGAGTTTTCCTTGAGATCCCCAGTTTATAACATGTTTTGAATCTTATCACAAAAGAAACAGATACCAGCTTTAAATGGTACTAAAGGATACTAACCTCCTCATAATCATTGCGCTCACGAATGCTAGTTGCCAGTCCCATAATAAAAGTATCCAGGGGAGCCCGATCCCTTGACCAACCGAATTCAATTATCTCACAACATGCTTTCAATACACTTTGGAACATGGATCCCTGGCTTCTGGCTGAAGTGTCGGCCTGCTCATACAAGATCAGAAGAAGAAATGGATTTATGATATTCGTGATCATAATGGAGAAACAATCCAGCAAAGGATGAATGTACCTGAGCACAAGTAGCTAGCACAAGGGGTTTTAAACGAATTAGCAAAAGCCGGAGAACCTGACCCCCTCGGATCTCGGCAGCTTGAGATATGCCCGAAAGCAAACAGCCAAAAAGCTCTTCACAAGCTCTCAATTTTCGCCACACAGAGAACAAGCATGCCTCTGCTGCCTCAATCAACAACGCCAGAGCTCCATGCAACAATTTTTTAGAAGATTTTCCTTCTGTGTCAAGCGATGCAATAGTTTTAATTTGCAACATTGCAGCCGCTTGATAAACTGACAGCTTTCTGTTAATCCTAACTTTCAGCGACTGCCCCTGTTCTGACCAATCACGCTTTTTTATCTGTTGATGCAACAAAAAAATCAATAATTATTTATTGCGCTAATTTTAAGCAGATGTTTATCGCTACCAATCACAAAGCTTATAAGAATTTCCTATTACCTTAAGGAAATCAGACATTGAGATAAGTTGAGTCCTTGCTATTCCTCTCACTTGCTCCATAAGCTGAGGATCAATGGCCACCTTACTAAATATATGTCCAATCAACTTAAAAACAATTTCTTGCTTTTCAAGACTTTCTAATGGTTCCTCCTCAAACAGTTTTAAATTCTTCTTATAAACTGCGGTAGCAGATAAATCCCCATTGCTTTTCCACGAAATGCCGTCACCCCCGTTCACCACAATACCCCTCGACGATGACGTATCATCTTTTGAAGCTGCGCTGCTTGACGACTCCGCTGAAACATTAGGGGACTGATAATAGTTCCCACTCAATGGAGAGCCTTGCGCTGAAGCTGCGTCAGGGGTCAAAAATCCTTCCCTAGGAGAACTAGGAACCACAATATCAAATCGATCAAGAAGAACGGAAATCAATTTATTCGCATCAGAAAGCAGAATCGGAGGGAAATTCGAGCACAGAGCGTTCAAGAAAACCCTAGAAACGCTTGAATCAGCATTTGTTATCGTCTGAATTACAACTTCCCCCGTGAATCCTGCAACATCGGTAGAAAAATCAGGAGACAGCTCGGCCGCTTTCGATATGTAGCTCAGAAAATCGTTGAAGAATGAAGAAATCGCCTCGGAAGAAAACGCCTGCGGCCAGAATTTGGGATTAAATGACAAAGGAATTGAGCGGTAAAACGCGAGGACCAATGACTTGGGGGTTTCGTGTTGCGAATTCGGACATTTCGACAATAATCGCGCAATCGCAAGTATCGCATGGAGTTGAGACCTGGAAACCGTCGGCGATCCTGTCATAAGCAGCTCCGCCGGCGGGCAACGACTGCAAATCCACGCTATTTTATTACGAAATTGCGTAGGATTCTGCGCGATCAAGTCACAGAGCTCCACTAACGACTCCATTGCTCGAAATCCAACTCCGATTCGTCGATAATCTCAAAAATCCAACTTGATTCTCATCGATCAAAATTTGCAGTCGCCACCGAGGACCATAATAACTTAATACGGTGGTTTCCGGAACGAAACACGGCGAAATTAGGGTTTATGAGCAGCGGCGGGGATGGGGAATCAATGGCAGTGATGAAACGGTGTCGTAGGGTGACTGTCGCACTCCGTCTTCGCCCCGAGTTGTGCTGTCAAGGGCCGCGCCTCCGTTTTTTCAGATCTTTTTGTTTTTGTCTGTGCCTTTTTCTTTTTGTTTCCTTTTTCTTTGTTTTATTTTTGGAAAATACATTTTTTCCCTTTTTTTTTCTTTTTTTCGTATTCCTCTTCTATTATCCCCCGAATAATAGGAAAAGGGACGGTACGGCTTAAATTCTATTTAATTCCCCATTTATGCAAATTCATTATTTGCTGCGTGACAAATTTTCCCTCTTTTGGCAAGGATAATAGTACTCCCTCCGTCCCACGAAATTAGTCTCATTTGCCTTTTTTGTCCGTCCCATCTAATTGTCCCATTTCCTAAAATGGCAAACTTTTTTACACTCATCAATAAAATATTAATTCCACTACACTCACTAACATTGGTTATCGTGCCAAAACCAAATGGGACTAATTACATGGGACGGAGGGAGTAATAGTTTTTGTTTTTCATAGCTTATATTAAGTAATAATTATTATCGTTATATTTGGAGTGACTCTAATATCTATCTAATTAATATATTATAACAAAGTAGTCATACTAAAACTATTCCTACCCTTTTTTCAATTGAAATTATTTTTTTAATTATTTAAGTATTGCATCAAACGAGGTATAAAGGCATGATACATATTTTTTTTATTCCAAGCAATCCATGGCAAGAAGCCGTTGAGCACGTCTCTTGGGGACTCAAACGACTGTAAGACAATTTTTTTTTTCTCTGCAATCCATAACAAGAAACGGACGATCGCATCTCAGGAGATCCAGACGCTATAAAGATGGTTTTGCAAGGTGAACTCGCAAAACAAATAATTTCTGAGGGCACCAAGGATATACCAAGTTCACAAATTTGTAAGTTTGTTTTATACTATTACATGCTAATTGCTATTAAGGGTTATAGAATGAATGAAATATAAATTTTTCCAGATTAGCTAAGCGTTGGTCATCACAAATTTGATTTCATCGTCTAAGTGTAATTTTGTTATGTGGAGTAAATTTACATTTTCATCGTCAAACCGAATCCACTTGGACCTCTCTATAACCATTTAGAATTCTCGAATGAATGGAGTAATGAGTTTTATTTTTAAGTAGATTATGCATAATATACAGTTTTTTATTTATTCCATGCATGCAGTATGAATTTGATACAACACTTGCATTCAATTGATGTTAACAATCTCGAAGTAATTTGAATTTGAGCAGATACTTTTCCATCACAATCATGAAGTAATTTGTATTCGATTGTTGTTATGTTTGTGAATTTTATATATTTTTTATTTTTCTTTTTTTACGCGGTTTTATGTAGAGTAGGAATTTATTGATTGCTTTTTAATTGCCTATTTTTGCAATAATTTTGTATATAAATCTCTTTGAATCTATTCATGTTTCCTCAATTTTGTGTTGACATGTAAACCCATGTTACCTTTGCATGCTTATTCTTTGTTATTTATCAAATAATTTACGCACATTATCTTGTCTTCGGCTTCGAGTTACATTAACATCGAGAGTTACAGAGTGTTTTTTAACTCTAGACACAAATACATTAAAAAGTTATTATGCAAGCTTTAATTCTCCCCTATATATGTAATTATAAATTAAAAAATAAATAAAAGCATATTTAATTATGAAATATAACCAGTGTTGTGTAGGAAGTTGGAACGCTTATAAAATCATTAGTAATGAGCAAACTAAAAAAATTGGAATAAGATCAAAACTGTGTATTTAAGCAAAAACTCTACATATTCTTACCAATATTAAACTAATGTAGCATGCTCATAGATACATCTATGTATAAAATATAAAAGCATACATAAATCAAGAATGAAATGTTGCTCTTACCTGAGATGACACTTTGTGAGATATTTACTGGTGGTACAAGTGATTGCTTTACTAGGTTATTCCTTCGCCTTGTGTGGGTCATTTGGGGGCTACAAAAGGTCGAAGTTTGCTGCTGATCTAAATTAAGCTCATCTAAGAACAACATCTCGAGGATTAGCAAAAAACACATAAAATCTTTGGAGGGAAACATGCATGTATATATAATTTTTGCAAGTTTTCTATTTAATTAATCATTTCAAGATTTATGTCTCGTTATTACATTGTCATTGTTAACTTTCTTATTGGTGAAATCATCAATGAAACTCTCATAGCTATAACAAAATTTTAAAGTAGTGTCATGAAATAACAATTATAATTCACCTAAAGTATTTTTATTGTTTTCGAGTTGACCTATTTTTGCAATGAAATTCTCGATTATCTAAATTTCTATTGTGCAAGTTTTATGTCATAGTTGCATATCGCAGTGTTAAAGTATGGAGTGTCAAAAAATAAAGTTATCATCCATGTGATGCAATATTAATAATCTTTTATTTTTCCTACCATTACATAATTTGCACTTAAAA
This sequence comes from Plectranthus barbatus, assembly GCA_026898455.1. Classification (NCBI taxonomy): domain Eukaryota; kingdom Viridiplantae; phylum Streptophyta; class Magnoliopsida; order Lamiales; family Lamiaceae; genus Plectranthus; species Plectranthus barbatus. The sequence continues at coordinate 273,661 of JAPKLW010000678.1, forward strand.
AAACACTATTATATACCATTCTAACCATATTATAAATTTATATATAGGAATTGGAAATTTATATAATCGAATAATATTAATTTGTGTATATATAATTATAGTCACAATAAGAATTTGTATAATTATATACATACACACAAGTTTTATCGGATTTTGGATAGTATTGTGGCGAATGTATATTAAAAAATATAATTTATTTAATTATCAAGATATTGTTGAATAAAAATAATTATAATTACGAGATTTTGTATAATTCTCCAAATTCGTATAGTTGTATATATTTATTTTCTGTATATATTTTGTGAGTATATATATTTATATCTTTAGTATATGCAAGATTTAAATTTTTATGATTTCATATTTTTTGTCACATTTTTTGTAACGCCCCCAATTAACCTTCCAAATTTTGGGACGCGCTACAGTCGTGGTCAATGTTTTTTTAATATTTTCAACGATAAATCAGCGGAAGACTTTGATACGAAATTTAGAAATAACATTCATCGTTTGAAAGATACATCATCATTCAGAAATATTAAAAGAAAAGAGTTAAACCTTTGTCATTTAAACATTCAAAAGATGGGAAGGAAAGATTTTCAGAGCGTGGAGCAGCAGTGTGTGCAGCGCAGTGGAGATATGCATATGAGGATGCATATCTCAGGATCTTCAAAATCTAAACAAATCTTGCTTCGCCATTTACACCCCGCCCTTCCATCCTCGCTGAACAACCTGCGTATTTTAGAAAACAATACGAGGGGCTGAGTACTAATGTACCCAGTGGAAACATGCCCGAAAACATACAGTTTAGATATGAATGCTATGCAACTAACGCAGATACACACGGGATTTTGTTGAAAAGATCCATGTTATCTAAATCATTTTATTTCGCTGATCAGCTATTTACCATGTTAACATATCTGTTTACCGTTGTGTAACGGGAAGCTGGCCCACTTCCACGTTACGATGAATAGCTGGGAATGGACAAGCCACTCAACCCACTATCATCAATTTGTGCACAAGTCTCAGTATGATCCCTTGAGACCCGATCGATTTTAGAATCCATCCTTATCTCTACCTTTAGGTATCAGCACGTCAGCTGAACTACCTATTCGCACCGTCAAGCGCTCTGAATAAGACGTCTATCTTTTCTTTTAATGAGATTAGCACAGTAAGTTCCTGGTTCATTCTCATTAAATAATCTCTCTGTCAGCCTTTACTGACAGAGGTACAGATATGATAACACAAAACAGTTATGCATAGCAATCGATTTAAAACAAAGCTTTTTCACACCCATTTTAGAAACTGAGCATAAAGCTCGGAAAGCATTTTATTTTACTGAAATAATTCCCACCTGTGTTATGCTTACGGAAGTAAAGATGCTCTTGTTAATCGCGCAGTTGAGCTGATTTTCCTTTATCTTTTAAATTCCCCTTCAAATAATTACACACAAACAATCAATTAGGATGGATTGGTCTAAGTATCTTTATCAGTTATACTAATAATACTTGACAAAATCAGGATCTATGACTGACATCTAACGGACAACTGTCAACCATCAACATGCTTCTACTTCACCTAATCAACCTTCATTCAATAAATTCTCATTTGAACTTCAAACACTTAATCATGCTTCAACTCAACCTTAATCGAATAAATAATTTCCCAACACTTGATTTCATAAACCAATTAACAACAAAACTAAATAAATAAATAATATATATATATATATATATTTTGAAATATAATAATAATAATCTTAGATATATATACATATATATATACACGCATGATGAGGGAGAAAGAAATAAATATATATATATTTTTCTGTTTTTAAAACTGCGTACATATATATATATATATACAAATAGAGAGAGAGAAAGACTTCTTCTTCCTTTACAAAAAAAACAACTTACGTACATGTATATACATACATATACATATATATACAAAAACTCTACAGTCTACCGGAACAACACCGACCGACGGCCAGCCGTGCCAACTGCCGCCGACCCCGCCGGTCAGACCAGCACGACGGCACGTCGTCGGAGAGCAGCAGAACGGCCGCACGGCAGCAGCAGCTCACGCTGCTTCAACACGCGGCTACAACCTGCGCAGCTCGACTTCCCGACCAAGTTCCGGCCAACCCCGACTCCCAAACGACACATCAACAAGATCACAACGAAAACAGGAGTATAGATATGCATCTTAACTGCACGAAAAACTTTAAACTCGCCGGAAAAAAAGAAGGTTTGAAGCTTTTACCGGGAAATGACAGCTGCGGTTTCAGGCATTTTCCGACGTTTAAACGGCGATCTCTACACACCTATGAGTTCCCTACGATGCAAGCATCACGAATATATAAGTCACGACTCGAGATATCAACGTTTCAACGAGTTTTAAATCCGATATCGTAAAATTACCGTATTCCGACGGGCTATCTTCTCTCGCTCGTAACTCCTCCGATACTGGATGTCACAGAGCGTGCTTGTACTCCTTGGACTCCTTGCAAGACAAGCTTTCGAACGGTGGTAATGGCGTCGTCTGCGGTAGCTCGAGGCGATCGAAAATGATGGAAGATGGTGGCTGCTGGGAAAGGGTGCTCACGGGGTTGGTGGCGGTGTGTTTTATTTTTGGCAAGAAAATGAAATCAAATTCCTTACACAATTAATTGGTTTTGTGTGGTATATCTCCTCCCACCGCCTAAAACAATTTCCACCAAACTTCAAATTAAATTCATCCACCACAAACAACATCCACACCACACACATAAGAACGACGTGGTCATTTCTTCAAAGTGAAGAAATTATACCTCCACCTCAATTCGTGTATAATTTCCTCCGTTAAATCATCTTCTCGGGTTTAAAATAAATAATCAATTATATGAAAATGCTCCATTTAATGAGCCCGTCTCATTCATATAATTTTCCAAATTTTCAGAGATATAAATATCATCCAATTTCTCAAAATTTAATAATTAATTAAACATCACTCGGGTCTCAGAAAATTACACCGATCGTTTCATATTCTTTCATATTTTAATTCCAAGCATTCCCTAGCTCGATTTAAGAAATGGACCTCCCGAGTGCAAGTTATGAATTTAAATGCACTATTATTATTCTCAAATAATAATTCGCTGCACTCGTCTCTCCTTTCAAAATTGTGACTTCATGGTCACTTATGTTTTATAGAAACGAACCCATTGGTATAATATAAGCAATATTTTGACCCTCGTGTCTCAACGGGTGTTTAATTTTGTCTTGAAAACAAATAATAAATAATTTGCAAAAATAAATATTCTTTTATTTGATTAATTAAGCATTAACTCGCTTAATTAAATACGGGGTATCACATTTTTAGATAATAAAATAATAGAGAATATTAAAATATTAAATTTAAACTAAACGAGACAACATGATACACGCCACGGTGCAAGTGAGTACTACCGTGCAATGCACGGTACAATTCTAGTATTTAATTTTGGGAAATTCTCAAATGAGACGGTTTATCATTTTTATTGTGAGACGAATTTAATAAAATGATGTATTTTTTGTTGCAAATAATGTAATTTTTAAAAATGAAATAATATATTTAACTTATTAAAATGATGCATTAAGGTCCGTCTCACAATAAAAAAAAATAGTGAGACCGTCTTTCAAACTCTTTAACTTTTTATTACATGCTTTTTAATAATTTTGAAAAGAGAATATGAAATGTTGACTATTGACCGAATTTTTTTTATTATATTTACACCCGCGCGTTGCGCAAATAGATATTTTCAAAATAATATAAAAATAATCTAATTCAGAATAATACGGTTTACTTTATTTAATAATAACTTACATTTCTATTGTACGTATATAAATAATCATATAGAAAGTTTTCATGTTTGAGTAAAAATATTATAGTAGTCAGCTTAAAATAATGCAAATTATATATTGTATAAATTTTTTTGGAAATATTAATCTTGTCTAATAAACTTACAAAATTATAATTTAAATCACAATATTTATCCATATTTGTAATATAATATCTTACTCAAAAAATCATGGTTTAATTTTTTTAAGTTTGTACATTTTGCCAACTTAATATTTTTGTAAAAACTAATAGATATTATAAATTAGAATGCACTAATTTCTCAAAATACTATGAATATAAAATTTAAATAATAAAATGAGAATTCAATATTCAAATTACATTGCAAATATGCTTGTTTTGTTGTTCATTCCAAATAACTTTTGCAATTTAGAAATCTTAGGGGGCGTTTGGTTGGTGGATTTCTGAATGGGGGAATGGAATGATTCCGAAACCCACTGTTTGGTTAAAGGGTATGAGAATGAAAATATGGGAATGATTCCCAAATACTTGGGAATCACCAAAACCCTCCAAAATGGTGGGTTTTCATTTTCATTCCCATATATTATTACCAAAATTATTTATTTCATATTATTTTATAATTATTTTCTTATTTATTTATTTTATAATATTATATATTATTCTTTTTAATATATTAATATAATAATATTATTATATTATTTATTTATTTTTATCTTAATTTTATATTTTTATAAAATAAATAAGAATATAAATATATTATTTATTTATTTTAATATGATTATATTTTCTTAATTTTTTATTATTAAATTAATCATTTATTTCTTATTTTTATTTCATTTTATTTATAATTATTTTCTGATTTATTTACTTTTCTTTTTTCTTTTTTTAATGTTTTTCATAATTATATTATTTATAGTATTATATGTTATTATAATTATATATTATTCTTTTTAATTTATTATTATAATAATATTATTATTATTATAAAGTCAATCATTTATTTTTTATCTTAATTTTATATTTTATAAAATAAATAATAAGATAAATAGATTATTTATTTGTTTTAATATGATTTTATTTTGTTATTTTTTATTGGTAAATTAATTATTATTTGTATAACAATTTAATTATATTATAAATCTATAAACTTAAAAAATAAATCATCAGAATTGAAAAATGATTCCAAAACTCATCTAGTAAACCAAACATCAGAATTGGGAATGATTCCCAAAAATCAAACCCATACCCATTCCCTCTACTATCAAACCAAACGCCCCCTTAATGTTGACTTGCTATTAAATTCTATTTATGTAAATTTTAACAATTTTAGAATTAAATCATTTCTGAATATAGATATATTTAAAAAAAGCCCACATGCATTTTTTAATATATTATATCGATTAATTTGAGACTCTAACTATCAATTAATAATTTAGATACATCATTAATTATTTAATTTTTTTTGCACGGTATTCAATAATTTTGGAGGGAAAATATAAATGTTGACCGGAACTCTTTTAGTATATTACTAGTATTGTACATGTGCGTTGCACGGATTAGAATTTTTGTTAGATTTGTTTTATTGAGTTTTACTTAACAAAAAATTCATATAATTCAGTAAGATCATCAACACATAATAATAATAATATCAAAATAAAACTCATAATTAAATAAAATCATTAACTTATAATATTAATAAAATATATGATACATTCTATTATATATAAATACTGTAAATCTCTTACTTTCAAACATTACTTTTTTTTGTTTTAAGATAATAGATCATTATATGAGCGTAAAAACAACATTATTTTATTTTATAGGTCGGATGAAAATTAAATTAATTTGTGGTATGAGATGCACACGATATGAATAAGATAAACTGAAGTAAATGGATACAAAATTAAAGTTTTACTAAAACTTGGGAATTTGTAGGAACTTTATTGCCAACAATAACTTATATTACAATTATATTTTTAAACAAAAGAAATACATGAAATTGAAATTATCAATGTCAAATCCAAAAAAAAAAAGGCAAAAATTTGCGTTAGACAGACCTAAACTGTCTAGGCGGGTTTTATCCTATCCAAATGGGTTCACCCATTCCAAATAGTATTTATTAATCCCCAATTAGGGTATATTAAATGAATTTGGGTTGAGTTAATGGATAAAACTCGCCTAAATAGTTTAGACATGCCTAATCTCCAAAAAAATGATGTCTTCCGTGAAATGTGACTCTATGTATTTCTAAAAAAGTCTTTCGTGATCTCCATAAGCAAGAAGATAATTATAAAAGGAAAAATATTCAATTATATCGATCCTAAACTATGTCCAAATTTTCAAATCTAACCCAAACTATCAAAATGTTTAAATAAATACCCAAACTATTCAAAACTATACAAATCTATCCCCAATTAATTTTCCAGTCAATGGAAAAGCTGACTGTATTGCCGGAATTCCATGTCAGCAAATTAACGCCACGTGTCAAATAAGATTTTTTTTAATTTTGTCCTATATTTGCATAGTTTTCATTAGTTTCTGTATTTATTTGAAATTTGAATAGTTTGGATTAAATTTGACAAAATATACATAGTTTCAGATATAATTAAACATTTTGCCAAAAAAAACTCTTAAGTTGAAATCTCAATATTTTTTTTAATTACCACAAATAAAAAAATTAATTAAAAAGATTAATCTATAGCTACCAATAAATAATTGTTTCATCTTACAAAGCTAATTAAGACAAGATTAGCCGCAAAATCAATAGTTTCAACTTGCTAAGTTAATTAAGGCTGTATAAATAATTCTTTACCCGTAGGTTTTTTAATTTTGGGTTTTGGGATTTTTTTTTAAAAAAATTAGGTTTAATAAAGGTTTTTTTTTTTGGGGGCCGCCCCCGCTTTAAATATTTGTTTTGAGTTTTAGGTTTTTTAATTTTTTTTTCAAAAAAATTTGTATTTAACATGTGGCATTAATTAGTTGATATGGAATTCCGACGACACAGTCAGCTTTTCCGTTGACCGGAAATTTTATTGGGGATAGATTTGTATAGTTTTGAATAGTTTGAGTATTTATTTAAACATTTAGATAGTTTGGGTTAGATTTGAAAAAATGGACATAGTTTAGGATATAATTGAATATTTTCCCATTATAAAAATTCATAATCTAATGAAGATGAGAGGATCCCAAATTTACTCAACCAAAGCAATAATTGTATTTCTATATATATACTCAGTAAAATATTTACATGTATTTTTTAAATTCTTCTTTTCAGCCAAGAAAAAAAAAATTATACTCAGTTTAATACTATTTATTTTTATATATTTTGAAATATTGATATTTTGTTGGTTTTCTAATCAAATTTAAGACATTGATAGTTCTATGATTTTTTTCGAGCAACACACTAATACTCATTTATAAAAATAGCAAATAATTATAAACAAAAGTTTTGATAATGTTAAAAGGCAAAGTTTAATTTTATATTAATATTTCGATAGTGAAGCAATAATGTCTTGGCTAATAAACTCATTTGCATTTTTCAAAGGTTTTTGTTAAAGGTGCACTACAACAAAGAAAAATGCATGAGTAGGAATAATGATTATTTGACCTGCTATACCCATCCCTCACTCTTCTTTAAATGTCTTTAACCTATCATTTATATCTCTCCTCTGTCATGTCATATTTGCAATTTTCATATCTACTCTGTCACGTTTTCAATTTTCCATAGTCTCTTTGAAAAAATTGTCACATGCTTGACAACAATCGGATGCTTGGCAACAACTGATCTGGAAGCCGCCTACTTATATTTTTAAAGCATTTAATTTTGGGCTACTAAATTGAATGAAAGTTCAATTTGCATTTATTATTTGCTAAAACACATGAAATTACTTACCATCTAATACATGTTTTTTCTTTTTCTTTTGATTTTCAAAGTTGAACGGCTCGGCAGTATCCACCTTTGGTTGAAAATTCTCGCCCATCGCTCTGCACATTACAAATAAATTGCAGCAAATTTCAGACATTAATCTATATACTCCCTCCGTCCCGTCCTATTAGTCCCATTTGCTATTTCGGTCCGTCCCAACCTATTAGTCCCATTTCTAATTTTGGAAAATTTAAATTATTAAAATAATCATTTTATTTAATTAAATTTAATAACCTAATACTGAATTTACTAAACTACCCTCCTAACCCTAAAAAAATTTACCCCCCTACCCCCGCCGCTTTTAACCCTCATTCTTCCCTATCTCGATCATTCACTCACCCCCCCCAACCCTAATTCGATCTGCCGCAACCCTCATCCGCCGCAACCCTCGATCTCTCTCGCCCCTCTCTTCTCACCGCCGGTGGTTCTCCTTTTCCGCGATGATGAGTACCCCCTTCTCTGCATCTCTCTCCCGCGAGGATGATTTGCCGACGATCCTTCATCTGTCTCCCTCGCCGCCAGTTGTTGCTGCCGGTGACGCGATCTACTCCGACGACTTCTTCTCTTCTACCGCCGGGGGCTTGGAGGCGGGGAAGGTCGACCGGATCCAGTCTCTTCTGAGCGACGACCACCGTGCCTCCCCTGCTTCCCCTCCGGCCGCTGAAAATCTGTCGCCCCCGCCACCAGTCTTCCGTGCAGGTGACTATCTTCTAACCGACGGCTCCAATAGTCCTTGCTCTATTTGGACGTTTTCTAAATATCTGCCTTTCTCACATCCGTCTCTTCTCACCGCCGGGGTCACGAAGTCGTGGATGGTCGAAAGTGAAGATGTCGTTGCCGCCGGTGACTTGGAGGCGCGGATGGCAGACGGTGAAGATGAACGGCCTCTGAGCGGTCCGGTGATGGAGGGAGGGTGTCCGCGGGAGGAGATCTTGGCCGTGGTTCGCATTTTCTGGGAAATTTACTTCCCTAACATCCGGTGAACCCTAAACCCTTTGGATCTTGTTTTGTTGTGCTTTATCGGTTGTTGCATGTTGGTTGTGGGGTCTGTGGTTCGATTGATTGTTGGATCTGTGGGTTGATTTAGGGTTGGGTTAATTGTTGGATCTGTGGGTGATTTATTATCGGCTCTGTCGGCTCTGTGATTCTTGGCTCTGTTGGCTCTGTGATTCATGACTCTGTGATTCTTGGCTCTGTTGGCTCTGTGATTCTGTTGCATGTTGGTTCTGTTGGCTATGTGGTTAATTGTTGGATCTATCGGTTGATTGGTTGTTGGCTCTGTGGTTCTTGGCTTTCTTGGCTCTGTTGGCTCTGTGATTCTTGGTTTTCTTGGCTCTGTTGGCTCTGTTTGTATGTTGGATGGGTCTGTGTTGCATATTGGTTGGCTCTGTTGGTTCTTGGTTGTTGTTGGCTGTTGGTTTGGTTGATCTGTTGTGGGAATTTGAGGCTTTTGATCTGAAATGATAAAAATAATTTAGGCCACACACTTTGTAAAAATAAAAACACATTTTTGATTCTTAAAGCAATGAAATGTTTTTTAAGATGTTTTGATCTGGTTCCATTCATTTCCTGG
>JAPKLW010000678.1:297989-345541 GCA_026898455.1 Plectranthus barbatus
CTAATTTATTGTGTTTATTATTTTATAAATAATACAAATATAATATCATTAATAGGATCATACTTAAACTCAAATCCCAAAAATTTTATGTTTAATATACTTTTTTATTTTTATTAGATTTATATGTATAGTTTGATGTACAATATAAAAAATATTTAATATTATCATATATTAAATATAATATTAATTAATAAAAATTAAATATGTTTAAAAATAATTGTTACAAACTGCTGAGATTTATAACTTTGTTAATTATATCTTTATATTATAAAATAAGATATTATATACTTGATTCGCGCATCGCGCGGGTGCAAATCTAGTATCGCATTAAGTAAGTTAATTTTAAAAAATATAAATGAAAACAAATTCAAATGAGAATGAAAACTGTTGGATGTAAGGACTTTAGATATAGGTGGGCAACCGAAAATGGTGGGTTTGAATTTTGAATTGGACCGCCTAAAATAGATTTTAAATTACTGGTTAAATGATTTTAAAATTAATTTGACGTCCCTTTGCATGAACTTTAGATTTTGCATGATTTTTTTAGTTTGGAGCGACCTTTTTCTCGCTTTTGATGAAGGTGGCCGGTTGTGTTTTAGTATATTTATAGATATAAATATATAAATATAATATATTTATATTATATTATCTATATATAATACTAAAGCAGAATAGTCATCAAATTTAGAAATTCCCGCCAAAACTAAATTATTAAACAATTTTAATCCCACGTGTTGTGTTACCTAATTTCAAGGAAATTAATGTCAAAAAAAATAACTGTCCATTTTAAATATTTTAATGAATTCTACATGTATATTGAAAAATCATCCACTACTAAAAACATTAAGCATGAATTTAAACATAACCGTTAATAATTGTTTAATGAAATGTTCCACTACTAAAAACTCTAAGCATGCACTTAAAAATAACCGTTAATAATTATTTAATGAAATGTTTATAAAAGACGATGAAAATTTGTTTATTACAAATAATCATTAATTATCAGATACAAACCAAAACTATTACATATAAATACAAAGTTTATTTTGCAAAAAATTTTAATGCTAAGTTGTTATCATCCCAAAATCATAAGCATTGACTCGAAAAAATCTGATCACCTGCAATTAAAATTATAACCATTAAAAATTGCAAATAATAACAAAATATAAATAATTAGGCCCTATTGAAAAATAAAGATATAAACGCTTCAGTAAATATATTAATAAAATGCATATACATGTTCAAAGAATTTTAATCAAGACAAACTCATTTTCAAAAAATGGAGACGTGAAAAATCACCCATTACCCACTACCAAAGCCACAAAGAAAACCGTCTACCATTACGAAACCTTTAAAATCATCGATTCTTAAATAATAAAAGTTGGTAAATCAACAACATCGATATTTCACTAGCAGGTACAAAATTCTCCAGTTTTTTGTTTATCCGTATTTCATTTTTCTGGTGTCTTTCTCCAACAAAATTTCAATGCCTTCAATTATTTAGTTTATTAGTATATCTATGAAATGCTGCCTTTCTCCAACCTACTTCGTTCATTTAATATTTGTATCTCTTTTCATATAGAGGCATTTACAAAGCTTTAGAGTTTGCTGAAGGTAATTAATATTATTCTCTGCCTAAGCATTTTTGAAGATCATTTGGGAAACTTTTCAAAGTAAAAAGGTAGAAGTACAATACCATGTTTGAATAAATAGAATGAATGTACACAAATTACAGCTCTAAATTTCTAAAGTCATTTAATCATGAAAGTCGTTCTCACATATTCATTCGTCAAAAAATGATAGTCAACTTCATGATCAACTTCTTATACGAAAGCAAGGTGTAAGGTATGTGCTAAGTAATTCTAGAATCTTCATTTTTTCCCAACATTTTCAGACATAAAAAAAATAAATGCTATCCAAGTTTGCTACAAACATTCAATTGTGATCATATTGATACCCATAAAGAAATTATCACAGGTTACGTACTTTATATATTTTCTTCGTAAAATATAGTAGATAGAATGACTTTATAAATGATTTACAGTTATTTTTTTATTTTTTAGGTATGAAACAACTAAAAAAGTCATGTATTATTTCCAGAAACCATAAAAGACAAGTTTCCCAACGGCCATTTTCAGGTAATTTACTATTCAATAAGAGTGTTTTATTTTTTAATTTAATGATTAAAAAAGAGACATTAAAGTTTACATATATTATAATAATACTTGATATTTCATTAGTGGTAATTCCAAAATCTGAAAATTTTATTTATTTTTAACTGCAGATACTGAAAAAATTACAGGAATGCATAGTGGCAGCAAACATCCAAGATCAAATAACATGAAAGATGAAATAGGTTTTTTATGTAGAATAATTTTGTAGTTATTATGTTTAGCAGATGTAAAATAGTGGACATAATGTCTATTAGTTTTTAGATAAATAAATGCTAATATAATTTTATATTATAGTTTAAATCATAATATTATTTTATGTGATGGGATTTCAGTGTAAAACCATGATTAATCACAATGAAGATAATAATAAAACCAGTAAGTAAAGAAAATAGTAACATAGTTAAATGATTGAGATATCAGTTCAACTAAACTATAGATATGCAAAGTTAAAATAAATTTTTTTTTTTTTAAAAAAAAATATACCTTAAAAATCCTGCGAAATTGAATTTGACTTAAATCAGCTATGCTCACTCTGGCGTTGAGGCAGCCGCCAGCGGAAGCTGGGGAATAGAGTAGTCTGTGGTTCAATCACTATGGTATTCATTTTTTACCTGGGTAGATCTAACTGCAATAGGCATGCACCAATCCATAAACCACCAATTTCACCAAATTGTTTACATGATGGATGCAATCATTGATCAAATACCTTAGATATTTGTACAGATAAAAAAACCCCATTTAAGTTATTCAGATCTATAATTTTTAAATTTTATGTGTAATAAAATACATATGAAAAAATTCAAAATTATAATTCTATCTTACCATTTTAGACCACTTGAAATAAGCTGGCGATGATGAAATATGTCAACGACATAGGTAGATCTCACTCAGTACTTCAATCTTTAGCTACGAGTTCATAAATTTTGGTACATTTTAGAAAACTCCTAATAGCCAAAATTATTTTTGTGTCAACAGTTTCAAAATGATATTTTGCAGCAGTAAATGAAAATAAGGGAGAGTATAGCATTGAAATGCAGTAGAAAATAATTATAAGGTCTTGAAAAAAGAGTGTAGGCGCGGAGAAATATTGGAGGAGAAAGGGTTTTCTAGGTTGAGAAGAAATGAGGCGGCTCGGGCCTCGGTTCAGAGACATTCAAGCTTCAATTATACTCAATGTATTAAGGTTACAAAGTTTATTTCACATTAATAAGTTCTATATGTTGGGCCAAGAAATCCAATACTAGGCATCACTTAATCAACTCTCATTTGGCCCATATATATTAAAAATTTAAGTTGAACAAAAACGCCTCCACTTATGATTTATTTAAGTTATTTAATACATTATTATATTATTTAATTAAATACAATGTATTTTTTTATTATTTTTACATTGTCTATACTTTAATGTACAAAATATTATATTATAATTAATTAAATTTAATAATTAATTGTGTTTATTTGTAGTCACAATCTAGATAATTGATCAAACGAATAGAAATATATTCAATCCATCAAAAAATGAGATAGATTTATTTATATTATTGTACAGGTTCATAATTTTGAAGTATAGACTGAAGATATATAATTATTTCAATTAGGGATAAGGTTACAAAGCTTGGGAGTCATGTGCTTGAAGCAGAAGTTCTCACAGGTCATAATGCGGAAAATAGAATTTTGATTCCACGATTATCATTAACACCATCAGATCCAAGATTGCCATTTAAATTTCAATGAAGACAGTTTCCGCTGATAGTTTCTTATGCCATGACAATTAATAAAAGTCAAGGTAAATCATTGAAACGAGTTGGCTTATTATTGAAAAATCCTGTTTTCACTCATGGACAATTATATGTTGCAATTTCACGAGCAACGTATCGTAGTGGTTTGAAGATTTTGATTTGTAAATCCAACGACACTGAAAAGGCATCAACTCAAAATGTAGTGTTTAAGGAAGTTTTTCGAAATGTATAATGTAAGTTCTATTTTAATTATTGAGCAGTTTTATGTACATATCAACTATACATAATGTATCTATACTTATTTGGTGACACATTATCTTGATAATATGTTTATATTTTATTTTTTTATAATATTTACAATATAATACTTTCGTGCAACGCACGGGTGAAATACTAGTAAATACTAATGCATAACATTCTAAATAGGATGTCAATTTAGCCCGAAATTGGTGGGTTGACCCGAAACCGATGGGCTAAAATACGGGTTAGGGTAAAAAAATTTCAAACCGAATTTTTTTTAACCGACCGGGTTGAATCCGTCGGGTTCGCAGGCCAATCGGGCCGGGCCGCGGGTCAGCCCGTCGGTCCTAAGTTATATATATTTTTTTTTTTATGTTTAGCCCCTATTCCCTCCCCCTCCACCCCTGCCCTATTTTTCCCCCTCCAACCCCCTACTTATTTTTTTTCCTCTTCCCAATCCCACCCCAGCCACGATTCTTCAATTTCCATGTTCTAACCCGCACCGCTGCCCTCCGTCCCTCCCCGACCGCCGCACTCTTCGCACCCCGCGCCGCCTCAGTCTTCCACCCTGCTCTACTGCCCTCCCAGTCCCCAACCGCCACACTCTTCCCACACCTGCGCCATCTAGTGCTCTTATCAGTTCCCACCCCGCGCCACTGCCCTCAGTCCTCGACCGGTGCTGATCCCGGCGATATCTGGTATTTGGAACGTCAATTTCCTAGTTTTTTAACTATTGCTTAATTTCTACATCATTATCAAAATAAATAAATGATTGTTGGATAATTATGGTGCTCACTAGTTGATGTATATTGGTGTATCTAGATTTCTACATTTATTATAATATATTCTATGTAATCTCTTTTAATAGATGATGAAGATTGTGGAGATGATAATAATTATGAAAGTGGAGGACAATTAAATGTTGCTGAAGAATGTTCTATTAGTTACTGTGGTGGATATTTGATTGTATATGAATTGAACTATTTTCCATTGTTGAATATTTGTTATCCAATCATGTATTAAGTTGTTTTTTTGGGATAAATTGTGTTTCTAATGTGAATATTTTTCTTTGTTTTTTTGGATAAATTGTGTATCTATTTTATTTTTATTTTATTTAAGAGGTTATGGATTATTTGTAGATAATTGTGTCTTCTCTCATTATGTAAAGAGGTGATGCACATAATTTTCTACGCGGTGCAGGACTGTTTCTTCATTCCTAGATTGTGACAATTAGTTTTCAAATTCTACTTCTCAAATCCTGAATCTATTTATACATGCATTTATGATCTAGTATCATTTATGTACTAAACATACATACTTTCATGGCATGATTTTGAATTCCAAGTTTAAATAAACTTATAAATTTTTTAGCCCGACGGGTTGGCCCGAAAATTGGAGAGTTAGGGTTAGGGTCAGAAATTTTTAACCCGAAAAAAATCCAGCCCGGACCGAATAGCCAGCAACCCGATAGGGTTAGCCCGAAACTCGACGGGTTGGCTCAATTGACATGTAATTAGTAATTACATACCCAATTCCCAGCCCTAACAGCAGAACCCGTCCCCAATTCGCTTCCATCCACTGTTTTGCTGCAACTGCCACCCTCCCTGCTGAGCCTTTAATCATTCTGGTAAATAAGCTACTACCTTTGGAGATTTGACCGTGTATTGAATGTTAGATTTCTAAAAGAGAGAAACAAGAAAACTTGAGAAATTCTCTTGCATGTGTGATCCGATCATCTATCATTCACTATGGATGAGTAACATTGATTAAGATTGTGTTGAAACTTCATCTCAATCTTTTCCTGATGAAGCTTGCTATTAATGTCAGATTTACAGTCAATTTAGTCTTAGTAGGATCTTGCTTATGTTTTCAAAATTCTTTATGGTGGTGAGTTATTTTCAAGTATTGCCCCAGTTAATCTAATTCACTGTTTCTGTTTTTTATTTTTATTTTTATTTTTAAAATTAGTTGATTGCTCGGCAAGTACTTTGTCATTCGTTCAATATTTGACATTGAGGCTCATGTTCATTATCAGTTTTTAAATTATAGTTAAAAGATTTCAGCTGAATTTTGGGGCGAAAGATTGAAGATCGTAAACCCTAGCTTGGATTTCGGTCGCGTAAATTATCGTTTGTTCTTATTTTATGTGAATTTTTCATTTATTTTCCAATCGTCATTCTCTTCGATTAAATGAAGTTCATGTTTTGGTATTCCTACTCGTGATTTGGTTTGCCACATTAGATGCGCTGAACGCACCGTGGCTTATAATAGGTTTATGCTTACTTATTGTTGGTATGGATAGGTTGATCTAGAAAAATGTTTTAATTAAATGTGCTGACTGATAACGTATTATCTTCAGCTCCTGAATTATATGAAAATGTTGAGCTTAACAATTGACAAAGCGAATTGTGTTCCTGCCCTATATTAAGTTGCGGTGGTTTTTGAGTTTTCTGGTTTCAGGCAAATCTGTGCACTCAATTATTGAATGCTGTAGTTGTTGATGAGGTTGCTCTTTGCAGAATCAGATGGACAATATAGTTGACTCCTTGAATAATGCATATCAAGACTTCATTTCTGCAGCAGCTAGTACGCTAGAAGCGAAAGAGAACTCGGTTGGTCAAAAAAGTCCGGCTTCTGATGCTGCACTAGAGAATTTCAAGCAGCGGTGGGAACTTTTCAGAGTTGCTTGTGATCAAGCAGAAGAATTTGTGGAATCTCTTAAGCAAAGAATTGGGTCTGAGTGTCTTGTGGATGAGGCTACTGGCTCTGTTGCTCCTAAACCCGGGCAGCCTTCTCCTAGTGGGCCTCCCCCGATTAGTGCGGTTCGCTTGGAGCAAATGAGTAAAGCTGTTAGATGGTTAGTGATTGAACTGCAACAAGGATCTGGGGCTGGAGGTGGCTCGTCGCATCCAAATTCTACTGCCCCTTTCGATGCTAGATTTACTGAAGATGCTGCTCAATAGGTAGTAAAAACTCTTAATGAGCTATTTGTTTAAGTGTACTGAATCAGAATACATATTTTATTTATATGATGTCAAAGTAAACTTCAACGCTTGGTAGCTAGACTACATCTCGTGCCTTTCTTTCTTTTGTGAGTTGCACTGTGTTCATCCGTTTCTTATTCACTTTCGCGTTGTGTTCGTGCGTTTCTTATTTATTATTGTGTCTTCGCTTTGAAGTTAAACAAATCTGGCTTAGCAATATACCTATGGAGCAAGATTATCCTTGTTAGCCTATTTGAAATTTCCCATGCACAACCAGAATTTATGCCTTCTATTATTATCTTTGCAGGAAGAAGATTTGATCATCCCAGAGGAGTAATATAGGCAATTGATAATCGTGCTTTTTAAAGTTCATACTGAAAGTTCAAATAATTGTGCTTCAGCAAGTATACTCGGCTATGGCAATTGAAAATTATCATGAATGAAGTCGAAGATCTCAAGGATATTACTGGATTTTATGTTTTATATTTGCACTTATTATATGTATCTTAAAACTTTAATCTTGCATTATTTTATCACTTTCGAGTTACCAGAAGGATGCTCACAAAGCTTCTGGATTTCCATCACTGTATTTTCAGGCCATGTAATGGTGTTCACAACAAGCAATGACAATTGGTGGAGGTATGATAACTATTGCTTATGCTCCACAGTCCATAAGTTTTTAGTGGAGCATGTTATATGTAAAATTGTTGTTTATATGATTGATAATTACTGAAACTAATGGTCTAGGATGTATGGTAAGCTACCATGATTCGACACAGAGAGTGTCGTTTTTCAAGTATGTGTAGAGTTTATCACAAGCGATAATGTCTATCCAAGATATGATCTTTGGTGATGTTGTATAGTCCAGATATTAATTGTGGTGCCTATTTTATGCAAAAGGCCAATAGTGTTGTTAATCCCACAGAAAATACTGGAACTGATGGTACAGGTTTATAATCAGACAAGTTACTTTCTGGCCTTTCTCTTTCTTCATTTGTTCTTACAAAAAATAGGATGTATCTGGATGAATGGATTTGACATTTGAGGGTAGAATAGGTTGCAATCTTGTGGTTGATCCAAGTCCATTACGATTCAGTGATGGCATGATAGGTCGATATTTTGATCAGAATATATGAATATGAATGAATGAATTGCTTTATTATTTGATCTTCCATTCTTGATGTGCTTGATATAGTCTCTAGATGTAATGAATCTTTTTCATTTGTGAGTATATTTCGAAAGTGATTTGGTTTATTTGTTTCGGCAAAACTGTTTGTGCCCAAATATTTATTTTTGGCAAAAACTTGCATTAGACACGCCTAAATGATTTAGGCGGGTTTTATCCATACCCAAATGGGTTCATCCACCCAAATAGAGTTTATTAATCCCCTAATTATATTAAATGAATTTGAGTTTGGGTTAATGGATAAAATCCCCCTAAATGATGATGCACTCCTAACCTGAGAACTTCCCTTATTTTTTAGTGTATTTGGGAAAATAAGAAATACATAATAGATACTATGATATTAGTGGTGCCACGTTTGCGTTGTATTTTTAAGTGTGTACGCCATTTTCAAATTTTCATCATTTTAGTTTGTTGCGAGTGAATTTGAATGATGTGTGATAGGTAGGTCAATTTCTTCAAATACTTGAATTTCATGAAGATTATAAAATATCATTAAAAATTACTAAAATCTACTGATTTTAAAATCGTTTATTTTTAGGGGGCGTTTAGTTGGTGGGTTTCGGAATTAAGGAATGTGAATGATTCCGAAACCCATTGTTTGGTTGATGGATATGGGAATGGGGGATGGGATTGATTCCCAAATATCCATTCCCCTCTAAGTTGGTGGGTTTCATACCCATACCAAATTCAATCCCAAAATGATTATTTTTTTATTTTATAAGATTTTGTAATTATTTTTTATTAATTATTATATACTCCAATATTTTTCAATATAATAATTTATAATATTATTAATATTATATATATATATATATTAATAAATTAATATATTTATAATAATATTAAAATAAATGGCGTTATTATATTATTATTATGCATTAATTAATAAATAATATTATTGAAAATATATTAATTATCATATATACAATAATTAATAATATTATTAATCTTATTATTTATTTCTAAGATTTTATTTCATATTATTTTATTATTTATTTATATAATATATTATGATAATAATATTATTAAACAATCTTTTATTTTATCTATATTTTATATTTTATAATATAGATAATAAATTATTTATTTTTAATATAATAAATCTTTTTATTTTATTATTAAATTAATTATTATTTATATAATATTTTAATTATTTTCTAAACCTTTTAACTTAAAAAAATTCATCAGAATTGAAAATGATTCCAAATCATCATAAACCAAACACCAAGAATTGAGAATGATTCCCAAATCTAAACCCATACCCATTCCCTTTACTATCAAACTCATACCCATAATGATTCCCGACAGTTATACCAAACGCCCCCTTAGTATTTACTTCAGACTAAATACATGAGTCTACTGTCAAACGATACCCATCTCGTATTTGTTTCGATTTGTCATATATTCAAACAACTAAATATAAATACAGACATGAATTGAAATGTAAATGGTTTTAAATACATCTTGAGATGTCAGATCATCCAACTTAAATACTTAAGTGATAAGATTAAAATTCACACTTGAATAATTTGCCAGGATCCAATCAGACATCTAAACTAATTTAATTATCAAATATGTATTATTTAAAAGGGTTATAGAAAGAATTCCAAATTGCATAAACCCTAAAAATAAAATACAGAGGTGACATTGTGGTTTCATGATGGAATGAAATTAGCGGCTGCAAATGGCTTAAAATTCGACCATCTAAAATAGAGTCAAAATCTTAAATAACCATTTCTACTATTAAAAAACCTTGAATAGCCATTCTTATATACATATTCAAAAAATAGCCATTTATACCAAATGACCCTCATTTTTTAATTTTAATTCCCATTTTTCAGATTTCTTAATTTATTTTTCTTCTCAAATGGCAAACCAAAAAATTGCAAATTACATTACTCAATTTTTAATTTTTAACTCATTATTTTTTTTTTCAAATCACAAATTGCACAAGGAAATAAAAAATCACAATACTTAAAATATATAATTATTCAATTCATTCTTCTTCTCTTTTTTTTTTCAGATTGTAAATCGAAAACATATACTTATTTTTTTTTAAAAAAATTAATTCATTTTGTTTTCTTTCAAAAAGATCATATCCCATTATTGTAAATCCGAAATATAATTACAAATATCATTAAACTTTATTTGGTCAAAATCACAACCATCCAGTTAAATATTAATTGGAAACAAATAAACCGTCAGTTTTATGATTCCAATTTAAAAAACGTAAATAATATCAATGATAATTAAATAAATGTTTTTTTAATCACTAATTTAAGTAATAAGAAGATAATATTGTAAAAATGATTGGTAAGATTCAAATCAGCAAAAAAATAGGTTGAGAGTAGGGGTATTTGTGGAACTTTTGATTATTTTGATATTTTTTGAATATGTATATATATGTGAATTTAACCCTTATTCAAAATTCCTAATTCGTGCCCCAAGCCCGACCCGACCCGACCCGCAACGATGGTGATTATAAAACTCGTGTAAGCAGAGCGCACGTCACGTGTAGTTTGGTGCAAATAAATCTCCCTCTCTTTCCTTTCTCTCTCTAACTTACACACAGAAAATCACACTCTCACAGTCTCAGACACGCCTGCGGAGTGAAGTCATGCAGAGAAAGTGTTGCTGAGCAGCTGAAGCAGGCACCAATTACGTGTAACTTCAATTTTCCTCTTCTTTTTCTGAACAAACCTCGCGATCGATTTGTTTGTAGTTATTTTATTGGTCTTCGCTTACTATGATTCAATTTCCGCAATCTCTTCTCTTATTTTGCTAATATTGTGGACAGGACTGACGCAAATTAGAAATAGTCACCGACGCGTTCTGTTGTCCCGATTTTGTGAGAGGCATTTTGTGGCTCCGAGATGTTGCTGACTGACTTCGATCATCTGGCGATGTTCCTTCGCAGGGTTGAGTCAAAGTTAGTTGCTGTTGAATTCTCTTTTATGTACACTTTATTAATGTGCTGGAGTTTTTCTGATTGTTGGAGTGTGTGATGGTGGCGATCGTTGTTGGCAACTTGGCATGATTCTACTTGTGTCGTTAGGGTTCGATTTTTAATTTTTTGGTAGCTTCGTTATTCAAGGAGTTTGGCGAAGATGATCGTTTGGTTGTGGATGTTTGCAGAGTTCTGGAATTAGGGGACCGAATGCAGAAGGCGTACAAATGGATCTGGTCGGTAAGTGAGTGTATACTTGCATACTTCTCTCAATTTGATTTTTGGTGAAATTCAGGCTGCGCGAGTATTCTCACGTCGAAGGGTGAAGAAACTACCATCACGTGGAAAGCTCTTGCTTTGCACTTTTCGTGATTAGTATCTAATAACAATAACAATTTAACTTACTGGCTTCTTCATGTGAAATTCTTTCTGGCGATATACTCTCAAAATCTTATGCATTACTTTCTCTAAGAAATTTGCAGAGTGGCGACCTTGGGCTTTACTTGCTATGGCTTATCATGCATTTGATCGTGAGCATATGGTACTTTGCCGTGGATTTGATAAACTCGCTCGAGAGCTTCCTTATATCCAGTGGTTTTCTGAAGTGGTATCAAAATATTGACATCAGCAAAGTTAAGTACCTGGCTGTTGTTCTGGACAGTGAAGAAGCTCGTGACACGCTAAAAGTTCTTGAACTATTGCGGTGGCTCGCGGCTATGGGATTACAAAATGTATGCCTCTATGATACTGAAGGTACTAAGGATCCCATCTTGAACATTTCCTTTTCTATCTTTCCACACAGAATGGTGATTGACTGTTTATTTTGTGCTGTAGGAGTGCTAAAGAGATCCAAAGATGCCATCTCTCTGTGGTTGAGAAGTGAAGTAATGCAGCCAAATGTACGGACCTTGGTCTCTATTTCTAAATTCTTGGTGACTGATGCTATGCCACAATTGTTCATTTGGTCATCAACTAAGTTCTCCCTATCAATTATTCTAGTTCGTGTCCATTCATAAATGACTTAATATGGAGAAATGAGATTTCTATTTCATTGAGGTTCACAGAAATTCAAGGTCTATTAAAGACTTTAGAATTTTTCATTCCTATTAGTTTTTTTGATCTCTCATGATATCATGGTGGCTTTTGATAAAAGTAAACATCAGTTACACATTTATTTATATCTTTTCCTGCCAAAATGGCATTATGAGTGGCATCTAGTTCAAAAGTTAATGTGTTTTATGCAGGGAACTGATAAAGCGGCACTTCTTGAGCAGAAAGGCATGAACTTGGAAGTTATTTCTTATACTGATGGGAAACATGCAGTTGCACGAGCAGCAAATCTTCTTCTTAAAAAGCATTATTCCAGTGCCCAAACTGAGAAACCAGAGTTGACGGAGTCTGACTTGGCCGATGCTCTTGCAGCAATAGGTATGCTTTCTTCCTATTTTCTTTGTCTGTTGTTCAATTACTTTCTCTAACAGTATTTGCAGAGAGAGCATATACGTTTCTCCTCTGGCTTATGATTGTATCCATAATTTTGGTGAATTAGGATATGAGGCTCCAGAACCTGACTTGATGCTGATCTATGGACCCGTAAGATGCCACCTGGGTTTTCCGGCATGGAGACTTCGTTATACTGAGATTGTGTGAGTGTTTGCATTACACCCTCGTTATCCGTCCAATAATTTTATCACCTTTTCTTTTGGATCTTTACGGGTAGTAATCTACTTGAGCAACACATTTTGTTATACCAAATAACTTACTATAATTGAGTTGCATCAATCTGTAACTGAACCGATTTACATATAACAACCCTAGATAGAGATTACTGTTTATTATAAAAGAAAACAATAATAACAGCACAATGACAGGACAAACAATATTCTGTCTTGCAGATTCTATTCATTCGGCAGTTGAACCTTGACAAACAAATCTTTTTTGTCTATCTAATATTGCCTGTTGTGTATCTTATCTTAACACTAATGGAAACTTTCATGTATATGCCTGAATCCTGATGCAGGCACATGGGAACTCTTAAATCTATGAAACTTGGTGCCCTCAAAAAAGCCATTTGCAAGTACACTATGGTGCGTCAGAATTATGGTATGTACATCCCCTTTCTATCTTCAATTTGTCAGATGAATCAGCTACCGTTGATATTTATTGGATTTGCCAGTGCAAAACTGAATATAAGTCTCAGCAATAACAAGGAAATAAAGGCTATAATTAGCTGAAATCCATTTTCCCTTGATTGTTTTGATGCCCATCCTATGCTACACCTTTTTAACATCAGAATTTTAAGTTCTTACTGTTCATTTCTTTTGAGCAAATCTGTTTCTAGAAGAGGGGGAAAACAGAACCATTTTTACTGTTTGAATATTATGTTCAGCTTTTCCTTTAAATTGTTACTTGTTAGTGGAGATTGCTTGAACTGTGAATCAATTGAAATGTTTTAACATTCTTTCCCCATTTCTGAAGTTCGGTTTTTTATATTTCATCTCAGGAGCATGAACTGGAGCATTTCAAATGGCATGTACAAGAATTAAATGCTTGTTGCCCCAATTACATCTGCATCAAAGCTCTATACTGTGTGTATGGGATTTTTGTTCTATTGTTAGATTCTGAGATGCATGTAATGCTACATAATTAATTATGGTATTATTGCTACTCAATCTAATCACTCGCTCTGACTCTCTTACACACACAAAAGTTTCAGTTCAATCTAACTGCAATTTAAAATTTTTTTTTAAAAAAAAAAAAAAAAAGAGCAGCCTGAGATATGTAATAATTTGAAAGGCTAAAAAGTTCTATCAAGCATGCATAACATAACATCATAACACAAGGGAAACGCCAATGATGATTCAATACAATTATCAACTATTGTAGCAAAGAATCATTCCAATACACAGAATATATCTTTACTGCCCGAATTATGAAAGGACAGGTAGACATTATTATATGATCTCCGATGATTTCCAAACCCTTACCAGACTACCAACAAAGGAATTTTCCATGCATATTGAAGTACCATCATCGAGGTAGCTCATCATGTTGATCAACAACTATCTAATGAGATGTGTTGGAGATCGAATTTCCCAAATTGGTTCATCAATGTAGCCAGAACTATGCTTAATTTATAAATTTCAACATTAAAAAAAAAAAAACACTATTGTTCTAACATGGTACAATTGATGTAAAGACATGATCATAGCGTGCAGACCTCCACCCAAGCATATCATAGCTGCTTAAATATAGAATGCAATCGCATACAGGAGGTCATTCAGCAGCGTTAAGCATGCCTCTATAGTTCAGTACTCTGTTTCCAGAACCCCATCAATAAGACCGAACTCCATGGCCTGCAAAGGATTATGAGAGATGGGGTTACAAGAGTGAACTAATGCAATTTCCACAAGTATCAGACATATAAAGTCTTGTATTAACATCATAGTTTGAGCTCTTTTGGATGCTACTTTTCTGCCTCGATTTCACAATACTACTATCCTCATCACACCACTGGTTTACTCCCTTCAATTTGTACCCCTACTTTGGACCGAGTCACCTTCTGGTTTAAACTTCTCAATCCCAACTTCTAGAAACATTTATAATATATATATACATATATATATATATATATATATATATAGATGAGGGATCATGTGAGAAAAAACCCCCCAGTGAGAAAAAAGAATAAATCTTATCCATTAGATCTAAATAAATCAATGGTTGATATGCAATCAAGCAACAACTTAAACACAATCAAGCAATTGCTTGATTGTGTTTTAGTTGTTGCTTGATTACTATGTTGCTTGATTGTGTTTGACTTGTAGCTTGATTTTATATCAACTATTGATTTATTAAGATCTGATGGATATGATTCATTCTTTTTTCTCACAGGGGACTTTTTCTTACCTGATCCGCTCCCTATATATATATATATATATATATATATATTTTAAACGTAGAGTAATTCTAACGACAGAAAATGTCATAAATTTTAATGGTTAATATGCAAAAAATCACCTCAGACACAGACAAGAATCGGTCCCTCTCTGTGTACTGTTGCACTTTCTCAAGGGGTTGGCCGGTAAAGGCAGCATACATTCTGTCAATTTTCTGCATCCAATAGTCATTATGATAAAGTTAGATATCATGCATGCCAACTCTTAGCTAAAGCTGTGAACATATTTTTGAGTGTATCGACCAGTAAATTCATCCAGAAAAAAGGTAATTATTTCAACTCTGAAAGATATATAGCTACAATTTTTTACTTGTGATCGAAATGCCACGAGACATACTATTGTCCTTTCACTATTTTGAAACAGGCAAGAGAGAACACAAAACTGATAGAATGAGATAGATTGTGGATTATGGTATTGTTCCAAAGAAAATTACTCGCACCATTTTATAATTAGGCACTTGAGGGAAAGATTGCATTGACTACGATACCAAAATTATTTAAGGGGAGATTATATACTCGAATGGCATGCATGCAGATTTCAGGTTTGCACCATATCAAGATTACAATCTTGAAACAAGTCGAGCACGTTTGAAAGGGACAAAAGTATACTTACATGACGAGATTGAACTGCTTCATTTACTTGGCGTCTTACATCTTCCACATGACCCTAGAACCAGAATAAGCAGGTCAGTTGAAAATAATAAGAATGATACAGGAAAGCATGCCAGCTCAATATGAAATAATATAATTCTCATCATAACAAGGTTACTAAGCTCATAACTTTCTCATAATTCAAAGGAACATCCACTAATGGATATTTCAGAGCAGCTGCATATATACCAAAAATGGTCAGGGTAGGCCTAAAGAAGGCGTGTTGATGGACATTTAAAATGTTCTCATAATTGTTGATGTTAAAAAGAGCACAAAATCAACCTAAAATAAATAATCCATTAAAAAGTATTAACAAGATGATTCTACCTGCCAACACACGATGTCAAGTCAGTAATTAATATTATGAGTTCACTTTACTGTTTCTCTATACTATGCAAAACACAATTTATTTTTTTTATGGACATACTTGCCTTGAATGTAGATATATTTTGGGATGAAAATATTATGTTATCTTCTTCGTGATTCACACTTCACATTTCCAATTTAAGCTGTATGGAAGCTGGATGCACAATTGGTGTTTTTTCTCTATGATAGATTACCCTCTTCAAAAATAAATACTCATGAAAAGGTCAGCTCATACCCCGCACCCACTTTGGGGTTGATGGATCATAATACGAGCATTCGGCATGGCATACCGCATTCCATTTTGTCCACCAGCAAGAAGAAGAGCACCTTGACTTGCAGCTACTCCAAAACATACCGTTCCAACTTTGGGCTTTATCTGAGTCAAAGAGTTGATGCAACATATGATAATCACAAAAGCTCAATGAAACAGCAAAGTTGTAGGGTGAGAGATGCTGTAACTCCAACATGAAACTTTAGAGCAAGCATAAAACCAGTTGCAGAATAATTTGCCACCTTACCCAGGACATGCAGTCATATATTGCCAAGACAGAGTAAGTACTCCCACCAGGGCAGTTCAGATAAATCTGAAAAAGAAAAGAAAATGTATGTTAACAGCTTGTTCAGATAGTTGAAACATATTTTGTTATAACTCTAAATGAAATAAATACTAACCAAAATGTCAGATTCCTCGTCAATTGTCGCCAGAGTCACTAGTTGAGATATCACTCTCTGAGCTACCTGTGAATTAATTGGTTGCCCAATGAAGATTATTCGATTTCTAAATAATACTGTAGAAAGATCCAGAGGTCCTCCCGGAGTCATCACTGCTGGCATAATTGGCGGATTTCCTTTTTTGGCTTCTATGACAGCATTACTGATAAAGGAAATACATTGGTGGACATGGAACTAAAATAAACAACTGCATGAGATTATGACTATTTCCATGTGACAGGAAAAAAATGATCAACCAAATATGACTGAAATGAGAATTGATTGATCATTAATATCTTGAAAAACGTTTCATCCCAGTAAACAAAAATACTGGTATCAGGGAAATAGAGTAGGCACAGTACCAGGAGGTTCACAAACAGCTGAATATTTATTCCAGAAGGACTTATTGAACTTAATTCAAACTAATGTCATCTACTACAACCAATTGACTTATGAATGCAAGCAAAGAGAAATAAATCTCATCATAAATCATAGTTAGAGCAATTACTTTGTGAGGCAGTCAATTCTCTTGCAGGTCCCCAGACAAATAAATTCACAAAATTACAGCCAATCATGTGGCTCACAGAAACAAAGCTAGCAAGAGTTCATAATTCATCAAACACCCAGGAAAGCCAAGATGATACAAGTAAGCTACACATTTTGTCAATTTCAGGTAAAGGATGAGCATCTTTGATTCTATTATTCTCTTTGCTATTTGCAGGTGCTCGTGAAAGTACTAGAAGCAGCGCCTGAAATCATCATTCTCATAGAGCCTGCCTGGTTATTAGTAAGAGTGTCAAGCAAAGAACTTTTAGCACAAATTCGGACAAATTTATAATCAGATCTTCTGAACTACCCTAATTCATCGGACACCTCAATTTCCACTGTAACAGTCCTGATTTTCTCCACTTTACACCTTAACAACATGCACAGCATCTCAAAGACATTCTTACCTTAGATCAGAATAATTATCACTCTGGTAAAGCTTTAACGGAAATTTCCTTTGTCTGCTCGAAAACCCTGGTAATATTGCGACATAAAGCCGCAGTAGAAACTATTAGCATCATCTCACCAATTTACAATACCCACTCACCCCCCAACAAATGGAAAACAAAAGAAAATAAGTAATTTGCCATACAGCTAATGCAAAACCACCAAAGAAAGATAAGGCAACCACAATAAAACGATCATTAAACCGCTACAGATTTTAAAATTTTAAATCGTAACACATTACGGTTTCAAAGCACATACCAATGGACGACGAATCACCGTAAGAGCTTGCGATAGCTGAGACTACAGGTCTTAAACTTAATTTTCTGCTCAACAACCAAAAAAAAACTATTAGTTCAGCGAAGGGGGAAAATAGCTCACTCAATATGATAAAAGCATCAAATAACGTCGATATTTGAAGGTATCACCTCGGCGGTAATAATTGAGAGGATGTCAATCTGGCACCAGGAGAAGCAATCGATACACTAAGCGGCGTCGCCATTGATGACGTCACCGTTTCAAATGATAGAATAAGGCACCCGAAATAGCGAGGAACAAACAGATACTGTCTTCGTTGGGGGTTTTTTGGAATCACCCCCGTCTTCTGTTCTTCGATAAAGAAATCGCAATTTGAGAAACGATTTTCTACTCTTTGCATGCGACTTTGTAGAAACCATTATTTTAACCAAATTTAAAATCACTTGCACATCAATATATTTACCAAATTTATTTTAAAAATTATTTGACCACTAATTTTTGCTCAATTATAGGTTTTGTAAATTGAAGTCCTGATTTTTTTTTTTTGACAGATATACTAGTCAGTGATTTAAATTAAATTAAGCAATTGCCGGCTTCAAATATCCTTTTCGTGTTTTTAATGGAAAATAAATACAATCATGTAGTGGTAGGTTATAAATCATCTTCTTTTCAGAAGGGGAAAATAATTAGATCAAATAATTGACAAACAATGCATTACACATCCAGAAAATGAATTTCACAAATTACACTCAACAAACGGAAACTAGTTGTGTACAAAGGTGAGTTTGCTGAATTTCTCAACATTCACATCCACCTGATCTTTGCTGCTCACCGCTTCTTCCCACATCGATTGTATCGGGCAGGTATCTACACCAAGGCAAAGAAAGCATAAATAAATTACTGTACTTAACAGAGCAGAGCAAACCCATATAATTATTAACAACCAGTTAAAAATAAGGATGGAATCCGTGCATCTGATCTGATATATGGGTTAATGAAACTAGGAAGAGAAACAAGATCTAAGGGGTCACAAAATATATGATATCTGCATACTTTCTGCCTTTTACTGAGAAAAACTCATATTTCAGAAACAACTAAAACATCATTGTGCACATGAAATTCATGTCCGAGACTAGAGTATAAATGAGAACCTCATCAAACACAGTGATCATATTCACATACTTGTGGATAATCTGGTTACTACAAAAGATGAGATCGCCGGCTTACATTTCATCTTCTTCTTCATTCTTCAGGGCATTCTTTGCAATGACCTGGAAAGCCTCCTCAACATTAGTGCCTTCTTTGGCAGAAGCCTCAAAGTAGGGAATGTTCCCTTTTGAGGCACACCAAGCCCGAGCCTTTTTCTCAGATACCTGTTGCAGTTTGTAATTAGTTTCCCTACACTCTATAGCTGATAATTACCAGCCATGGTGATGTCCAAACAAGACAGAAACCTTAAAATTCTACTCCTAAGGATTCATATGGCCCGACATGAGCACATTGAGAGACATGTAGTGTTTAAATAAATAAATAAATAACAACAACAACAGCTCACATCCAAAACATATCCTTATGTTCATCACGGGCATGCCATAAATATTTACAGTGTATTTCTGTTTCAGCATTTGTATCTAGCTACAATAACTGTAGAAGAAGGGGGATTAAGAGAGAGAAACAGACAGACACACGTGCATATATAGAGAGAGAAGGAGAGATACCACTCTACTGTTTCCACCATCCACATCAATCTTGTTGCCAATCACAACAAATGGGAAATTTTCTGGATCTGATGGGTTTGCCTGCAGTGAAACATTGGATTTAGCTTTGTATTCCTCTTTGTTTTTTATTTTCTTCAAAGTCTTGTATAGGATTACAAATCTTGCTTCAATAGCAAACATCAAACATTACATGCAGCAGTAAAACAAAATTAACCAGCTTCAATTTTACCCTAGTAAAAATGCAAACAAGAGGGACCATAAGCATGAAAAGGCCCATACTGAAGGGAGTAGCAGATGTTTGGCTATTGTTTTGTGCGATTAGGAAACTAATTTCTCTTAAGGAAGAGACTTTGTTGGGTTCTTCATATCAATGAACTTGCACTTATCCTGAGGAGGACTGAAAATGCACTTTAGTCATTCCATAAATAGATTCACAGGGACCAGAGATGTAGCATGATATAATCATATAAAGACTCTTGCTTATTTGGATCTGATGTGTAACTACCACAAATGAATAGAAGAGATATATTCTAAGAAGGCAATGGATATCACCAGTACCTGAATTAGGAATTCCTCCCTCCAATTGTTAAGATTGTCGAATGATTTCATCACATTGACATCATAGACAAGTACACAACAATCTGCACCACGGTAAAATGCAACCCCAAGGCTTTGAAATCTTTCTTGACCAGCTGTATCCCATATCTAATTGGACAAAATGTCAATCCAAGTCATAAAAGGACTAAATATATGCAAGTTAATGTACATTCTTATTCAATAGCTCAAATAATTCTAATACAAAATCTCTTACCGCTCTGGGAAAACAACTATACAGCTAGTCAGTAAAGTATGACTAGCTGGTCAAGTTCTATTTACCAAAAAAAAATAAAAAATAGCTGCTTCAAACTTACCTGTAAAGTAAAAAGCCGATCCTCAAACTGAACTTCCTTCGTAAGAAAATCCGCTCCAATTGTGGCCTTGTATTGATTGCTAAACTTCTTATTTACATATCTTTAGATGAAGATTCAGGTATAACATTAACATCAAACAGGTAATGAAAACCAATACTAGTACTAGCAAAATGTCTAAACATATATAAACTCAATAGAAACCAAAATGATGGATTAGTCGGCTGTACAGGATACTGATTCATCAATGAGGTCTTCCCCACCCTGCAGATTATACAAAAAAAAAAATGATCACACTCAGTGATCACTATATGGATGCATGCAGGCAGTCGTATGGAACTGCACGCAGTCAGAATGCATGAAAGAAAATAACTGTTTCACAATAGAATTTTTTGTGCAAAAATTGTTCCCAAATCTGATATTAAGCTTTAACAGACACATACCAACACACGCACAAAGGAACGGAATTCCAGTGTCATCAATCACTTAATTGTTTTTCACTTCTATTAAAGAACGATTTGAAAAAAAAAATGCGCGCGAAATCAGATCAATAATTCCGCTAAACTTTATATATATATATATATATATATATAGATATAGGGACGCATTTATATGTTAACCACTCCCCATATGTTACCTAAAGACCTCATTTGGCGGTGCATTATCTAGACAAGCTAACATTATCTAGGCAATACATGGTACATTACGAACATAACGTAGTATATTATTTGCATTACTTTATCTATTATAATTTGTACATTATCTTTCGTAATGTACCATATATTGTCTAGATAATGTAGTTATCTTGTCTAGATAATGCACCGCCAAATGAGGTCCGTAGATAACATCTGAGGAGCCAATAAGCATATCTTGGGTTGGTACAGAAATGGGATCTCCAATAGCTGGAGACAAAAGATTCATATGAGAAAACATAAGTAAACGGCCTCCGCTTGAGCCTCCAAAGATAAGGGTACATGAACAGCCATTTGATCCCCGTCAAAATCTGCATTGAATCCCTTACAAACTAATGGATGTAAACAAATAGCACGCCCCTCCACTAAAATATATATATATATATATGATATTAACAAATTAAGAATCATACTCGAACACGCTCACAGAATTTTGTAGCGAAACAATTAAAGATGAATGCATCTATAAACAAACTTCAAGGGGAAACAGAAACTCACCCACTGTCGCCGAGAATGATGACCTTGAGGAGAGCTCTTCTGCGCGATGGCATAGTTTTGAATTCAGATTGATCAGTTCACTTGATCGAATGTTCTCGGGCTGAACAAACGTATTCTTCTCTCCTGTTTCTATCTGCGCCTGCGAGCTTCAAGGAAGTGATCAAGATTCAATTTAGGTTTTTCTGGATTGAAATTCAGATTTGTTGTCTTCGCTTGATTTCTCTCTCTTAAAAAACCAATACAGTTGGCAAAAGGCTGTTTCTACTTGTCGAGTTGCACAGCAGAAAATGAAAGTGAACATAAAGTGCAAGAGGGTTTAACAAAATAAATCTGACAATTTCTCAGAAAAATAAAAATAAAAAAAGCAAATCGACAGAAAACAACAAGCACTTTAAAAAAAAACACTTAAAATAAAGAAGATTTAATTATAAATAGTCAAATTTTATGTTGACATTCAAAAAATAGTATCTTTATGAAAAATTACACAAAATAGCCAAAATGTACTTACTCTGATTAAATTATCTCAATTCACCAATCACCTTTTTCGAATTTTGTGCAAAGTATAATTGAATGACTATTTTATTATTTTTCATACTGAAATGCATTAAGATGCAATATTTGGATAATAAAATATTGAGATGGAATATGCTAGCTAGATTTCAATGTTTTGAAATCTAGTTACTTTGTGAAATCTAGATGGTTATTTTTTTATTATCCATATTTTATTATTTTTCCTTTTGCAATGCAATAAAATATAATTAAAAAAATTAAAATATTGTGATGGGTTCACTCGTCTTGATTTGGAACTCTAGTTATTATTATTGCAAATTCAAATGCCAGCCAAATTGAAATAAATTCTAAATTCCAGTCGAATTAAAATCTAATTTTATAATGTAGAATTCAGCCAACTTCTTGCCATTTTTAGATAAAAAAAATCCAAATCTATCTCAATTCTATGGAGTATTGACTAAGTTCTAGCCCTATTTTTAGAAAAAAAATTCCAAATTTATCTCAATTTCATGGAGAATTGACCGACTTCATGCCAAATTTTAAGAAAAAATTCAAATCTATCTCAATTCTATATATATAGTATTGACTGAGTTTATGCCCAATTTTTAGAAGAAAAAAAATTCTAAATATATCTCAATTCTATGAAATATTGACCGAGCTCGTGCCCAATTTTTAGAAGAAAATTTCAAATCTATCTTAATTCAAATATCTCTCAATTCTATGGAGTATTGCTCTTCAATAATCTTAATCTTTCATCTTTTTCCCGTAACAGAGAAGCTATGGTGGAGCTCCAGGTGTTGAAGCTAGCACCCGTCCATCTCTATCTCCATTTGTAGTTGCGGGAAAAAGGAGAAAGACTAGGGATGGACCGGGTCAAGGACACCCACTCCCTGTGACGTAGGAAATTTTTTTTTCCGGCCCGTATGATGTAGGGAAAATACTCTTTCAATTGAGCAAGTGCACGATCTCTTTGCACACAATTATATCGTATGAGTGGAATAAAAAGAAAGAACATTTGCATTTGGAGTCTGAAGACATTTTTGGAAAGATATAACTTTGAGTATCGTTTGAGTGGAATAGAGATAAAACCATTTGTAGTTGGGAGAGTTTTAGAATGGTATGAATTTGAAGTATACAAATCATCCCTTAAATAGAAGGGGCTAGTAATTCATCGATTTTAATATATAAAAAATAATAAGTGAAATTTGAATTCATTGCCCAAGTTGGTCCAAAATTATTTATTTAGTGTATAGTATATTGAATTGTCGTGCATGAGTTATTTGAGCATCTTTGTACAATAAAAATCAGAATTGGCATAGACATTCACGTGAAAATATTAACTTAATTCAAATATTTTGAGCATCTTTGCAGGCATTTATTGATTGAAAAGAGAGATTGGCACAAACATTTCAAAAAATATTTAAATAGGTGTAGTATGACCGAATTCTTCCTCAATTTAAAAAAAAAATGAAATCTATCTCAATTGACTGAGGTCTAGCCCAGTTTTGCAAGATCTTGCCCATTTTGGACGATTTCTTGCCAATTTGGACGAGTTATAGGCCAATTTAACGAGATCCTGCCCAATTTGGACGAGTTATTGGCAAATTGGGCGAGGTCTAGCCCAGTTATGTATAATTTATAATTCTAATTAAACTCTAAGTGTCTACAATAATATATAATTGCATAAATTATAGTTCTAATTGAACGATAATGTAGTAATAAACTATAATTATCTACATTAATGTATAACTAAATAAATTATAGTTCTAATAGAACTATAATGTAGTAATCAACTATAATTGTCTACATTAATATGTAATTACATAAATTATAGTTCTTATTGAACTATAATGTACTAATCAACTATAATTATCTACATAAATAATATAATTACATAAATTATAGTTCTAATTGAACTATAATGTAGTAATCAATTATAATTGTCTACATTAATGTATAATTATATAAATTATAGTTCTACTTGAACTATAATGTAGTAATCAACTATAATTGTCTACATTAACGTATAATTACATAAATTATAGTTCTAATTAAACTATAATGTAGTAATTTATTATTTTTATTTTATTTTATTTTAAAATTAAAATCATTGAAACATTGAAATATATCTCACTTGGCCGAGATCAATCTCAATTACCCAAAATTAAAATTATTTATCATTATATTATTTTTCTTAAAATTAAAAAACAAAATATACTCCCTTGTCCCGCTCTATTAGTCCCATTTGCCATTTCGGTCCGTCCCAACCTATTAGTCCCATTTATAATTTTGGAAAATTTAAATTATTAAAATAATCATTTTATTTAATTAAATTTAATAACCTAATACTTAATTTACTAAACTACCCTCCTAACCCTAAAAAAAATTACCCCCTACCCCCGCTGTTTTTAACCCTCCTTCTTCCCTATCTCGATATTCCACCCCCCCCCCCCCCCCCCAACCCTAATTTTCTCGCTCACCAAATCTTGCTCAATTGAGCAATTTGATCAAAGTTTACCTGATGTTTAACTTGTTGGATTCTCAGATGTCTCTTGCCCACAACATTCATAATTTCACCTCTTTGTCTTTGCCCTTTTGCAGTTTCCCAGATGCGTGAAACAGTTTTCCGGCACACATTGAAGGTTGCAGCTGCTTCATTCACCTTGCCCCTTCCAAGCTTCCCATCACTGCTGTTCAGTAGCAAAAACTGCAGGATTTCTTCTTTTTTTGAATCTGAAACATCCCCTTTTGCCCCCATTTAGCTGTAGAAATGCTGAAATGTTTAATTTCATAGAGCAGATCTTGTATTTATAGAATTATCCAGCTTAGATGATTGTAAAATTTGAAACTTGGCTCCATTATTTTTGGCACGAAAATTTCCCTCTGAAATTTGGATTTTTACCCTTTTGGTAATTTGTGTATCCACTAACATTGTTTAGCTGTTTTTTAATGAATTTTTTTTTTGCTTTATTGACTTGCATTGGTTTGTGTGTCCCTTCCTATGGGACTAATAGGAAGGGACAGAGGGAGTATCTTATTTTATTTTAAGTTAAAAACAAAATATATCTCAATTAAGACTTATTTATTATTATATTATTTTTTGAAATTAAAAAATTGAAATATATATTATTTATCATTTATTTTATTTTTTAAAATAAAAAATCAAAATATATTTCACTTGCCCACCAAATTTTGTCCAATTGAGACAAACTAACTCATATTATTTTATTAAAATTAAAAAAAATTAAATAAAAAAATTTAAATATATTTATATATATTTTTAATCTTATTACATCCTTAATATTTCAATATTGGCCACAAAATTCTTGCCTTTAAAAAATTCGAAATATATCTCAGTTGGCCAAGATATATTTCAAATGGCCAAAATCTTGCCCAATTGGAACTTATTTATTATTTATTTTATTTTTTTAAAAATTAAATAACTCGAATTATATTTTTTAATAAAATAAAAAATTCAAAATATATCACTTGGCCAAGATATTTCTCAATTGAACGAAATCTTGTCCAGTGAGACTTATTTATTATTTATTTTATTTAATTTTATTTTTTAAAATTAAAAGAATCGAATTATATTTTTTAAAATTAAAAAATTTGAAATATATTTCACTTGGCCAAGATATATCTTAATTGACCGAAATCTTGCCCAATTGAGATTTATTTATCATTTATTTTATTTTATTTTACTTTTTTAAAATTAAAAGAATCGAATTATATTTTTTAAAATTAAAAAATTCGAAATATATCTCAGTCGCCCAAGATATATCTCAATTGACCGAAATCTTGCCCAATTGAGACTTATTTATTATTTATTTTATTTTTTAAAATTAAAAAAATTGAATTACATTTTAAAAAAATAAACCCTTCGAAATATATCTCATCACTTGGACGAAATATATCTCACTTGGACGAAATATATCTCAAATGGCCGAATTCAAGTCGGAAAGTTTTACAAGAAATATTATATTTTATTTCATCACAACTCTAAAGCTTAATAAAAAATAGAGTTGTGTTATACTATATTAGTAAAATAACAAACCGTAAAACATTTCACACAATTCAACAGATTTGATTGCCTGATTTAGACATTTTAACCAAAAGGACTGTACTTTGGCTATTTTTTGAATTTTTCGTAAGAGTGGCTATATATTGCACATAGGGGTGTCAATTCGTGCAGATTGGATCCTTATCGTTTCAATCCGTTATCGATCCGTTAAGGTCAAATCCGTATCCGATCCGTTACGAAAAATTAAAATCCGTATCCATATCCGATCCGTTAAGCTCAAATCCGTATCCGCACGAATCCGATCCGTATCCGTTAAGGATCCAAGAAGTATCCAATCCGAATTATTCGTTATGTATCCGATCCAATAAAGATCCGATAAGAATCCAAATCAGATTAATTCAATAAGAATTCGTTTCAATAAATACAATTATAATCCAATAAAAATTTGATAAGATAATACAAAATATTCTTATTTGATTGTTCAATTAATGTTTTTGATAAATAAATAAAACTGCAACTTCATTTGAAACTAAAATCGTCAATCAAATATCCAAAGATACATAGATAAATCTTAAATTCCAATTCTAGTGATCAAACATGTTCATTTCTAAATATTGATCAATCTTTCACCTTAGTCGTCAATACTTCACTTACAATTTTGAGGGAGAAAAATATTAATTAAAACTGATTTATAACAAATAAAATAAATTATAATAAATACTTTTAATCTATCATGGTGAAATTGAAAGAGTTGAGACAATTAATGAGAATCTACAATACTTTCATCAACATTAAAATTTAAGATCCCACCTTTTAGTTAATTCGTTGTTGATACAACTTAATTGAAAACTTGAAGTTGAGAAAAAAAAAAGAAAGTTATTAAATTAATAGATAAATAAATACATTTTTAGTGGTAAATTAATTATGGGACACGAACAATGAAGAATCAAAAGATTTTAGTTTATTAAAGAACTTTAAATCTATAGAAATATATCAAAATCAATTAATTAATTATTATATTTAAAAAATAATAATTTTTATTAATTTATTAACGGATATCCGTATCCAATCCGAATCCGATCCGAAATTTTCGTGTCCTTACCATGTCGATCTGATAAGGATCCATATCCGATAAGCCTCAATCCGTATCCGTTATTATCGTGCGAATTCGTGTCGGATTATCGGATCGGATCAAAAATTGTCACTCCTAATTGCACATACTTTTAAATTTTGGCTATTTTAGATTTTTTTCCTCCATAATAAATAAGCTATTTAGGGTTTTATGTACATCATGTGATTGAGTTGTATTATATTCAGGGTATGTTTATTATTTTTCATTTGTGGTATTTTCTAAGATGTTCTTAATGTATGTAGGTTACATTACGGTGAATTTCCAAAATTAACTGAGACGGATGAATGAGGTTTGGTTCAAAGAATAGTGGAAAACAATTGAAAAGAAATTTTGTCGGTTGAGCTTTCATTTTGTCTTGAGTGACTGCATTTATTTACTCTGTTTCAAGCGTGACAAGGTAGTTTATTTATTGTTACGAAGACATTTTGGTGTGTCTGATAAAGATTGCAATGACTTCATAAACAATCAATGAAGTAATAAATAGTAAAAATGGAAGAAATACATGGTTAATGTGAGATTTTTGGAATGATTGGGTGAATAGAAAGTAATTTAACGTCGGCTTCCTAATTTCTTCTCATCTAGATTTTGGATTAGTGAATGGGTGACTGGAGAAAGTTATTGTATTGTGAATTGAAGTGATTGTAAATATAAATAATAAATAAAAAAAATAAACAGGACACAATAATTTATAATGGTTCGAGTGAAAAGTCTATGTTTATTTTCCAAATTTATAATATATATTATTCAAGTGAAGAACAAAATTTAAGGTTACAGAATTATTAGGGAAAATAAAATCTACTCTCTCTCCAGCAACTACATTATGTTTGAGCAAGTTTACAGTGATGGGGAGTAGGAGTATTATACGGAGAGATTCCTAGATTCATAAAGTTGATAGAATAAGATATGGTTAAGATTTCAATATCTTAATATATTCACAAATATATTCTATTTATATATGGATATTGTTGATGGGTGAAATTAATAGAATAATGAAAAAATAAAAAAAGAATACTAAAGACAGAGAACCGCGGCAGAATTTTATTAGAGAGAAAAATAAAGAATTTTATTAAATAATGGATTTCCTAACCAAATTAGATATGGATAGAGTCAAATATCTGAAAATAAGGGAACTTAGATATGTAGTATCTTCTCTCTCTTCAGCAGGTATTGTCTTAATTTGCGTGCCTCCAGGTCGTTCGATCCGAGCTATGGTCTCTTCCAAATCACTTTCCAAATAATGGGGTACCGTGTTCAAGGAGTGATGCGATCGCAGGACTGGGTCGATCGCTCCCGCTCCAAGCACATCTTCTTTTTTAACAATTAAATATATTGTATATCTTCTTTTGAAGTAATAATAAATGAAATAATATTATATAACTCTTATATGATTTTTTAAAAATCTTTTTATATCCTTTTCTCCCTTAATTCATAGGAGCTGTTGTAATCTCTTTTACTCTATATTAGAATAATACTCGTGCGTTGCACGAAAATATTTTTTATACTTATATTTATATTTTAATATAAGAGAATATAATTAATTTTAAATTTATATTTTACCCAATTAATTTAAAATTTAGTATTATATCCATTTGATATATATTAATAAAAATACTCTAATACTTAAAATATTGTATAAAAAATGCTAAATCAATGATATACTTATAAAATATAAATTGTATTTATCTTATGAATAAGCAAAAATAGGATCCATCTACTCTGATAAATCTAGCCACTTTTTTTCACTTAGAATCTAGTTTCTGATAAGCGTGCCAAGCACATTGACATCGACTATTTGTTCGAGAGTTGGTGAATTCAAAGGAACTCGTATTTACGAAGAGTTTGTCAAGTTCTTTGGCTTGGGGGTCTTGAGATATATCATATCTTTGTATATCTTTATTTATAATTTAGTATATATCCTTATATTTTCTAGATTAAATTTCTATGTACATGTATAAATACTCCTCTTGTACTTCATAAAATTATTTGCGCTTGCCGTTGGGATCCAAATCGCGTGCAGAGCAATGGCAAATTGGGCAAGAAATATGGTTTTGATTACCCCAAAACGCCGCGCAATGCAATGGTAATGGAAAACGTGACCACAGCGGAGCAAAGATATCCGAGTTCCAATCACAGGTTTACGACCGCAAATCGGGCACACCTCCATCACGCCCAATACTTTTCCCGCATCTTCCAATCGCATCGCAGCAGCATCCAAGTTGCCCAGCAACAAACACCACTCACCAACTTCCGGCGGAGATTCGTATCCGGGGTTTGCGGAGAAATCCATCGAGTATAGGAACGGCGGAGGCAAGGACTGTGGCCCCATAGCCCGATCCGCCGTCGCCTCAATCCCTTCGCCCTCTTGCTGCAATGTGAGCACTCCAGATCCACGGCCACCGGAATCTTACCCTGCCGACTACCGACGGCTATTTGTTTTGCAAAAATCAGTACCTCGTCATTCAACCGATCGATTATCTCATAGGGCATAAAGTAATCCTTGAACCTCCAACCCATAGATCGGCTGATTTGCTTTTCATAATATTCTACGCTGGCATCCGCATACCTCTCCGAATCGATTATTCTCTCCACTCCACGCCATCGCGATCTTTCACTATGAAATTAGTTCTAGCCTCAAATATAAACTTCGCCCTATCCGAAAAGTAGTAGCGTGAGATTATCTCTTCGTCTATGGAAAAACGATACCTATATTCAAAAGCCATTCTCTGCTTATTTATATATATATTTTTTTCGATAAAGAAGAGAAGGGTCTGGCGGCATTTTATAGAAAAAGAGTAGATGGGCCGCAAAATTTATTTGGTTTGCCAATTAGATATGGCTGCCCATATCTTTTATGATTTCATCTTTTATTTATTATTATTTTTTTTTGAGATAAACATGAACTTTCATTATTGGGAATAAGAAGTGGCAGCATCAACTGCAATATACAAGTTGAGATTAACAGAACTAGAGTTAATATTAGTACATGGAGCAAAGAAGATCGTCCACAGTATGCCAAGTGATGAGAAAATCGCTAAGACCGAGGGACCCAATGAAAGGAGACATCATCAAACCATGTAGATAACATGAGGATATCAGAAGCAACCGTACCCACTTGAGTTCTCGGGACTAGTTGAAGTTGAAGTTGAAGTTTGGAGACGAGAGCTTTGTTATCCAACTCAAAAATGACCTTTTTAAAGCCAGATTCACGGGCCAAGATAACCCCCCGAAGGCAAGCAAGAGCTTCAGCACATTCAACATTATCCCCCAATTGAGTAGAGTAAGAAAAAAGCCGGAGGGGACATCCAACGTGATCACGAAAAATACAACCCAAACCAAGAACAGCTGACGCTCCCAAAGATGCATCCGAATTGAACTTCACCCAGCCTGGCGGAGGAGGGGACCAAAGAGGCTCGTGGTCCTGATGCCTCTGGAGAGGCATCAACTGGGTTGGAAGAGAAGTTGATTCAACACTTTGGTAATCTTGGAGAAGAGAAATAGCACTGGAAAAGCAATCATGGTGTGACAAAATTCGGTCTTTAAACTCCAACAAGTTGCGAGCTTTCCAGATAATCCAGCAATGAGCAGCAAACATTTCAACAAAGTCAGCATTTTTACCTTGAATAACAAAGAGCATCCAATCTTGAACAGAAAGCTCACGACAATCAGGGGGATCCGCCAAGCGCAGAATACTTGCTCTCCAAAAGAAAGAGCTCCACGGGCAATCTTTAAGGACGTGCTCAATACTCTCATTCTCTAAACCACACTGGGAACATGTGGGCTCAATCGGTAAGTGTCTACGAACAAGATTAACTTTCGTTGGGAGGATACCTCGCATACATCAGCTTCAATTTAGGAGGGACATTCAAAGCCCAAATCCATCGCCATTGGTCCGTGTTATTGGAGGACGAAGAAGGCTTCGATGACTCAGCATCTTTTAATTTCTTCGCTATCCAATTACCGGGTTTAACTGTGTAAGTGCCATCCTTAGTGAAAGTCCATCTTAGACAGTCCTCTTGGGAGGTTGAGCTTATAGGGATAATGAGAATCTTGTGAGCAACTGATGGGCTGAAAAGTGAGTGAACAAGAGCTTCGTCCCAGCTTGTTCCATCGTCGGTCATGAGGTCGCGCACAAAATGAGGGGCCTGCAAAAAAGAGACAAAAAGGGAGGGACATGTTGGGGGGGGGGGGGGGAAGATCAGGGATCCAGGAATCTTCCCAAATGCGGATCTTGTGGCCATTTCGAAGAAGCCACTGAGTCCCATGCTTCAAAATAAAACAACCCTCAAGACAACTCCTCCAAGAAAAGCTCGGGCGGTAACCCATGTGAGCATAAAAAAAAGAACTTATGGGGAAGTAGCATTGTTTAAGGCAAGAGGAGAGAAGAGAATCCGGGCGAGTGAGGATCCTCCACCCTTGTTTGGCAAAAAGAGCTTTATTAAAAGATTCAAGATATCTGAATCCAACACCACCAAAATCTTTGCGATCACAAGAAATACTCCAAGAACACCAATGAATTCTCCTCTCTTCAGATCGTTGGCCCCACCAGAAATTGGCAATGACTTGATCAAGCCGATGTAGCACAAAAGTCGGGAGCATGAAGCAACTCATGACATAGGAAGGAATAGATTGGGCCACTGCTTTGATAAGGATCATTTTCCCCGCTTGTGATAGAGAATTAGCTTTCCAGCTTTTCAATTTTTTCAGAACTCGATCCTCAATGTTTAGGAAGATCTCTCTCTTCGATCTACCGATAGAGGCAGGCAAGCCAAGGTACTTAGTGTGCTTCCTGACAATATTAACACCACAAAAAAGAACCCAATCTGGTAGCAAAAGTCTCAGGAACGCAGTGGCTGAATGCCAAGTCAGATTTATCAAAGTTAACCCTTTGACCAGAAGCTCTAGAGTAGAGATCGATGATATTTTTAATAGCAACAATTTCCTCCTCACAAGCTCGACAAAAGATGAGGCTATCATCTGCAAAAAATAAATGGGACATAGAGGGAGCATAACGACAAATCTTGGCTCCATGGATGAGGGCATTTCGTTCTGCTTGGTGAATGAGACATGAGAAAGCTTCAGCACAGAACAGGAAGAGGTAGGGGGATATCGGGTCTCCTTGACGGAGGCCACGAGAGGGGGCAAATGAATTGGAAGGGTTTCCATTAATGAGCACTGAGTAGGTGACAGTAGAGATGCATCTCATAATGGTATCAACAAACTTGTGGTTAAAGCCAAAGCGAAGAAGAACGCTCTCTAAGAAACCCCATTCAACTCGATCGTAAGCTTTGGACATGTCTAGCTTAAGAGCGAAACAAGAGAGCTTTTTAGAGGAGTTTGTTTTCATGGTATGAAAAAGTTCAAAGGCAAGAAGGGCGTTATCTGTGATAAGTCTTCCTGGAACAAAAGCTGATTGAGCTTGACTAATGAGGTTGGGGAGGATTGGCTTGAGTCGGTTTGCAATGCATTTGGTAACAATTTTGACAACGACATTGCACAAACTAATAAGCCGGAAGTGAATGGGGAGGGTAGGAGTTTTGGTTTTTGGAATGAGGGCCAGGTTTGTATGGTTGAGACACTGGGGAGAGGCACCGTTGTTCAGAATATTGAGCCCTGTGTTGAGAAGATCAGTTTTAACAGCAGGCCAGAACTTCACATAGAAAATAGCTGGGAGTCCGTCAGGTCCAGGAGCCTTAAGGGGATGCATTTGTTTAAGAGCATTAACCACTTCCTCATCAGTGCAAGTGGCATCCAACATATCATTCATGGTGGGTGAAACTTTTGGTGGGATAGCAGT
The DNA here is from genome assembly GCA_026898455.1 of Plectranthus barbatus. Lineage (NCBI taxonomy): Eukaryota > Viridiplantae > Streptophyta > Magnoliopsida > Lamiales > Lamiaceae > Plectranthus > Plectranthus barbatus. Next base: position 331,470 of record JAPKLW010000678.1, read on the forward strand.
GAGGACTTCATCAAGTCTCTGGCACTCCTCGGAATGGAAGATATCCTTGAAATAATCAATGAAAAGCGCAACAACTTCACTTTCATCAGTTTGCCACTTCCCGTCACTATCCTCAATGCCTTCAATTCTATTTCGCCGTTTTCTTCCTCAGGCTGTTCGGTGGAAGAAGCTAGTATTTTTGTCACCATCAGCAAGCCAATTCACCCTTGATCTTTGCTTCCACATTGTTTCCTCCTTCTGCAAAAGACTTTTAAGCTCATTCTCAGCATCTCGAATAAGGGTGACGTTGCAAGGGGTAGCTTCTTTGCCTTGGAGAGCCTCAATGGTGTGATGAAGGTTATTAATTTGTTTGCCCACGTGACCAAACTCCAAGCTCTCCCAGGTTCGGCGAGAGCGAACAACATTTTTAACTTTTAAGGCAAACTCAGCAGGCGAAGAGCATTGTTGTTGGTGAGACCATGCTTCATCGACAACATCTTTACAATTAGGATTTTGGAGCCACATAGCTTCAAAGTGAAAAGCTCTTTTCCTCTCCCTCTTGACATAGAAGTTGGATGCCTGCAATCTGCTATAACGATCGGGCAATGATCCGAGTGGACTCGAACTAGGTGTTGCACTGAGAAGGATGGAAAGAGATTCATCCAACTTTGATTTCCAACACCTCTGTCCAGCCTCTCTTGAATGTTTGCAGCACCACTTTGGCCATTTGTCCAAGTAAATTGATGCCCAAGATAGCCCAAATCATCCAGTCCATAAAAATCCAAAGCACTTAAAAAACCAGCCATTTTCTCTCGACTACGGGATATTCCACCAATTTTTTCGTGCGAGTACAAAATCTCATTCCAATCGCCAAAACACAACCAAGGAAAATCACTAATGTAGTTGAGACTACGAAGAAGTGCCCATGTCTGATTCTTGTCTTCTCCACAGCCCAACCATAAATACCTGTAATTCTCCATTCAGCCTCCCCATGCTTTGGTTTAGTGGTTGCATCGATATGATGAAGTGAGTCGGAGTTAACACCAAGGTCAAAACCATCCTTCCAGAGAAGACAAATCCCCCATCTACGTCCTCCCTGGGACATGTCACAGTCCACAACATGAACAAAATCAAAGTCAAGTTTGTGGAGAATAGAATCCACTTCTTTTTTCAAAAGCTTAGTCTCCATGATGAAGACAAAATTGGGTTTCTTCTGATTCACAATCCTTTTGAGCTCTTGAACTGTCGATGGGTTCCCAAGCCCCTGACAGTTCCAACTAACACCAATCATTGGGTTCGGCGGGACTGCTCTACAACAGTCTCCGCCGTTGGTTCTGCTTGATTATTCAGAGATGTGATCTTGGGACCTTTTGGGTCGGTGGGAGGAAAGATCTAGAGAACTGGAGGTTCGTTTGCGGATTGAGGTTTTTTTTCTGTAAGAATGAATGAGTTGTGAGCTTGGAACGAGCAAGTCTTTTCCAGTCTTTTTTATTTTTAGGTGAGAGTTTAGGAGCAGGGGATGATAAAAGAGTGGAAGAATTTCTCTCGCTAAGATCCGATATTAAAGGTTGGTGGATGGGGGGTAAATATGTATCTGAATTAGGTTGCAATTGAAGAGGAGTTTTGTGAGAGAGGGTTAGAGAAGTGATCTCTAAAGGTGGTGGGGTATCTAAGAGTGGGGTGGTTTGGGCAGATGAGGGGAGATTATATGTATTTGGGGTGGAGAGATCTTTAGGAGGTTTAGAAGAATGTTGGGAGGAGGAGCTTTGCTGGCAGAAAACAAGCTTACGAGTAGGGGGAGAGATACCAGATGGGTCAGTCAAGGGAAGAGAGGGTAGGGTAGATAGTGTTGAGGAATTTGAGAACATCTTTGGGGTTCCTGATCTAGTTGTTGGGGGACGCGCACGTTTAAGGGGCGAAGCTTTTATTTCAGGGCCAAATGGAAGGTCGAGGGGGTCTAGATCAATCGTGCGACCAAGCCCATCACAGTACTTGAATGTATGTCCAATAGAGCCACAATTATAACATAAGTAGGAAGAGCTTCATATTTGATGGGAAACCATAACTTTTCACCACCAATTTTAACCTTTAGCCCCTTCTTCTAAGGTACCGTAACATTAAGAACAACTTTAGCCCGTATGTATTTCCCAAACAGGTCAAGATGGGGGTCGATACAAATCAAATTTCTGACCTTACGAGCCAAGGCTTGTGCTGTGGACTGGTTCATACAGCTGATCGGTGCATCGTAGATTCGAATCCAACTTCTTTCAGCTGGATCTTGGATGGTTGCTCTTTTTCTTCGAGAGGGCGAATGAGGAAAAGGGACCCGTCAAAATGCCAAGGTTGATTTTTGATTACCCATTGGAGCTCGACTTCGTTCTCAAATCTAAATAAGAAAAGGTTCTTTTACTTTTTCAAAAGGTTTCATATTTGAAATATATCTCTATATCCAATTATATTTTGATCTCGAATTAAATTGAACACTTATGCCTTAAAATATTAAATGTTTCCTTTGTGATATTAAAAAATAATAAAATCTATATCTATATCTATATAACTATATATCTACTGTTGGGAGTCCGACCGGATACAACCCATTAAAGAACTCGTTTTGGGATCCAAAAATCTTAGAAAGTGGACAACAGCACGGGCCCAACAAAGAACGAGCCGGCCCAACCCGTTTGGGACGAAGCTCGCCGCGAAGAATAGCTCGACTAAGAAGAAAAGCAGTCCGATTACCAAGAAGGGAGCTCGATATGCAAACATCGACCTACCTTAACAGGTCGTAAAGGGTGGCGAAGCGCATAACGGCTAGTCTCGCAGAATTATCGGAGAGCCCAGCCACTGCATGGACAGACCATTCCGACCTTCTCGGGGACGCTTCGTAACCACCGAGAGAAGACCGCAGAAACCCTAGATGGCAGCCCCCCTTATAAATACCCCCTGTACATGGACGAAAAGGGACACAAAGAGAGAGAGAAAAAACCTATCCCTACATTCTTTTCTTGTGAAGCAAAGAGACCGTACTTTCGTTATTTTTTATAATAGTTAGTCAAGTCAAATTCGTGCTCAGTTTATTGATCCGCAAAGTTTCTGTAAACCTTCATTCATAGTTGTTATGCTATTTTCTGTTTGGCGCGTTCACTGTTCTCGGGGCTCCAATTTCTGAATAATCGTACCCGCAACATCTACTAAAAAGGCAAAATCCCTTCCCAAAAAATTTTCCCCCAAAAAATAGTTTCCAAAAATAATCACTTAGTATATTAAGTAATAATTAGCAAATATGGTAAGTTTTTAATCATTGTATTTCATGTTTAATTATTATTAATTAATTTATATGCTAATTATGAAATTAGTTTCATGAAAGGTTTTGAAATTAGTAAAATAAATAATTATTTATTTTATTGAATTATCAATTATCTATAAATTTATCAATTTAATATTATTTAATGTTATTTTTATTTAAATATTATTCTTAATTATATCATTTTGCATGTCAAACATGCCAGTGTTGGTTCAAAATTAGAGTGGTGCAATGAACAAGAGATTTTTTTTAGAAGACTATGAATATGAGATTTTAGGTGGAAATGAATGAGCAAAACATAGAATCTTCAATTATTTAAATACGCTTCTACATTTCCCTTTCTTACCAGCATATCTCATGAGCATGTGTGATAATTATAATTTATGCAGTAGATAATTAAGTGGTTCTTCAAAAAAATTTTAAGCAAAATATTTGTTGTCTGCTGTCTAATAATTTATTTGGTCTTTTTATTTCATCATCATGTCCTAGCATCCCGCTAGATTGATTATTTATTATATGGTTGCAATATAATCGAAATCAATGAGATTCTAATCATTTCACTTATTTACAATCTTAGACCGACGTAACATTATTATTTTTGTTAGCTATATTTCTTTTAACTTACGACTACTCTATTTGGACATTAAATCCATACATATATGTTCATTAGTTCGAATCCAATAACATTTCATCTTTCATTTATTTATTACAAGAAGCAAGGAGGTGTTGGGAATTGATTAGATATGCTTGTCAATATTCTTGAATAAATGTTTTAATAAATATATCATGTTGTACTTATAGAGATTAATAATTGTTGACAACTACTTATAGACAAATTGAATCTAACTCATTCTTCATCTAACTCCTTGCACACTCTTCCATAACTCCAATAATAATTGATAACTAATTTTTTTTTCTACTGTACACATTTTTAAATGTTGTTCAAAATCCCAAAATATATATGAAAAAAAAGAAATTATTAGCTCCGTCACTAATTCAGTTAGCAGAGTATTTATTTAATTGCAAAATGAATTCACCGCCAAAGATAAATAAACAATAAAAATAAATAATAAAAATAAATAATTTAGAAGAATGTGTAGCAACGATCCACTCCCGCTTCCCGGGTTAATATATAAGTATTCAAATTACGCGCTTGTCATTCATTTATCATTGAATCAAAAAAAAATATGAGGAGACTCCATATTCTCCATCGTCGGCGACTGAAGCGGCGTAACCGCACAGCCGCGATGCACAACGATACTCCATCGTCGGCGACGCAGAGCTCAGACATTCTGTCGTCCTCTCTCACCGTGGATCACACACTCTCCCCCTCAAATGAAGCCCCACATTGTGTCAGTGATTTTTTCCCTTCGCATATATCAATCTGTTTTTTATCCCTTTCCAAATTACGTCAATTACATGTTTTAATCCAGATTAACATAGCTTTTGTTTGTTGAAGAACTGCATAATTGTGTAGCTTATGATATTATTTGGTATGAGAATGATGTTTCTATGTAGTTGTGATACATTTACTTTCCTCTAAATTTTTGGGTAGTTGAATCTTGGCATGGAGCTTTTCAAAGAATTGTTCGATCACTGGTCAAATAAGGATGAGTCAAAATTTTCAATTGAGACTGTGTCGGGTGGGATGCGTAGTATTTGTAAGTATTATTTATCTTCCAATAACAATGTTGTTATGTTTGTGATCGAGCTCCGCAATAATTCCAGAAACACACACAACTCACACAATGTTTATGTGATTCCGCCTAAGCCTACGTCCACGAGCTATGGTTTCATTGATTTCAAAGAAGGCAATACAGAATACACAGAAAACTCACGAGCTCACACACTCTGAAACTCGCTCTCTAACTCCACTATAACAATCCGAACACTTAACCAAAATAGAAGATTGTAATCTGCCCCTTTAATGTGCAAGTCACCACTCTCAACAAATGTTATACTGAGTCTAGAATCCAACCATTTTCCCCTTGTTCATCCACAACATTCAACACTTCGTACACAGATTCTTGAACTGATCTAACCTTGTTCGAACCATTGTTTTGTTGGTTCTTTAATTTCAGAACTCCACAATCCCTGATCAAATGACCGGGCTTCTTGCAATAATGGCAAATCCTTGTCTCTTGCCCTGTCATATAGGTGGCTTTGGATCAGAAAAGCTTTGCTGCACTCTTCCTCTTCCATAGGATTTAATCTGTTTGTTTGTCTGTCTAAAAACTGGGTTCATCCTGTCATTATACACAGGCTTTGATCCAAAACTTGTCTTTTTGAAGTTGGACTTGTTTTGATTCTTTTTCACCATCAAGCCAACCCCTGCAGAACCATGACTGAGAGATTGAGAGTCTGATAGTTTCTCCATTTCCCTTTGCTTCACTGTTGACTGCACTTCGGCTAGAGTAATAGTCCCTGACCTAACATAGATCATAGCATCCCTTATGCTAGCATATGAGCGAGGGAGAGCATTCAACAAATGGATTGCTTTATCTTCATCTTCATCTTCTAAAGTTATATTGGAGCATTTACTGAAATAGAGAAGAATAGGGTGAGAAGAAGTATTCTATTTTTGATGATCTGCTTCAGTGATTTGCAAATGCTCTCATGTTGAACTAACTAACTAACTAACTGAAGCGGGCTACTATTAAAAATTATTTCCCATGAATCTTATGTGTTTCAACAGTCCTCAAAGTATATGTGAGAGAAAGCCAAGGAAATTTTGCATATACGACAGTCAGACTACACGCTCCAAATAATACATATGGGACTAATTTTGAAAGGGATCTGAAGGTATGTTGTGATTCATTATTTAATTAATCACGTGCATAGTTTTATTGCTTCTTTTAGATTATTCTAAATAGTAGGAATATCTCGTATCTAGGGCATGTGGTACCTCTCTGCACACGAATTTGGAGCCAAATTTCTTGGAGTGTTTGGGAATGGAATGGTCAGTTATTTGTCGAAGATTGTCCATGGAGTAAGGCATTTGAGAATATATATCCAATATATATGTATAATATGTATTTACTGACCTTTCTTGTTTACTTGTGCAGGAATTGAAATGGTATTTTTTTTTTGCTGCTTTGTTTTATTATAATTATTTTAAAATTTTTATCTTTCTTTTATGTTTACATTAGATGTGTGAAGATATTTTGAGATTGATTCTCGAGAAGCTAAGTATAAGAGATCTGGTCAGAGCGATGTTGGTGTCCAAAAGCTGGAAAACAATGATATTCTACAGCTGCATGGTTTCCTGTTGGGGTCGTCGCATAAGATTGGCGAATAAGTTTAGTGGCCCAAACTTTTACAGAGATATGGGGGATGAGCAGGCATTTGTTGACTTCTTGTTGCCCAACAACAACATTAATGGTGTAGCTTACGATAATAGTGTTCCTCACATATGCAGGCTGATAATGTTCCTTGGAAACAATAAAAACCCCGCTTTCTGGACCAAAGTTGTGACGAGAAGATTTCTTACAGGGGATTTTCCAAATTGCAACTTGCAGCGGATGATGATCAGACATTTCCGAGTTTGTAACTTTTCAGGAGAATGAGCTTTATTTTCTTCTTTTTTTTTGAGTTGAAGAACTATGTTATCACTTGGGGGTTATTCATCAAGAGGTAACATGACAGAAGCCCGAAAACTATTTTGATTCTGCAGCTAAAAGAAATTTTCTGATGCTGGATAAGCTCGGTAATGGAATTCATAGTTGATAGATCTCACTCAAAAGTAGTAGGTGTATATTCCACTCTTGGATGCTTGATTGATGAACTCAAATTGCTGCTGCCCTTGTTTCTCTCCACAAGTTTTGTGATTTGTATTGGATGTGCAAGTCATTGATATGCTGACTTTTCCCTTACTATTTCGTCTTGATATGTCTCGTGTTGTTGCTCCGGTAGATCTTGATACACCATTCGTTGCAACAAAATGCAGCACCAACTAAACTAGATTGAGTCACTCGGTACACAATAAATTTTCCACTACAGAGGTTGTGTTGTAACTTTTTACGCATGTTTTTAGGCTTTGGAAATGGAGGCTAATTCATAGAGGAAAGAAATTTATCTCTACTTGTGAGTGTGCGTGCTCGTAGCATTAGGACTGATCTTAAAACATGATGAAAAAGATGAAAACAATGGAGAGCAGTATTTGAATTTCATTTTGTGTATATTGATTTCTTTCTTTCACAGAATACAAAGTGTGAGCTGCTATCACTATATATATAGGCCTCTATTACATATGCCCTACATAGAATGAACGAGTATTTGCATCTACAAAACCAATCAACGAAGGACACGTGAACCAGTCAAATTGCTCCATCTGTTGTGTCATGCTTCTGTGCTGAAACAATATTCTTGTTGTGCAAGACACGAGGTGAGACAGTTGCATTCCTTTGTGAATTTCCACTTGAGCTAACAAAACAAAACAATTATGACCTGTTATTGCTAGATGAAATGAAGAAATGTGGTCAATGATCTTAAAACACACCATATTGATACAATTAGAACATATCTTCCATCATCCTCCTTCATTCATCATACTACATTATGGTAAGGGCCTCTCTGTATTGATGATTATCATGATGAGAATTCTGATGGCATATGGATCCAATGTTTGTTTGCATTATTTTTTCAATGAATCCTAGATTCAAATGGATTGTTAAGAGTGCCCAATGACTATATGCTTAAGGCTATGAAATTGCTTAATCAATTGCGTAACTGCAACTCATGTTTCTCTTTCTCCAATGTCTTATAGATCTCATCTCTTTGAGTAATTGACTATTCTTTTACTTTTTTCCTTACTATTAGATCATTTCGGTTGCTTTTGATGTTTTTTCTATCTAATAATTTACCAAGTGTGGCTTGTGAACTATTTTAACTTTGTGTCTGAAATGTTACATACTATTTTATAGATGTGATCATGAAAAGTGGAAGAGCACTGTGCCTGCATAACCGAAGTTATTGGAAAAAAACACTGGCACTTCTTTGTTGCTACACAGGATGCAGAGCTAAGAAAGAAGTTCTGTAGAGAATAATAACTCTTATTTCACTCAATCAAATATGAATTACAATAGGTGTATATATAGACATACAAGTGAATCTAATCTAGAAAAGATAGATATAAATCTATAAAGATACAAAGATATATATAAAGATCTAATATATCTTAACACCCCCCTCAAGCGAAGACGAAGATAGACGAAACTTGGTCCTAAAATCTTCAAATAATGAACGAGATAGGCTCTTGGTAAAAATATCTGCTATTTGATCTTCAGAAGGTACAAATCGCGTCAGCAGCTGTTTGGAATCAACCAATTCTCGAACAAAATGATAATCAATATCAATGTGCTTGGCCCATTTGTGAGAGACAGGATTTTGAGTAAGAAATATAGGGCGCTGGAGTTGTCCGAATAGATAATCGGAATGTCATCCTGAGACACATGGAGATCGCGTAACACATTGCACACCCATCGAAGCTTAGAGGCAGTGTTGGCAATGGCGCGATATTCCGATTCACAGCTTGACCTAGATACTGTAGGTTGTTTCTTGGCACTCCAAGAGACCAGATTTGGCCCTAAAAATATTGCGAAGCCATAAGTGGAACGCCTGGTGTCCGTGCAACGCACCCAATCAGCATCAGAATAAGCAACAACCGAGGGAGATCTTGGAGAAAAGGATATGCCGAAACCAATAGTACCTTTAACATATCGTAAGATCCATTTGAGTGCATTGAAGTGGTCGATTGTGGGCTCCTGCTGGTACTGGCTCATTGTGTTGACAGAGTAGGCTAGATCCGAACGTGTAATAGTTAAATATTGCAAGGCGCCAAGGATCGACCGGTAGAGAGTCGGGTTTTGGAAGGGCGCACCATCTTTGGATAAGGTGACTCCAGGGGGCAAAGACGTGGACACAGGTTTGGCGTGAATCATGTCAGAGCGACGAAGAATATCTAGTGCATATTTGGTCTAACAAAGAAACAAGCGATCAGCAGGATAATAAGTTTCCAACCCGAGAAAGTAACCAAGTCATCCGAGATCTTTAGTTGCAAACTCTGAATTCATGCGAGCCATAAGAGTAGAAACAACAATATTCATTGCTCCCTGTAATAATGATGTCATCAACATAGACTAATAAATATATGATGACCGGTTCTTTATTAAGGACGAAGAGGGATGTGTTCAAAAAGCTGCAGCAAAAACCCAAACTGAGAAGAAAGGTCCAAAACCGTTGATACCAAGCAAGCGGGGCTTGGCGAAGACCATAAATAGCTTTCTGTAGTTTACACACATGAGACGGATACCTAGAATCAGTGAAACCCGGTGGTTGTTCCATATAGACTGGAGTAGTCAGAATGCCATTCAGTAAAGCGTTTTTGACGTCCAGTTGATGAAGAGACCAGCGACGCATGACTGAAATAGAGAGAATAATTCTGATAGTGGAAGCCTTGACAACAGGACTGGAAGTGTTAGTGAAGTCAAACCCATGAATTTGGCTAAAACCCTGTGCGACAAGTCGTGCTTTGTATCGATCAACCGACCCATCAGCAAGCAACTTAGTGCGATAAACCCATTTCGAACCTACCACATTCGAAGAAGGAGGGCGCGGAACAAGAGTCCAGGTCTTGTTTGCAAGCAGCGCGTCCATCTCCTCACGCATGACCTGCGTCCATTCCGGGATCTTGAGAGCAGACATAATACCACGGGGCTTCGGAATAGCTGAACTTGCCGAATAGATAGAAACCAGGTTAGCATCAATAGGATAACGAGGTTTAAATATATCGGACTGAGAACGTGTTTGCATGCGATGCATGTGAGCAGGCGGAGAAGATGGAGGCGACGGAACTGGCGGAGCGGGGACATCGGCAGCGGGCAGTGCGAGGGCCGGAGCAGTACGTATGGCTGGAGGAGTAGATATGGTATCAGACGGGCATATGGTGCACGATCGGGGAAGGTTGGAGGACGAGGGCGAGGGATTAGGTGGTGGAGGTGTGGGCGACGGTGAATGATCAAAGAAGTCGGAAAGTGTAAGGCGATCGAAGGACGAGGACAGGGAAGCTCGAGGAAAAGGAAAACACAGCTCATCGAACTTAGCATGTCGGGTTATGTAGACATGAGAGGAGGCAGGATGAAGACAACGGAAGCCCTTGTGAGAGGTGCTATAACCTAGGAAAATACAAGGGAGACTTCGCGGGTCGAATTTGTGTTTAGAGTAGTCACGTAGATACGGGACGACACGACAACCGAAGGGATGGAAAAAGGCATGAGGGTGTGGCGTCATACTGAACTTGAAAAGGAGATTTACCCTGAAGAACCGGAGAAGGAAGACGATTTATAGTGTAGGTGGCTGTGCTAAAGGCATCTACCCAAAGAGATAATGGAGCAGAAGAATGGAAGAGCATAGTAAGACCCATTTTAGTAAGGTGACGGTGCTTACGCTCCGCACGACCATTTTGAGAAGGAGTGTAGGGACAGGAAATTTGGTGATGGATACCGGAGTTGATGAGAAGGGTTTGGACACGAGAATTTGTAAACTCAGTACCACCATCTGTTTGGAATCGTTTAATATTTTTGGAGAACTGATTTTCAACAAAGAGTTTAAAACGAACAAAAACATCAAAGAAATTGGATTTTGCATGAAGAGGATAGAACCATGAAAATCTAGAGAAATCATCAATGAAAATGACATAGTAACGAAATTTCATAGATGAAAGTACGGGTGCAGGACCCCATAAGTCACAATGAATGAGTTCCAACACACTTGACGCACGTTTAAAGGAAGGAAGAAAGGGTAAATGACTGTTTTTAGCTAATTGACGAGACTGACATAAACCTGAAGACTGATTGGAGGACGAAAAATAAAGTAAATTTTAACTACGCAGAAGAGTAATATTAGACGAGGCAGGATGTTCAAGTCGAGAATGCCAGACATCGAATGGGGCAGAGGGCGAGGAGGAAGAAGTCGTGAGGACCTGCTGGGACGTGGGGAGCACGTACAGTCCATTCCTACGCACGCCGTTTGCCAGAATCTATCCACTATCCAGATGCATGATCTGAAAATCAGAAGCAGTAAACAGAACACGAACCGGGTGATCATTCGTTAGTTTACTGACAGATAATAGATTCTTAGTAATATCAGGAACAATTAGCACGTCATGCAAGCGAACATCAGGAGAAAGAGTAAGGGAGCCAGTGTGTGTAATGCGAAGACGGTTACCGTTACCAACAGTGACGTAATCGAACCCAGAATAAGATAACACATGATCAAGGCCGGACGAAGCAGAAGATATGTGTGCGATAGCCCCCGTATCAAGATACCAATTGGAGGAAGCCGATGGTGAAATTTCACAGTTTGCCGAGAAGGCCTCGGGCAGTTGAGCCTGGGAAGGTCGAGGTTGATGTTGAAAATTCCGGTCAAACCGATGAGGACAGTCGAAGGCATCATGACCGTTCAGGCGATAGAAGTAGCACCACGGGTTGCGGCGCTGGCGATTGCATCCTTGCTGCTTGTCGGGGCCCTTGTTTCCTTGCGATTTTGACGCATCGCGAGATTTGGAGGAGGCCTGGAACGCGACGGGCTGCGCGGGCTGATCCGTCGACTTCTGAAAGAGCTCGTGGCTTTGAGCACGGGGGAGCAAAGTATCAAAATCCGGTAGAGGGTCTTGGGTAAGTTGAGCGGCTGTGAAGGTCGCAAAACCAGACCCTAACCCTCGTAGAAACCAATGGGCTATGTCGGAAGGATCCAGGGAACGTCCAATGGCGGCGAGCTGATCGCTGATCGTCTTGTAACGACGACCATAGTCTGCAACTGAGAGATCACCACGCTTAAGAGACAGAAGATTGTCTTTCAAGCTTAACTCGCGGGCTTTTGAGCGGTGACTGTATGTGCGTGAAAGTGCATCCCAAACCTCACGCGAGATTTTGCATCCAATAATAACAGCCATGGATTCCTCAGTTAAGGTGGAAACAAGGAATAATTTGATAGTCTGATCCTTGGAATACCACTTGGAGAAATCCGGGTTGATGGACGGGGCGCCGGTGGCGGACGGAAGGAGACGTGGCGGCTCAGGAGTTAAGCCATCAAGATATTTCAGAAAACCTTGCGTAATAAGAAGCAACTCGATTTGAGCATGCCAGAGCAAATAGTTGGAGGCTGTAAGTTTAATATTAACCATGTGAATCATGGTGGAGAGAGGAAGAGTTGGGAGATCATCGAGAAGCTGCGGATCGGCCATGGTAGGAAGGCCGACGGCGACGCACAGGAAAAAAAATTCGATGAAGAAAAAGCTAGGGTTTGGCCAAAGATTTGACTGATACCATGTAGAAAATAATAACTCTTATTTCACTCAATCAAATATGAATTAGAATAAGTGTATATATAGACATACAAGTGAATCTAATCTAGAAAAGATAGATATAAATCTATAAAGATACAAAGATATATATAAAGATCTAATATATCTTAACAAGTTCCAACAGGTTCCTATTTTGTTTCAAGGTTTCTCCTCTCAAAATGTCTCCTTTACTTAAATTCTATTTAGGTTGCATGACTGTCTTGGTCATGCATTCTTCAAAACAGCTCTTTCTTGACTTTTAGCGTGCAGAATCCAGGTGTGCCTCTAGTACGTATACGCTCTCTTTCTCGAGCCGCCATCAGCTTTTCAACAAGAGTTTGCAAAGGTGGCTGAAGAGGAACGGTCACATATGATGAGTACAAGATGTTAAAGTTAAAGAAGAAAAGGGGTACTGATGATGAAACGAGGGATTTCTTCTGCATCAGAAGAAGATTGTTTCTTAGAAATACAGGATTAGCAGGCCTAGAGTAGAGAAGATGGATGGAGCTCAATTCAAGCAAAAGGTTACAACTTTGCTCTACATACACAAATAATGATTGTTGCTTGTATTCCTCTCTCATGCAAACCGAATAAAGAAACAAGGGAATAAAGAATATATAGTGTGCTAAACGTACCTTAAATATATTGAGTGGGAGTTGTCTTGAACCACTTGCATGAAGGGCTAATCTTATTAATGGTAAGTCAGCTGATCAATGTCTGCAGTGTCTCAGTCCAGAACACGTATATGTAGTAATATCATGGTATCCTAGACCTAGTGATAAAACCAGGGAAAAATTAATTAAAGCTGCTTTTGAAGAAATGGGTTGTAGAGTTTATTAGGGGTGTGCAGAAACCGAACCGAACCGAAGAAACCGAAGAAAACCGACCGAACCGATCAAATTCGGTCGGTTCGGTTTTCGGTCGGTCGGTTGGCGGTTTTGAATGAAGAAAACCGATAGCTTATCGGTCGGTTATCGGTTGGTATAATTTTGCCCCGATAAACCGACCGACCGACCGATAAGTATTTAATTAATTATTTAATATATATATATATATATAATATTTTAATATTTAAAAAATTCTAAAAACCTAATCCTAAATCCCTAATCTAATTTCTCATTCAGATTCTCAATTCTCTCAAACCCGTCGAACCCTAGCCGCACACCGCACCCGCACCAGTACACCACACCCCTCGCCATCTCCCATCTCGCGCTCGCCGTCGCCGGTCACTGCACCGGTCCGGCGGTTGGTGCTCGCTGCGCCACTCCACCTGCTCGACCCACCCCTCTGCTCGGCTCTCGCTCTCGCTCCCCCCTGCTCGCGAGTCGCGAGATTGAAGCAGCCCACTCTCGCTCTCGCTCCAATCTCCATCGCTCGGCTTCTCCTCTCGCTCGGCTTCTCCATCGCTCGGCTTCTCCAATCTCCATCGCTCCCCCCTGATCGCTCGGC
>JAPKLW010000678.1:345551-381780 GCA_026898455.1 Plectranthus barbatus
TCTCCAATCTCCATCGCTCCCCCCTGATCGCTCGGCTTCTCCAATCTTCAGCATGCCTTATCGGTTCGAACCGAACCGATAACCGAACCGATGATATTATCGGTTCGGTTATCGGTTCGGTTCAAAAAGTCTATCGGTCGGTTTTCGGTCGGTTGGCCATGTCGGTTCGGTTCTATCGGTTTTCCTCTTATCGGTCGGTTTTTGAACCGACCGACCGATTGCACACCCTAGAGTTTATCATGTTCTCGTTCTTCCATGTTTTTTCTCCTGCACTCCTAGGTGCTTCTTTTCTTCTGCTTTTCTATATAATAATCGAGTTAATCAACTTTAGAAATTATATTGAATTCTTTGGCGTGAATAGCAATATATATGAGGTTACATGTTCTATGATACCTTTCATGCATGGACTTTATTGATCAACTTATGTTTTTTCTCGTTAACGAGTTCACGTTTCCCGAAAATATTAAAATATGTGAGTTTAAATAAATTTATTTTTATTTAAAAAAATTACCAAGAAATAAAATAATATTTTTTATTTATTTATTGCAGGCCTTCTTGATATTATAATTCATTTAAATTGATCCAATTCTTGTGTTAATTTGTAGGTTATCCACTTATTCTGTTTCTAGCTATGATTTATCTAATTTATGTAAAATTGTTATGTTTTTTATAAGATCCCAATAAAACTAAAGCTACAAATAATTTTTCTATTATTTAAGATTATGATTTCTTTAATATGCGTGACTTAAATCCTATAAAATTCAAATTATAATATTCCCTCTGTCCCATAAAATTAGTTCTATTTTCTTTTTTATTTGTTCCATATAATAGTTTTATGAAATAAGTATGATTATATCACATGCAGAAAATAACCACTCTTATGAAAAAATACATAATATAGCAAAATTATGCAAAATACCCCTACTTTTTTTAATTTTTTTGAGTGACTTACTTTTCATCACCACAATCTGTGTCATATTTAATTTTTTTTTCAAGAGTTCTCTTATCTTATCAGATTTACAAATTTAATTTAATGATTTAATTATTTAAGGTAAGTATGTATATGTAACTCATTTGAATATTTTTCTTTTTTTGCAAAAACTCACAAATTCCCACATTATTGGTGTGAAAAATTAAATAAGTGAATTAAATTTTAAATTTCATGTCCCAATTTTAATTTTAAATCTAAATAATTTAATTGAAATACAAATTAAATCAAATTCATATTTTTTGCTTTGTCTACTGTACTTGCTATTTCATTTAACCACGATTCTAAAAACTTCAAAATTCTCGTAAAAGAACTTCTATAGAATTCATTTCGAATTATTCAACAAATTTTAAATTAGAAAAAAATCGCATAAATTATAATTATTATTATTTCCAATTATTAAAGTGATTTGGAATTAAAATCTAAATAATTACAAACGTAATATGGATTTCGTTTTGATTAATAATCAATTTGAGACATTTTAAGGAATTGCTAATTTATTTTGAAAAATATTCGAATTATTAAAGGGTGGCGTGAATTCATATAGTGATGATACAGATAAGAACTATGAATTCAATTACTTAAATGGTGACGCAAATTTAATTTTTTATAGTTTAAAAAGGGATATAAATTAAATTAATTAAAATTGGGGTGAAATTATATTAAATCAATTAATTTGTAAATCCGTTTATTTTGCTAGGAGTGAAACTCAGATTCTTTTTATTATTATAATTCACCCAACTATTAATTTAATTCTGTTAAAAAAGGAAATGAATAAACTATTCAATTTTATTATAATTCTAACCAAAATTAAGGGATTTGATATATTTCTTAGACACGTTCAAATAATTAAGTGATCATTAAGGGTAAATTAGACTTTTTATTTAACTTTTGCTATTTTGTGCTTTTTTTATAAGAGTTGTCATTTTTTAAATATGTTTTTATTTTTTTGTTATTTTAAATTATTTCCTCTAGTTTTATTATAAAAATAGAAAAGTAATTCACTCGTACTAATAAATTATTCATTTCCTTTATCACTATATATATTATTATGCCGAAACTAAATAAGACTAACTCTACGAGATTATGAGATGGAGGGAGTAATATTTTTTATAAAATAACTTAAATTTAACACTTGAAGAGTTGAAGTTACAAAACGAAAATAAAAAGGAAAAGTCAAATTTCTAAGTAAATAAATAGTCACAGCGACTTTGCCTATTTAGCGTTTTCGAAATATAGCTATGTACCGAGCCACACATCGGAATCATCGATCTTTGCATGCATGTTAATCGACGGCGGAAAATGCGTCCTAGTGTAGTTGCGCGTCGCACAGGATAATTTTGACTGCGATAGATACAACAGAGATGTATGTATCTTACAGAGTCGACTGACGCGGAGTTTACCAACAATGGAGGAAAAGCGAAGGGACTCCGCCGGTATTTCGTCGCCGACGGCGTCCATGACGGAGGCTTCACCGTCGGAGCAGCTGACGTCTCGGCGGAGAGGAGGTGTGAAGAGGAAATCTGCCTCTATCAACAGCAGCGGGAGCAGCTTGACTCCTCAAACGACGTCGACGAAGAGACAGGCTAGGGAGAAGCCTCCGGTGGTGCCTCTCACTCCGATCCACATGAATGGGCCCTGTACTAGGGCACGTGTGCAACCGTACAACAGCGGCAGCTTGTCTGAGGTGGCTTCGTTGAGGAGGGAGGTGGAGGCTCGAGAGGCGGCGGCGGCAAGGGCTGAGGAAATGAGCAGAATAATCGAGAATTTGGAAGCGTTGGAGGCGAAGATTGAGGCTGACTACGAAGCGATTAGATCGAGGGATGCGAGTGTTCATGTGGTGCCTATTCATGCCGGTGAGTCAGGGACTTATATTACTGCATTCCTCGCCGTACTTGTTTGTTCGATTCATTGTGGCTTGAAATTAATTGTTGAATTCATATCTCTAATATTCTAATTTGGGGGATTGGCATTTGAGTAAAAAAAAAAAAAGAAGCTGGTCTTGCTTTGCATTTTGCGGTGAATTGTTCACATCTGAAGCTTGATTATTCGGCACCCCTAAGCTTGTTTTTCATCTACATTTATGTTTTTAGAATTTGGAAATCAGATTTACTGCCCAAACTAGACTTACTAATTTCGTTGATGATAAATCTTGCATTTTGTTTTCTATTTTTTTGGATTTTGATGATGAAGAGTAATTGAAAATATTGGTCAAGCATTTCAACTAGCTGAGGTGTGATTGAGAAAGAGAGTTGTACCTGAAAGCAATCAGTGATTATTTTCTGTTTGAGCTGTTGTGCTATTCACAGCTCTCTTTCAGAGCATATATTTTATTTCAGGAATACCTTCAAAATTAGACGTAAAAGATTAAGGGTACCTTAGCTGTTGTGAAAATGAAGCCTATTAATCGTACAATAGTTTTTCTGGGAGGAAAATTATCCGAGATCCAATTTTCGTAGTTATTGCTTGTTGCTTCTTTTTGCAACGTCATGATTCCTTTTCGGATTTGTATTTGCTTGAATATTTTGATAAAATATATATTATGGCTTACTTCTTACGAGTCCAATATCCCTTCAATTTTACTTGAGTTTCAGGTTGGTTTTCATGGACAAAAATCCATCCACTGGAAGAAAGGATGCTGCCTTCATTCTTCAATGGGAAGTCAGAAAGTAGGAGTCCAGAAATATATACGGAGATACGCAATTCGATAATGAAGAAGTTTCACCTCGATCTTAATACGCAAATTGAGCTGAATCATTTGTCTGAACTTACTGTTGGAGAATTGGATGCTCGACAAGAGGTGATGGAGTTTCTGGATTATTGGGGTTTGATTAATTATCACCCTTTTCCACATCAGGAACCTGTAACTATGAATGCTGATGTGGATACTAACCAGGATGAATCTGGGAAAAATGAATCATTGATTGAAAAACTCTTTAAGTTTGAAACAGTGCAGTCATGGACTCCAAGTGTCGCCAGGATGAACACAACTTCACCAGCAGTGTCATCTGGCTTACTTCCAGAATCTGTCATTACTGATGAACTGGCGAAGTCCGAGGGTCCTTCTGTCGAGTACCATTGTAATTCCTGCTCAGCAGATTGCTCGCGGAAGCGTTATCATTGCCAGAAGCAGGTTTCTTGTATTTGACATTGTTATTGTTTTCATTGGATATTTATTCTGCTGGCAGTTGCTTTATGAGGATTTGTATTAGTTTCTTTAATCCTGCTAATAGTTACTGCAGTAGTTTCTTTAATCCTGCTAAGAACTACTCTGGAAAAGAACTGTGGATCATTATATGATGGCTCTGCAGCGCAATGGGCTTGTGGTTTTTAATTTCTGTGATATAATTTATTTATTACTGAACCCAATTTGTAAACAGGCAGATTTTGATCTCTGTGCTGAGTGTTACACCAATGGGAAATTCGGCTCGGATATGTCCCCAACAGATTTCATTCTCATGGAACCTCCTGAAGCTGGTGGTGCAAGTGGAGGGAAATGGACAGATCAAGAAACCCTTCTCCTCCTTGAAGCTATAGAATTATTTAGAGATAACTGGAGTGAGATCGCTGAACATGTAGCAACAAAGACAAGGGCTCAGTGTATATTGCACTTTGTTCAAATGCCAATTGAAGATGCATTTTTCAATCATGGTGATGAAAGCAATGGCGCTCCCAAGGAAAATGGGGAACCAGATTCGGTCAGTAATAAAAACTCTGCTGCTGAAGTTGACAAAGATAGTGATGCTGCTATGAAATCAGAAAGCCAGGATGGTGATAATGATAATCAGGATTCATCCGCTACAATAGAAATACCGAAGGTTAATGAATCAGATGCAAAGAGTCCTGAAGCTGGAGAGAGCTTTGCACTGAAGGCTCTCAAGGAAGCATTTGAAGCTGTGGGTACTCTTCGTTCACCTGGAGAAAGATTATCCTTAGCTGAAGCTGGTAACCCTGTGATGACATTGGTGCGTGGTTTTCTCCCTGTTACTCCTAGATGCTTAACATATGCTCGTATTTTCTTTTTAACCCTCTTCACTGTATATGCTGTATGTATGATCAAGTGCAGTGTGTATGAATATTCTACATTATAATGATCAACCTGACATTCTGTTCTGTTACAGGCTGCATTCCTAGTTCGACTGGTGGAACCTAATATTGCCTATGGATCAGTATCTAGCCTTATGAAATCTCTCTCTAGTGGTTATTCCAGTGAGCAGCTCGCAGCAAGGCACTGCTTCCCTTTGGAAGATCCACCAGATGACAAGAATAATTTGGCTGATGCGGAGGGGTATGTGTTCTTCATTGCTTCTCCATTTATCACTTAGAAACTAATTACATTCCCAACTCTTTCCTGATTTTGAATTGTGAATGTACAGAGCTGCAACAGAAACATTCAAGCATGATGCTAAGAAGAACAAGGACGAACATTCTGAAAAACTGGAGGAAAATTCTGATTCAGTTGTACATGATGATGAAAATCATGACAATGAGGATTCTGCCCCTGAAAAAAATAAAAGAAAGAATTCTGAATCTAAGGACCAGAAAGACTCATCTTCTCCCCGACCTAGCAGTACAGACAAATCTGATACTGTGAAGCAACCTGATGTGATGGTTACTGATGAAGAAAAAGCCAAACCAACCACACAGAATACCCCTGGTAGCTCTGATTCCTCAAAGGAACAGGCACCGAAAGATGCTGAAGAATCAGCTGTCTCTGCAGCTCATACAAAGGAAGCTGGAGGTAGAGCTTTAGCTGGGGAGGCCTCTCAGCTTAAAGAGCCTATGAAGGATGAAGATATGATACCCAGCTCTGAAAATAAAGAGATTGATGCACTGGTCGTCTCAAATTCATCTGAGAAAAAAGAAACTGCAGGTGGTTATCTCAAGTTTTTAAATTTTTACTTCTATTATTATTATTATTATTATTTTTAACGGAAATGCATAATGTTCCCGGGAATCTCAAATCCATGATCTTTAGGTCACAGGCAAGACGGTTTCACCACACTTGAAAAGTGAACTCCACTAATCTGGATTGTTTACTTGGAATATATGTTTTTATTAGGATTTTCATCTGAAATGCCATTGAAAATTTAGCACCGTCGATGTGATGTGAAATTAGGTGATAGAGAAGCGAAAGACACTGCAGCAACAAAAAACCATCTTGATAATGATGAGAAGCTAAAACGAGCTGCAGTTACTGCCCTCTCGGCTGCAGCAGTGAAGGCAAAGCTTCTAGCAGACCAAGAAGAAGATGAACTACTTCAACTTTCCACATCTCTAATAGAAAAGCAGGTACGTTTGCTGTTAAGAGGAGATAAGTTTGATCTAAGGTTTCACGAGGCATATTCTATTTGTTTAATATGTGCACCCTTCATAGCTTAGGCTACTTTTGGTTGCAGTTGTACAAGCTGGAGACCAAGTTGGCTTTCTTTGCTGATATGGAAAGCGTTGTAATGAGGGTTAAGGAACAATTAGAACGGTCGAAGCAGAGGCTGTTCCATGAGAGAGCACAGATAATTGCAACACGATTCGGGGTGCCAGGATCAGCTCGTCCGGGCTCACAATCTTTACCTCCTAACAGGGCAGGAGTTGCACTTGCATTCCCCAACGTGGCATCAAGACCCTTAATGGGTATGAACTCCCTTCGGCCTCCTATTTCAAGACCCATGGTGCCACCAAATCTTACTGGTAATGCCGCAAGCATGAAGTAGTCCCCAAAGTAAACTCGAAATCATCTTCTGCTCCCAAGTGTCTACACGCCTTCACTCGTGTCAAGTGAGTATTTTGTCATTCGAGTAAAAATATGTTCGAGATATCTGATATGCAAGTTTATTAATTAGATTTATCTCTGAATTTTATTAGGTTGATGGATAAATCATGTTGTCGTGGCGAAGGAGGCCTAGAATGGTAAGCACGAATTTGGGATGGTCATTTCTTGAATTCAGCTAAGATATAAGTTTCTCATCAATGAGAAGGTTCTTGAATGAGCCACCACTTAAACACACTTAGTATACATCATGCGGCATTGATGGATTATCACAGGTTTGTTCTAGTTAATGTAAGTGCCCTGTAAAACTCACTAGATTTTTTTTATTTTTTTTATTTTTTAAAACTTGTGTAGAAATGAAATTGTTACAAATTGAGCGAACTATAGTCCAAGAGGCGGAATCAACCCTAGTTGGATATTTAAACTTAAAACTATGCAACCTAGCCTTGGTGAATGAAGTCAAATATGATGAATCATATTTCAAATACATGCAAATAATGAGAATAATCCAAATCCAATACAAAACTAGCTTTTACGCATCCAGCAACAATCTACCCGGAAGGATTTCTCATATATTAATTTCACAAATTAGGCTCAACAGCTGAAAAACTAGTATACAGAGGTGGGTGAGTGATGAGGTTGTTTTCAACACTCGCATCCAGTTGACCTTTGCTGACTGCTGCTTCCAACATCAATTGTATCGGGCACATATCTATGCAAATGAGGCACCGTTCAAACAACCATTCAATCTACTAATTCAAATTATCAATGCACCAGCAGAATCACATAATTCTAAACCACTAGCTAAGATGAAAAACTTGTTCCAAGTGGCAAATATATATATCTCAAATTCCAGGCTCTACAGGTGTTCTTTGGCTTTTTATAGATGTACCATAGGGTTTTACTTCATATACCTGCATACTTTCTACATTTTTTATGTAAGTTTTATCTTGGGAAAAAACTTCATATTTCAAAAACCTAATCCTTCAACTAAAACGTCACCATGGACAAGAAACACACGACAGTACCAAAAATGAGAACCTCATCAAACAATTGATCAATATTCATATATTGGTAGTTTTAGTGGGTAGGAAAGATGAGATTGTTATCTTACATTTCTTCTTCTTCACCACTCTTCAAAGCATTCTTTGCAATGACCTGGAAAGCCTCCTCAACATTAGTGCCTTCTTTAGCAGAAGCCTCAAAGTAGGGAATATTTCCTTTTGAGGCACACCAAGCCCGAGCCTTTTTCTCAGATACCTGTAGCAGTTAAAACAAGCTTGTAATAGTAATAATAACTCAGATGCATAACATGTCCTGGTGTTCGTCACAACCATAAATGAACGCACTGGTGCATGCCACTACACAATGTGTGGAAGAGGTGGATACAAAAGAGAGAGAGAACATATCTCATGTGCAGACACAGCCATACACACTCACTCAGTCACATAGATATATAGAAAGATAGAGAGGAGAGGTACCACTCTGCTGTTTCCACCATCCACATCAATCTTATTGCCAATCACAACAAACGGAAAATTTTCTGGGTCAGATGGATTTGCCTGCAGAGAAACATTGGATTTAGCTTTTTATAACACTTTCTTGTTTAATTTCTTCAAATGATAAATCATTTGGACAATATAAGGATCATAAATCTTGCTTCAGCATCAAACATTTCATGCTTTACTAACACAAAACCAACCAACTCTAATTTTACCCTGCAAAATGAAAACTAGAGGGACTAAAGAATGCAAAAGCGTTTATTTAAAACTGAATGGAGTTGCAGATATCTGTAAACTGTTTTGTGCAACTAGGATATCCTTTTGTCTTATTTGGTGAGAGTTCATTGATATCTTAATGTGCTAGCATAAATTCTAACAGAGGACGGAAAATCCACCTTATTCCTTCCAAAAATATGTGTGTGAGCATAGTTCCAAAGGGATCATATTAAGATCTGATTGGAAATTACTGCAGTGAAATAGAAGAGATACACTCTACAAGGGCAAAGGTTAACACATTACCTGAATTAGAAATTCTTCCCTCCAATTGTTAAGATTGTCGAATGATTTCATCACGTTGACATCATACACAAGCACACAACAATCTGCACCACGATAAAATGCAACCCCAAGGCTTTGAAACCTTTCTTGGCCAGCTGTATCCCATATCTAATTGGACAAAATGTCAATCCAATGCATAAGAAGACTACATACATCCAAATTGAGGGTATAGTCCAATACTATGAGTGGTAATTCAAAATCAAACACATTCTTTCGAAAAAACCTTAAAGATTCCAACACTATTATCTCTTACAGTTAGTCACCTCTTTGGGAAAACAACTATAAAGCCAACCAGTATGTATGACATGTCAATACTATGTAGCCAAACGAAAACGTGCATCAGACTAACCTGCAAGGTAAAAAGCCGATCCTCAAAATGAACTTCCTTCGTCAGGAAGTCCGCCCCAATCGTTGCCTTGTATTGGTTGCTGAACTTCTTATTTACATATCTTTAAAAGAAGGTTCAGGAATAACAATAAACTAGTCATGAAAAGCAATATTAGAAAAATGTCTAAACATAGATATACTCAGTTGTTCAGGATACTGATTCATCAACGAGGTCTTCCCCACCCTGCAAGTTACACGAAAATAAATTATCAATCAACAAGTAGACGTACAGTGAAAGTGCATGGAAGAATATAATTGGAAAGATAAAATTGTTTCCAAACTTGAAATTCAGGTTTAACAGTAAAAAAAAAACCCACGAGTTCCAGTTTTCATCAAATTTCTTATCAAATCTATCAATTAAACTATGAAAGAAGCACACTAAATCAGATCAGTCAATATCATCGTAAGACGCCATATTGTCAACAAATCATTACTATATAAACCTGTTCAACACTATCGATCGACAAGATCCATTTTATTTTATTCTTTACAAAGAAATACTCGAATGCTCGCACAGTGTTTCCTAACAAATCAATAACAGATGTATACATCGAAAAGCGAATTTCAAGGGGGAATAAAAACTCACCCACTATCGCCGAGAATGATGACCTTGAGGAGAGCTCTTCTGCGAGATGGCATCGTTTTGAATTCCGATTGATCAGTGCAAGCGGAGGAATCGATCAAAAGTTCAATTTAGGTTTTTTGTGGAAAGAAAAAATTGAAATTGGTTGCACCGTCTCTTCAGTGGACTTCTTCTCTAAAAAAAAATAAAATAAAAAAAAAGGTCTTATTTATAATTTTTTGTGGGGTAAGACTGGCTCAAAAATATAATCGAACTCCTACGATACTTAATATTTGTATTCATCTCAATTTTTATCTTATAGTTCATTTTGATCGAAGTGCTTGTTTGTGTAAAAAATAAATAATCTTGTTTTTTGATCGAGATATTGTCATTTCGATCGAAATATTTGATTCCGATCAAAATCCTCTAACTCTTTGAATTAACAACTTTAGGAAAAATAAGGTTATAAACTTATAATTATTAATAGCCTTATTTTAATCGTTCATAATTATTAATCAAGTTTCAAAACACTGATCATGTTAGATTAATTCGATAATCACCCTTAAAAAAAATCTTAATAGTTAGGGTCATAAATATGAGATTCATGTATTAAAAATGATACTACGAAAACTAATCTTAATTCTGCTAAGAAAATTATTAAACAATCCTCATATTATAGAAAATAAAACTAAAAATAGAAATGAAGCTTTTAATTTCCACTTTCGTAGGAGATTTACGAGGAAGAGATGCCAACCATAGTTTTTTGTTTTGTTGAAACTAATCCCATGCTCCATATTTTTTTCTGTCTTCGCTCTCACAAACCCACCCCGCCCTTCTCCTAGAGGTATCCATTTTTCTCTTTGTTTTTTTTTAACTTTTTTTTTCTTTTTCTTTTTCCCTCCTATACTTGATTTCAAAATCAAAATCCCAAGGAAGAAATTTGAGAAGAAGATTTCATATTCAATCACAACTTCATTGTGTTTCTTATTATAATTTTGTTTGTTTATATCGTTATATTTGCATTTGATTAGCTGGTCATAAAGTTTTGTAAAGAGTTATAGGTCTTGTCTGCAAAATCGTTAGCTATGGATTTTGCAGACTCATGATTGAATTATGGTAAATTTGTTGATGAATTCTGGATTTTTGATTTGTGATGTGGATGTGTGAGAAAGTTGATGAGGAGTGCTTTGTGAATGTTGATCAGGGATCACCTAATTTGGGAGAAAGGTAGGGATGCGCGTTTCATTCTTCCGAATTTAATTTCGTAACAATGTCGTCGGATTCTTCTTCGAATCCACCACCAACACCTGATTCATCGTCTTCTTCAACAACACCGCCGGCGGCGGACGATTCTCAATCACCACCACCGCCAAGCCAAAGCTCTCCATCACCGCCTCCTCCGACCGCGAGCTCACCGCCTCCTCCAGCTGCAAGCTCACCGCCTCCTCCAGCTGCGAGCTCACCGCCTCCTCCAGCTGCGAGCTCACCACCTCCTCCAGCAAGCTCACCGCCTCCGCCTTCTTCATCACCACCGCCTCCCTCACCTTCGAACTCGGGTGGAAAATCTCCTCCTCCGCCGCCGCCACCGTCCGGAAAATCTCCACCACCGCCGAAGTCTAAATCATCGCATCTATCGCCGCCGTCTCGCTCCGGAAACGATCATCCAAGGAGCAACTCGTCGCAATTAGAGGATGCATCAGGGAATCACAACGATTCGTCGAATCAGACGGCCATAATCGCAGGAATTGCTGGCGGAGCAGTATTACTGCTCGCAGTGTTAATTGCGTCCATGATTTGTTGTTGTATAAAGAAGAAGCGAAAGAAGCCCAATCACGACCTCCAATATTACAGAGACAGCAACAATCCTCATGAAAATATGAGTACGTTTCAATTTTGCAACTAGTCGAATTCATCAATTCACCGCATAATCTGAGAGTTTCGTGGAATTATCACCTGCAGATAATTACTACAGCAATCCTCCCTCCAGCGAGTACCTGGTGAAGATCCCGCCGCCTCCAGCGCCAGGAAGCGCCGGAGTGAGTTCCGAATACGGATGGTCGCCGGCGCCTCCGCCACCTCCACCAAACATGCACAGCAGCGACATGAGCTCCGCCGGGTTTTCCGGTCCGTACGGAACTGCATTGCCGCCTCCCCACCCTTCGGTGGCCCTAGGTTTCAACCAGAGCAGCTTCACCTACGAAGATCTGTCGGCGGCGACGGGCGGGTTTGCTCAGGTAAATCTGCTGGGGCAGGGCGGTTTCGGGTTCGTGCACAAGGGGGTGCTGCCCAACGGGAAGGAAATAGCCGTAAAAAGCCTGAAATTAAACAGCGGGCAGGGCGAGCGTGAGTTCCACGCGGAGGTCGACATCATCAGTAGGGTCCACCACCGCCACCTGGTGTCGTTGGTTGGCTACTGCAGCACCGGATCTCAAAGACTGCTGGTTTATGAATTTGTGGATAATGGCACTCTCGAACAACATCTTCATGGTAAATTTCAATCCAATATTCATCAATTCATGACCAAAATTACATAAAATTAATTTACATTTACATTTCCATTTTTCAGGAACTGGTAAGCCATTTTTGGATTGGCCTACTAGGCATAGGATTGCTCTTGGAGCTGCTAAAGGATTCGCATATCTTCACGAAGATTGTATGTTTCTTTATCCAATTCTAATGCATATCTGTTGTTTGAGAAAATACAACAAGATTGAAATATCCAACACCATCTGCGCAGGTCATCCTCGCATCATCCACAGGGATATAAAAGCCGCAAACATTTTGATAGATTCCAATTGTGAAGCCAAGGTAGGTATCATGATCTGCCACAAATTAATGCACTCACTGCCTATATAAATCTAATTGCATGAATGTACGTATATGCCAATGAACAATGCAGGTAGCAGATTTTGGATTGGCGAAGCTTTCCAACGACAACCTCACCCATGTCTCAACTCGAATAATGGGTACATTCGGGTAAGTAAAAAGTAAAATTTAAATTATTCCACAAAAAAACTACGAATATACATAGTCTGATCTAATGAAGTTATAATTTACTAGGTACTTGGCTCCTGAATACGCATCTACCGGGAAGCTGACTGAGAAGTCTGATGTCTACTCATTCGGGATAATGCTGCTGGAGCTTATAACTGGAAGACGACCCGTCGACATCTCCAGCGACGATGATAGTCTAGTTGATTGGGTATGTAAAATACATGGAGATATATTATATTATGTTATATATATTGAAATGAAAGTAATTAATTAATAAATGCTACCTACGACAACAAAACAGGCGAGGCCGATTCTGATGAAAGTTCAAGAAGGAGGGAGCTACGAGGAACTGGTTGATCCAAGACTAGGAAACAACTACGATCCCAACGAAATGCTTCACATGGTGGCTTGTGCTGGCGCCTGCATAAGGCATTCTTCCAGAGGTCGCCCTAAAATGAGCCAGGTTCGAATTTATTTTTCTCCGTAACTAGTAATAAAGGACACGCTTAATTTTTGTTACATTGTAAGTGCAGATCGTGCGTGCTCTGGAAGGAGACGTATCTCTGGACGACCTGAACAACGTACCGAAGATAACATCGACGCAGATGTCGAGCGCCGGGTCGGACTTCGACATGAAGAGATTCGGAAAGGGTGGATTGTCGAGTCAAGAATACAGCAGCAGCGAGGAACACACTGTGGATTTCCACTCCAGAAGTTGAAACCACACCTATAGCTTTGATTTAATAATTTCATGATATCATATATATATATATATATACTATCATATATGTATGTATGTTGTTGTATACTAAAACGTGAGAGGTGATGGTTAAGACGTACTCATATTGTTTGTAGCTCTTTTATTGATTTCACATTTTTATAACTTTGTTATAAACGCATAATGTAATTTATTTTACATTCTTGTTTGCCCTTTAGTTACGTTTTCTTTTAGTTCCTCCTTTGGTGCTTTGATTATCTCCTTTATATGTATGTCATAATAAAAAAAAAATTAGCAATAGCTAACTAATTATAGAGTCTCTTCCCCTACTAAAAAAGAATTTAAATTGATCCACTGCAGCCATGCAATGAGGAGTCGTCACGTGTCCGTCTATGTTACTTGAAATAGAATATAAGATAATTGAAAATGAAAATAACGGAGGGGGAAAGGTGCAGGTACAGTCCCTTCATCAACCAGCTTACAAAGCATGCAATTGCAACACAAACCTCTCTCCTCTCTCTAAATCCGACTCCAGACTTCCTCTCTCTGAATATTTAACCCCTAAAACCCTAAGGAGTGTAAATCTCGCCTCGTCTTCCGTCGACGCATCGTCTTCTTATCCGGTTGTGAGTGTTATTTTCCCTTCGGAACGTGATTTTGTTTATGTTTGCATCAGTTAGTATTGTCGACAGGTGCTCTGCTCTTGATGTTTCATGATGGACTTCCTGTTTGAGTTGTTTTTTAGTTTGTTGCTTTGCTTTGTAAATTTCTGGCCAACATTACATTCGAAATCATGTGTTGCTACTTAGTGGTGCTCTGTTTGTTTTATTAGGAAAGCATTTTCTCCGTTTTTTTCTTCCCCTGATTTTATCTTATTACTGTTTGATTCGTGATGAGTAGTGATTTTTAGTTTACGTTTGCTATTGCTACAAAAAATGGAAAACAGAAAATCTCAATAAAGCTGTATAATATTGTATGATTTCATCGTAAGCTGTTACCCGTGCTCATTTCTGCGTTTTCAAGTTGCTGATTCTTTGTGTGTGAAGTGAGGAGTGGCATCGAATCTCATTCATAAAACTCAAATATTATATGTCTATTTTGCAGGTGTTGTTGATGATGTCTGACTTTTCAGAAGAGGATACTGATATCGGCGAGTCTGAGGTAGAAGATTACGCCGATTCATACTATGTCAAATTGAAGGAATCCGGCCAGATTGCCGAAGTGTTGAATGATGAATACAAGTGCCCGTATTGTCCCGAGAAAAAGGAGCAGATATTTTGCCTCAAAGATCTGTTGCAGCACGCAGGTGGGGTGAGCCAGGGATCGAGTGGGACAGGAAAAGATAAGGGAAGGCATTTAGGCTTGAAGAAGTATCTGCAGGAATTACTTAATGGAGAGAAATTATCATCAAAAAGTGAGATGAATGATAGAGTTCTTGATGAGAGCTACAATGCGAATGAACTCTATGTTTGGCCATGGATGGGGGTAGTAGCAAACATTTCGGTTCAGTGGAAGGGCGGACGTTGTGTTGGAGAAAGTGGCTCGAAACTTAGGAATTTGTTAACCAAGGAGGGGTTCAGTCCAGTGAGAGTACACCCTTTGTGGAACTTCAAGGGTCACTCTGGGTTTGCAATAGTAGAATTCACGCGTGGGTGGCTCGGGCTATGTGATGCCTTACGGTTTGAGAAGGCGTATGAGGCTCTTCATCAAGGAAGGAGGGATTATTTTGGTGCTGGAAAGAAGGGAGACAAGCTATATTGTTGGGTAGCTAGGGAAGATGATTTCAACTCAGATAATGTCGTTGGTGATTATCTGCAGAAGAATGGAGATTTGAAGACAATGGCAGGATATCAAAATGAACAGAAGATCAAGGATAGCAAACTTGTTTCCAAGTTGGCAAGTACATTAGATGTACAAACTACGCGCCTGAAAGAAATGGAGAACAAATACAAAGAAACTTCTGTCACCCTCAGCAGTTTGATCAGCGAAAAAGATGAGATGGTTCGAGTTTTTAACGAAGGTATATATAGCTTTCAGTGTTGATTATAGTACTCCAAAAGAAAATGTCTCTCTCTCTCTCTCTATTGTTATCTTTCTTGTTTTGCTGTTACCTCTCAAATAGAACTGATACTGATATTGCTTTTGATGAACTCATTAGAAAGAAGCAAGTTACAGCAAAGTGCCAATGATCTACTCAAAAGAGTTCTCCAAGATCATAACAGAATCATAATGGAGTTGCAAGGTCAGAAGGATAAGCTCGAGCAAAAGGAGAAAGAGTTGAAGGAGCGAGAAGCTCATAATGAAAAAGAGAATCTAAGCCTCAATTCTAAGAAGAAACAGGTAGCTATAAAATCATTTCTTCTAACAGCCATTAGATATAAGTATTGACTATATCATTAACTAGATCTTTCGTTGTGACTGCTTGGTGTAGTATTGGCTTGAATATAGTGTATTTGGTCATGCACATTTTCAGGCTAAAGTCTAGATATGGCATTTTTCAATATGTTCTAGATGTGACCTCTTTTGTTGCAAAAGCATCGATAGTTCTTCTCTTTTATATAGAATGAGCAAGCATTATTGGAACTAAAGAGAGCAGATGAAAGAATGTTGAGCTTGGCAGAAGAGCACAAGGTGCTGCTCTCTCTCTCTCTCTCTCCTTTTTAATAACTTAAGAAGTTTACGGTTTTCTATCCATATTTAATAACCTTTAATTCTATTAGAGAGAGAAAGAAGCACTTCAGAGAAAGATGATCGACTTAGAAAGGGAACTTGACGCAAAGCAAGCACTGAAGTTGAAGATTCAACATCTCACGGGGAATCTTCAAGTAGTGAAGCACATGGGAGATGGTGGTGATGAGGAAATGTCGGAGAAATTGCATGCCATCCAGGAGGAACTGGAAGAGAAGGAAGAAGAGCTTCAGGCTCTTGAAGCACTCAGTCAAGCTCTCATTGTCAAAGAGCGCAACAGCAATGATGAACTGCAGGAAGCTCGGAAAGAACTAATAAATGTAAGCAGTCAACATTTTCATATTTCATACTCAATTACCCAGAAGTTATTTAGAGTGTTTCCAACCGTTTGTACGCATTTCTCTGTCAATTTCTTGAATAATGAAAGAAAAATCCCTTGTAGATCTTTAATGAATTCCCCTCTCGGGGCCGAGCCAGCAACATTGGAATCAAGAGAATGGGGGACTTAAGCAGTATAGCATTCCTGCCAGCAGCCAAAAAAATGTTTTTGGACAGCAAAAAAGAGGTTGGAGCTGCTGAGATGTGTAAAAAATGGGACAGCCGCATAAGGGACCCCAATTGGCACCCTTTCAAGATCGTCCCAGTTGAAGGTGGTAAGAACTACGAGGTATGTACGTATTTTCTACACTGACAAGGATAAAAATATATTCCCTATTCTTCACATCAACTTAATAAATGTAACTGAGGTATGCATGGTCGATAATTAGCTGTTAAAACAGCTCATGTAAAGCAAGCTTTATGCAGGCAAATGATCAATGAAGTTGATATGTAAAATTGTTTAAGCAAATCGATGTAAATGATCAAATAGAGGTATTATGCGCTTTTATTTTACTTAAAACAGCCTTTGATGACTCAAAGAATGCATGTACAACTGAAATCTTTTTCTGTCATTAACTACTTAATAATATTCGTTGCAGACAATTCTGGATGAGGAGGATCCAAAGCTGAAAGAAGTGAAGGAGTTGGGGGAAGAAGCCTACGAAGCAGTAGTGACAGCATTGAAGGAGGCAAACGAGTATAATCCCAGCGGTAGGTATATAATTAACGAGCTGTGGAATACCAAAAACCAAAGAAGGGCAACTCTCAAAGAAGGAATTGCGTATCTAATTAACAAATGGAGCACGCTCAAGAGCAAGAGACGTTAAGACACTAGTTCCTCAACATTCCTTCCCACGTCTTCTTCTTCTTCTTTTTTTTTTTTGCTTTTGAAAGAGGCAGATTTCATCAAAACAATGGGTACATGTTACTGGAGTGAGGTGGTAAATTCATATTTTGGTAAAGGGTCATATCAATTTATCACATTCTATGAATGCACGACAGTTTCTTGCTAGCCAGTTTGTGTCTTTGTCTATTCAATGAGTAAGAAGTTTTGCATTTATTTCCGAGTCAGATGAGTTATTTTGGTTATATATGTGTGAGATAATAGGCGTAAGAAATATGATGAATGTGAGAGGCTTTTTGCAATTGATCAAAACTCTTGCAATATAATTTTCACTTATGTACTGAAACTGTCCGTCAGCGATCACAAGGAGAAAATACAAACAAATAACGGTACCACAACCCACAACTTGGGGCACTAGAAACTCAGAAACTTTCATGGTGGTGAGTCGAAAACGCGCATTTTCCAGACGAACCAGCCTCAAACCATCTCAGATGACTCTTCTATGCCCTCCAAAAGCCCAAATCTGTCAGCGTATAAGGAATTACTAGTAAGATTCACAGTTCTTGTATAAGAATAATGATGAGTTTGGTTTAGTAAGAAAAACTAATCACACCAGAAATGGTGGAGATGGGTTATAAATTAGGACTGACCTTCAGCTTTGAGTCCCAACTTCCTGTACATAGGGCACTACCATCCGCAGATAGTCCCAAACAGCTGATCCGGCCATCATGAGAATTTTGAAGATTTCCCAAGTTCAAAACCACCTATTATTGATCAGAATAATCCATTCATCAGAATCGTTGTCACCTTCGGGTTGCAAATACAACAGATTAGAGCAAAAATATGTATACCTCTGCCAATAGAGTGTCCCACACGTAGCAATCTCCGTTGTTGTACCCGGCAAAGAGGAGCCGACCAGATATGGAGAATGCAATAGAAATGACATGACGTGCCTCATTATCATCATGTTGTTGTCTGTACTCTTGTAACTGGTGACCTGTTCTAATGTCAAATAATCTGCAAGTCCCATCGTCTGAACCAGATCCAAATCTATACCCATCAGGAAAGAACTTCACTGTATTAACATCTCCCTCGTGGCCATGAAAAGTACGTACAGCTCGACTAGCAACACGAGTATCCCACAGACGGACAGTTGAATCACAAGATCCAGATACAAACATCCTAGAGTTGGATCCATTAATAGAGACACTGAACCACAAAGTATTTTAACAGTCATTAGCAATATACACAGATAGTTTGTGAGCGAGAAATTCCAGAATGCACTCGAAAGAAAACCAACATACCATAGAACATCAGCAGTGTGCCCAGACTGGAATTCACCTCCAAACACCGATGTCCTTAGGCCAGTAGTTATATCCCATAGAACACATGTTTGGTCGCCAGAAGCAGTTATGAGGTGTGTATCCTCATCTTGAACATACTGACACGACGATACATAACCCTTATGCCCACTAAGCATTCTAGATGGAAGATTTCCATCCTTATCTGCTTGTGAGTTCAGATTAAAGATAGAGCACATACTATCTAGGCCACCACAGGCAACAGATTGCCCACTTGGTGAGAAGGCACACGTCATGACCCATGCGCAAGGTAGCTTGATTGCATGAGTCTTCTGGCTTGTGAGAGCATTCCAAACTATTAATCTTCCATCTTGGGATGCACTTACAATACGATTCTTTTCTGGAGTCCAATCCAACGAATACACCTACGAACCATTGAAATTTACTTACGAAAAGAGCTCTGGATGCAGAAAATAACTTGTAAAAAACATCTCTTCGGACATTCAAGATCTTTTAGGGGCCGTATCATTTTCGAAGTGTTTCCATCACAGCCAAGAGAGACATAAGTGATAGTTTGTTTGTTTTCAGAAGGCAACATATTTGGGATTGGCCACAGATCCTAGCAGTCAATCATTGATTCTAATCATAATGAGTTGACTAGTTTTTACTAGTGAAAAAACCTAAAGAATATGGACCACTTTTATAAAATAAATTCTGCCTAATTATGCTACTTAAATATATGAAAATCAAGTCTTCCACAGAACCTAGACATAGCCCAGTGATAAATGTGGTCTAACTTATCCATTATAATGAATACATGAGAATACAATATCAATGCACAATTAAATGAACAAGAGCTTAACAAAAAACGAACTCAGAATATCAGTTCTGCAATGAGATCAACTTCCCTCACTTGAAAAAAGAAAAAAAAAATTGATAATAATGATAAATTAGGTTATCATAAATTGTGCAAAACATTGAAAATGAAAACCTATGAATTGAAACATTATAATGAGAGGATTTACCTTGCCCGTGTGCCCCTGAAGAGTCCGGCAACAAACCAGATCAGTCGGCCCGAAACTCACCCGAGTTTTCCCCTGCGAGCGCGCGTAGGTGGCAACTGCGACCGAAGAAAAGCGGGAATGAAAGTGTTACATAGAATGGTAATCACAGAGAGTTCACAGCAGAGCAAATAGATCTAGAAACAAAATCAGAAACTACTAAAAGCCAACTCCAGTGAGGTAGATTAAAGAGAGTGTGAGAGAGAGAATTTCAACCATCGGTGTCAAGAAGAAGACGGCGCTTCTCCTTCAATCTCTCCTTGAGGGAATTAACGGTTTCGGCGGCGGCCATGTGCCGCTCCTTCAATTCAGCAACGGACATCTTTTTTTTTTTTCCTTACCAACAATCAATTGGGCGAAGAATATCTAGCCATAGAGCTTCATTTGAAGCCTGATTTAGGCATTTTGAACAGAATTGAGGCTGGAATCGTGGAATTGGCGAGGAATTGAGATGGGGTTTGGGTGCTGGAGGAGGCGTGGGAAGAACTTGGACTGTCACGACTTTACAGAGAGAGAGAGACGCACAATAGACGTTGACGGCAGCCTCCGGCCCCACCTTTTTGCAACGTGGCAATATTTTTGAGTTAAAAAAATAAATAAAAATAAACTATAGCATAAATGAAAATATATAAACCAAGATTTTTTACAAATCCAAATTAGAAAAAAAAAAAGAAGAAGAAGAAAATATTGACTCAATTGGATCTTTTCTAAAATATGAATGCTTTTAGTTTTATTTTTGTTGATTCCTAATAACATGGTCTATATTGTTTGCATATTCATTTATAACTATAAATCAATAATGTTAAAAGATTGGCTTAGCAATAGTTGCTTTTCTATAATTATAAAGCTTTTAATTTGAGTGATAAGTTGAAATAGATTGTACATTTGACACAATAGAAATCAAAATATGACATTTGAAGTCTCATTACTTGAAGTTTTTTACTTAATAAAAGCTTAATTGTAATTAAGTGGTTATAATTTTACAATATTTCAAAATATTTGAATATATGAATGTTGAATTAATATATTCTATTTAAATAAAATATGTAACATTTGAAATTATTGATTAGTAGTTCATGCTTCCACCTTATTTCAAAGCTTTGAGGAAAAAAAAAAAGTGGTGGAGGCATCTCATCATTAATGCAAACTAAACTCAAGCTTGGTGGGAGACATCTTTTGACATTTCACCATACTTCCACTGTTTCTCTTTCTCTCTCTTTTAATCATTGGGACATTGAAAAAGATGCTACCAATATACAGACAAAACAAAATTCCACTAAATTCACATTCACCTCAACGCCACAAAAATCTTTTAACAAAAATTAACTACACAAGAAAAAAAAAATAAGTAACAGAAAAAACTTAGTACTAAAATGAAACTTTGATTTACACATTATTGATACAGTGGGGGGGAAATAATGAGATGAGACCCCAAATAACATATAAACATTATTCTACCACATAATTAATTAATTACCTTCCAAAACAAGATTTTTGTAGTCTATGTTCAAGTACTTCCACCAGGGTAAACGCAAGAACCATAGCCTGCAATGCAACAAACCATGAGCCATACATTATATGATACGGGCAAAAACTTGTGCGAGACAGTACAGACATTCCTCGGGCCAACTTACTAGGATTAGTAGCGGAAAGGGAGGCGGTCTGGAGGAAGTCGCAGTTCCATGGATTCCGGCCAGCAGATTGATACAAGAGATTCATGGCATAAGCAGCATGCGACACAACGGTAGCTGGCTCGAAACATGCACCACCTGGTTGGATCGGACCGCAGTCTATGCCCTGGCTGCATGCATAATCAAGATTTGCTTGCAGCTGGGCATCAGACACCCCAGGCCTAGGCACACACCAGCCTCCTGCTGGATTCACCGGAGTCGTTGGAACAGGGTTGGCCGGAGTTGTTGGGGCTGGGTTCGTCGGAGTTGATGATGGTGCAGGAGTTGCTGGGGTTGGTAAAGGAGTAGCCTAAGCAAATGAAGCAATATGATGATCAAACATAGTTATCCATTACAAGGGTAGTAATTACATGTCAACAAATTCTTACTATATGTTAACATGCTAACGAAAAAATGCATCTGTCCACATCTGAAAAGTGCATCAGCTAGTACAACAAAAATGCAGCTACGTAAAGCATTTTTTATGCGGAATAGATAGATGCATTTGAGGATTCATGATAAAACAAATGCATCAATTTTGCATATAAAAAATCATCGTATTTACATTTTGATAAAAAAAAAATGCATCAATTCTGCATAAAAAATGCTAAAATTCGCTCAAATGCATCAATTTCCGCATAAAAAATGCATAATTTTTTGAACTAACGGATGCATTTTTCAGCCATGAACAAATACATATGTCTTAACTCTCACCTGTGAACTCTTTGCA
Source organism: Plectranthus barbatus (assembly GCA_026898455.1). Classification (NCBI taxonomy): domain Eukaryota; kingdom Viridiplantae; phylum Streptophyta; class Magnoliopsida; order Lamiales; family Lamiaceae; genus Plectranthus; species Plectranthus barbatus. The sequence continues at coordinate 367,700 of JAPKLW010000678.1, forward strand.
AGACCAACATCATAAGCTGCGGTAAGATCCGGCTTAAAAAGTCCGAACGAGCGCTCCGAGGAAGGCCCGGGTTTCAAGTCCTCATCATAAAGAGCAAAGATGTAGGTATCAACAGATTTTCCGGGCATCAGCGGCGTCCCGACCTTCGACCGGAGGTGGTTGATCAGGTTGCCGTTGTAGGCTTTAGCATTCTCCAAAGTGGTGCCAACTTCATTGGGATCCCCTTTATAAGGCCAACCTGTCTCAGCAACCACAATCTCAACATCTTTAAATCCGGAGCCTTTCAAGGCAGAGTGAATAGCATCAACCTAGGATCATACAATGAGCAAAAGTCATCTCACTAAAACCAAACTCATGCAATATTTTCAATGTGTTTGCAAATTCAAGCTGCATAGGAGTCTTGAGATAACATATGAGCTAACTAAGTGTGTATGCATTTATTGCAAGAGCAAAAACAAACTCATAAATATGCATCAAAGTTAGGTAAAAACATCCATATCTAGTCAATGAAACACAAATATTTGCATTGTGAATTATATTGCAAAGAAATTTACCTGTGCATCCCACATGTTCATGTACTTGATGCCGGTGTTTGCATCTAGGCGTCCAGCATTGGGTTGGAACAAGCAGAAAGCCTTCGTTTCGGGCCTAGGATCATCGCGGTATGCAAAGAAGGGGTACGGGTTGATCATCAAGGGCGAGCCATTTGCGCTGAGGAATTGCAGCACTGCTTTCATGGTGTCACCGTATCCAAAAGCCCCGGAAGATGGTGGCTCCGACTGACTCAACACTGCCATGGAATGTACTGTAGAGACCTTGACCTTTCCACCCAATGATGCTGCCATTTGTTTCACATTGTTGAGATCACCAAACGTTAAGCATATATTCTTATCCATCACTCTCTTTGGAAGAAATTCTTCAATAAAGGTTGCAGAGAATCTTACGCCACCAAAGTTAAGGGTATCTATTCCTTTTCAAATCTATGGACATGAATAAGGCATTGGTTTTTCTCAATGCATCAAGAAATCGCCACTCCTCCAACTAGATTATCCGAAAGGGCAAAATTGTAAACTTCCCTACCTAGGTGATTCGTACAAAAGCAATCACATTATGCTAGAAAATCACTTGAATAACTGTGTAAAATGTTGGGAATTCATTAAGGACTAAAATCGGAAGCAACAAGATTATACAGTAAACTAAAATACTGTTATGATCAAAGAAGAAAAATAGAAATTGTAGAAATAAAATACAGTAACCATTGTACCTGCAGCGAGGGCATTTTGGACATTTTGCATCGCCGGCACGAGCTGTGACGCGAGGTTCTGATCCGGCAACGTCACCACCTCGTTGCCAACGGTGACGACGATGATCTTGCTGGCCGGGTAGTAGACCAGCACATTCGAGTTCACCCAATTGCCCGCGAAATTCGGGTCGGCAGCGAGCGCGGGGATATCGCCGTTGGCGGCGCCGATCACTATGCCGATGCCGGTGTTCGCCAACGCCTTGATGATCGCCGGGTCGGCGCCGTACAGCCGCACCTTCTCGATGCTCGTCGACTGCAGGAGCTTCGCCGTGGCCTCCGGCGGCGGGAGATTGTCGGCTACCTGGCCGTAATTCACTCCGATGAAAGACTGCGAATCTTAGCAAAGAGAATACATTTTTTATATATATATATAAAAAAAATTGAAATTCAAAATGGGGGAAAAAGATACGATTTAAAAAGGTCAAGAAAAGTCTTCTCCTGATTGGTAAGAACAAAAGAAAGTGAGTTTCTCCATTCATAACGATTTACTATATAATAGAAAAATTATTACATTTAACTACAAGAAGAGTTTCTTCATTCTTGCAAGTGACTCGATTAAATTAAGGAAGGAAGTAGAAATAATGTAAGAAAACTGAAAGCAAGAAAGAAGCAAGATTGATAATCTAGGACATATGAATTGAGAGATGCAGACTCACTGGCAGAGTGAAATGAGAGCAGTAGAAAGCAGAAAACTGCAGCAGTAGAAGAGGAATATGATGCCATGGGTGCGGCTGATATGTGTGTGGTGAGTGTGTGTTTATGAGGAGAGACAATCCAAGAGAATTCTTGGATCATGAGAGAGAGAGAGAGAGAGAGAGAGAGAGAGAGAGAGAGAGAGGGTGTAATGAAATGAAGAGAGAGAATGGTGGGGGCAGGCACAGGCAGCATAAATGTTGGAGTGAGAAGGGGGTTTGAAAAGAAGCTGGTGCAATTCAGAAAGGAATTCGTGTTCATGTGAACACTTCTCATCCAACCAAATAATTAAATTGAAATTTGAATAACTAAATTTTTGAATTTTGTATTGTAAGCGAATAATATTTATTTTGCTCAAAAAAAAAATAAAAATAATATTTACTTCATCCCATATAAATTGTTCATATTTTCTTTTTCATTTTCTGTGATATTAATTCACTTCCTTAAAATAATAAATTTTTTATATTCATTAATAAAAAATACATTTTACTATCACTCACATACTTAAATTATTGCCTGATCAAATGTGAACAAATTTGACGGACAGAAGGAATAGTAGTTTTGTAGATAAAAGGGAGTAATAATTTATATTTGATGATGGCAGAGTAAAAGAAGAACATGATGACCTCATTTATTCTTCCAGGGAATATGTTTTCTATTGTGTTCAATGTAAAAGCATTATGTAGATAGGTCTATAAGATTTAGCAAGCTAATCTAAAAAAAGTAAATTTTACTCAAAACTAAAAGTGGTCGGTTTTGTAGCAGTTAGATTAATAATGCTTTTTTGAATAAAAAATGAATAGAAGCATAATGCAACTTTTGACGACTTAAAATTCTTCTTTTAAGTGGGTGAGCAACCTTAACAGTTAGCATATGGCATCGTTATAGTCATAGACCAATAAGATTAGGTCATGTTGCTAGCTTCAAGTTGAAATAGATATATATAGAGAGAGTAGATACAACATTTATTTATCACAACTAGGGTCATTAATTCGAATTTAAACAGAAATATTTGAGTAGGATAAAATTAAAATAGGGATTATGTAAAGTGAAATTTCCAAATTCTTATGTATGTGGAAAAAATTCTTAAGAAATAAAGTATTGTAGTCTAATAGACGAGAGAACACCCCCCCAAACTTTAATACTCCCCTATACGGCTTAATTGATTATTAATTTCACTGTACTCACACATATTAATTACTGTAATGGGACTAATAACCCAAAAAAGAGAAAGTATAATATTATAATTCAATTTTTAAAAAAGAAATATAAGAGAGAGAGAGAGAGAAAATCAATCTCAACACTGAAAGAAAGGGTGTGGAAAGAGAGATGAAAATCAATGAAAAGAAAGGGGGGCCACGAGCGACAGGGACCGCACTTCTACATATCTACTCTACTCTACTCTACAGTCAAATACAGCTTATATACATTCAACACCAATACGGACAATAATAATTGATAATCAAAATCAGAAAAGGTCAGCTGATCATCACGTGAACACGTGGAATGAGTTATGTTACTGTCCTTCACATCCAACTCCAAAATCGTACACTTAAATTCACAAAATAATATTATAATTGAAAGAATCGACAAATAAACCGATGAAAATTTTGAGGGAGAAAGACAACTCCAGATGCTAACTAGCTCCTTCAAAGAAACAAAGCTGTGTAAAACAAATATTGAAAAGGGGGATATGGAACTCAAAAAAGAATATTTGAATAACCTTTAAAACAGAAGCGCAGCTCCAACAATATCTGATGATCCATCCTTTTTAGCCACCAGAGTGGGAAACTGGAGTTGTCACAAACTGGCCGTCCTTGAAAACATGGACGTACTGTTGTGGCAAAGCATGCTCACCCTGCAACAAATTTGATTCATTCTATCTTAGTGGTGTGAGGATATTGTGTACATATTAGGATTTCTGAGTATTGTAAGAAACTGGGTTGTGCATACTTCAAAATCTGCTATGTTTGGATATAGGTCTTTTGTTTTTTTTTTACTAGTGCAGCTAAACAGAAGCGTCGAAACATACCCAATCACCATCTGGTTCAGAACCAGGTACCAATACGTTGATTTCACTAGACTTCGCCGTGGTAATGGAAGCACCCAGAGCCTCTTTGCTCAAGTACAACTGGCAACCTGCTGTATTGTCTACTGAAATTGTTGGAGCTGAACCCTACAAAAAGCACAGCAAATGATCACCGATTTCATTCAACTATTCTAATTCTGATACTTAGGTAGCTCGCTCATTTGTTATTCTTGGAATTCAGCCAGGCCATTAATAGCCATATGCGCGCCAGTTTCGATGTTCGTATGAATGATGCAACAAAAGGACAGGAAAAGTGGAACATCTTTGGCTTGTCTCTCGAAGTAAACATCTAAGTTAAGAGAATATTAGTGTTATAACCTGACATTGCACCTCCACACCACTGCAATTGACAATCTCACAAGCTGCCACAACATCCTAATTCCCAAATTTCAGGAAACAAAGTGAGTTTCACATTACAGCATAAGGCTTAAGGAGTTCTAGATAGCCAGCAGGTTCAAATAATTCCTTCACTAACCTTGAAGACGACCCCCATCTTAGTACAGTTGTCAATAGTAATGTTGTTAACTTTCCCTGCAAGTGTTACATGTTAGAGCTTTGATGACTTACTGCACAAGAAGTGAACTCAAAAGTACCTATGGCAGAAAGTATATAATAGACAAGATGTGTCTTTTCCATATTAAAAACAAATACAAATTATGATATACCTTGGACCTGAAGAACTGAATTTTTGCACCCAAACACATAGACTGATTGTTTTGCGTCACAATCATCAATTACTAGATTATTTCGCCCAATTTGATTCTCAACAACCCACCTGCATGCAGCATGAGCGTTAATTGTCAAAGCACTCAAAACCTGGAAAAATGTCTTAAATTTTACTCACTTACGACCCATTTGAAGCTCTAATTTTGGAGGTCCTGACTTTGAGAAAGAAGAGGAACCAGCACGACCTTCCTTCTGAGGAGCAGTAACAATGCCAGTTCTGTCCGCACGATTCTTGGTTTTCATATCAGCTGTGACTTTCTTCAAACCTTGTACAAAGAAACACACATGAATATGAAGATTAAAAAATAAGTACAAGTAAATTTTTGGAAACAGATAATTACCTGAAGTAACTAGCTTTCCAGAACCAATTTCAGCAAAAACAGCAGACATCCCTTCCTTTGGGCCTGATGAAGGTTGAGCAGCTTCAGAACTGAAAAGTGAAGCAGGTGGAGGTGGTGGAGGAGCAGGAGCAGGAGCCCGAGGTGTGGGAGCTTTTGCTGGGGCAGATGCTGCAACCTTCCCAGTGGCACTCCATATAGGGCCAAGAGGGTAATGAGTCTTCACGTAATCTCTCAAGCCAGGTAAATAGAGCTCTTTTAAAGCCTTTGCCCACTCAACATGGTTTGCATCTTTGTTTCTATACTCCACAAGAACCTGGAACAAAATAAAAGGAATCAAAACTTTCCTACTGACAATGTGGCATATCTTATCAGAAAAACAACGGAACTGCTGCTGCTTCAAGTGGGCATGAGAGGAAGATCACATTAAACAGTAGCAAATTAACCAGTGAACAAAAGTTGCTTTGCATTCAATAATATCTATCTTTCAAGGATGGTTGGTTCAGATTTCAGAAGTATGACCTTGTTACAATAAAACTCAGCCATCTGCCAGCTTTCTTCCACGTGTGCTATAGGCATACTCATACCTATAATGGGATAGCAACTTTAGCAACAGTGAGAAATTAGTCAACTGAACAATGAAATGAGCTATGCTGGTAAACTAATTTTCTTACCACAATCTTTTCCTGTATATGCAATCCAAGCCAAAGCAGCGAGACTATCACCACCAGTCTTCAAGTGGTGAGTAAAATCAGATCGTCTTCCCTCTGTCAATGCAGAAGCTCTGCTGAGCACCTCATTCAATGGCTTAAGGAATTCAATCAGCCCTGTCATATCAGGTTTCTGCACAGATCACAAACAGACTCGCACACTCAGAGAGAGAGAGATGCTAAATTACTAACATATAGTCTGAATACTTAAGCATCTACATCAGAACAATTAACCTTCTGAGCTTTTTCATGTTTTACTGATGTAAACATAAAGACTATCAAGTTTTCATCAAAATTACCCTCACGAAAATATAATGATGATTAAATACCAACATACGGTACAAAAACATGTATGATTGAAAAAGGCTATCATGTGTATCCTTCATAATGATAGATCTCTATACCGCATTGTCTTAAAAGATTACATAGCAGAATCTAAAGAATAAAGACTAAGGTGCATAGAGATAATAATTCACCCCTACTCTTATACTTGGTAGACCCACTAACATGCCTCATCAGATATAGCGTCAAAACAGAATCCGTTCAATTCAAGCACTAGGTTTACGAAATTCAACACAAAATTGTTAAGAAGCTTGCGAATTAAATAAAAGAGTATAATTTCACTTTTCGCGACTCCAAAATAGCTTCTCGAAGTTTTTTGTTTTTCTTTTTTTAAAGAACGTAAATCAAATGCGTCAATCAAAAGCTAACTACTCCAAAATCTCCGCGATAAATTAATTACTTCACAGGCAAACATCCAAAGCAATTAACTGAACGAAACCGATAGATTACAATTTACAGCTAACCTGAGTTTGCTTGATCTTAACAAGGAGCTCCTTCTCCACATTAAACGCTTCCGCGATAATCTTGGACACATCCAGAACCCGTCCTCCAATCTTCTCCCCGGCGCTCGTGAGTCTGCCAACATACTGTGAAATCAGATCATCAAACGCCACAATCGACGGATCCGTCGCCGCCGCATCGACGCCATCCTCCGGAAGAACCCCCGGCTGCCATCCTCCGACGGAAAGCGTCTCCAACCGCGCGACCGCGGCTTCCAACCTCTTCACCAAACTCTCTTCCATTGCAGTTCAACAGTTGGTCAATCCGAATTCTTCAATCAGTCAAGGCCATGTACAAGCAACCCACAAATATTCCTGTGTTTTGGAGGAGTTTTGATTCTTCTTTCGCCACAAAGATGAAAGGCTGAAGTCCAACCTGGAGTTGCTAAAATCCCACATAATTTTTCAGTTTTTTTTTTAAGTTTATTTATTTAATTTTTGCTTTCCTTTAAAGGGAGTGGAGGGATTGTGGGGTTTTAACGTGTACCCGATTACTGCTGTGGAACACCTGTTTTCAAAGGCGCATGGTAGCACGAATGTTTCGATTCTGCTAGAAAACGCACGTCTGGATTTTATGTAGGTGCTGCTAATTTTAACGTGTACCCGATTACTGCGTGGAACACCTGTTTTCAAAGGCGCATGGTAGCACGAATGTTTCGATTCTGCTAGAAAATGCACGTTTGGATTTATGTAGGAGCTGATAATTTTTAATGTCCTTTTTAATTATGTCTCGCAATAATCCAACATAATTCAATTTAAAATAAAATATTAATTTCTCTATTATTCAATTTCTACGTATGAATTCAGCTTAAAATTTATTTTATTTTCATATTTATACTTCAATATATATTATTTATAATATTTTTATTGAATTGTTAATTATCTATTTGTATATAAATATATAATTATAATAAATTATTATATGGACTTAAAAAGTTGATATTTGACTTGATAATAAAATCCAAACTATAAAAGTTGAAATATAAATTAAATACAAACACAACGAGTTATAAATACAATAACAAACTACTAACGTGCTACTACAAAAGAATTTAAAATTACATATTTAATTATGAATTTTAAATTTTTTCCATATATGTTCAGTCAAGTTATTTTTAAGGGTCTGGCGAGCTTGAAATTACAAGAAACATTTTATGAAATGGGAAAAAGAAATTATCATACAAATACTTTTATAGAAGAAAGAGAAGATGTAATAAATAAGGTTTGTTTTTGCATATAATATATATGGACAAATTGTGTTTGTTTTACAAAATTATGTGACCTTTCATTTATATATAGAGTCATGTGACATTTCATGTATATTGATGATTGTCAGTTGTGAGAAATAGTTATGTTATGTTTGTGTAGGGGATAGAAATAATAAGGCTCACTCCCTATTTCATTTACATACAAAATGCATGTGATGTTTTTTTTTTCCTTTTACTTTGCATAAGCAATTCATATATTGTTTTTAAAGTCGGTACAAAATGCATGCGATGATTTTCATAATTGTTTTGCACTATTAAGTCATTTATTGCGATACAGAATGCATGTGATATTTTTTTTATATACAAAATCTTATAACTTCTCATTAAATTACATCGAAATACATAGAGATATATAAAATACTAAAGTTAAAAAGATAAAAAAGGACAAAAACATGGAAATTACATGAAAAATATAAGTTTAATTTGGTTGTAAATAAAAATGTATGAATATTGAGTTCACTTTATATATTTATCTAAAAAAATTAGAACATCCAATCAAATGCATTCGAGTGTCAACATGAAATTGAATGCCCTATAGATGTATCAGCTGAGCGTGTCATAACACTATCTATTATTTTTAAATCACAAACTTCTTCATCTTATTTGTGACACTTGGATGAGTGACATTACTAGCTAGAGATAATATTATAAAACATATCACAAATTTTATTATCTTTATCAAATATAGTGAATTGTACCCGGGTCACACCCAAATTGCACCCCGGTGGCGCACACACAATGCACACTCGCACGCGCATTAGTCGCACTCACGCTTACACTGGCGCATGAGTCGTGCTTGTATCGCCCTGATTGTGCCCACTTGTCTAGGGTTGGATATAATTTATTAAATATAATATTTATAAATTTATAAAATATTTTAATTGACATTCAACTGAAATTCTTTTAAAAATTTGTACAAACGACCATCTGTCATAAAAATGGTCATTTTAAATTTTAATTTGCACTTTTTGTGACTACTCACATTGTGCGAAATATATGAATATGAATATTTTTAATATTTTGTTGTCAAGTCAAATTGGTTGTACTGACTTTTGACATATTGTCATGAATGATTTCAAGTTCAATCTCATTCATAACTTTCGATTTGTGTGAAAAAAAAAAAAACTAAAGTTACGATAAATAGCAAATTACATTACAAATATTCAGCTGGTGACTCTCATTAGTCTAATTATAATATGGCTACTATTCAATGAATACTAAAATAAGATTGTCTCTAGTTCAGAATGTGAATGGTTTATATATTTTGTGTCCAATAAATTATGTATCGAGTTAATGTATTATATCTTAATAAAAATTATAATTTAATTATCAATTTAGGATTTCAAATATTACAAAAATTCTCAATCCATAACTTCAATATTCAATCACGATGTCTTGGATTGAGAATTGTACAATCTTTTGAGTTCTGAATTAATAATTAATCTTCTGGGTTCTTAATCAATAGTTAAATTATCTTTTAGGTCTTGAATCCATACCTCTCCTAATTAAAAACTATGGAATTGATACAGGATAACTCCTTATTTAAATTGTGTATCAATTTTGGAAAGAAAAAAAAAGTACTCTATCAAAAATATATATAGATCAAAAATTCAAAACGTTGATGAAGGACATGAATGCGCAGTATATATACAATATCCCTACCAAGGGAAGTTTTATCAAGCAAATACATGTATCACAACTATATATGTATGTACATTCACATTCACCTTTAAATAAAAATCCCATTTTTACCCCCCAAAAAATGTTCTATAGTTTTATGATGGGAAAGTTACACTGTATGTATCATTCTCTAGAGTCGAAGATTCTGCATAAAGATCTCAGTCTTGTCCCCGACCAAATCAGTATCTACAAAAACATCCCAACGAATTTGGCTTTGGCAATCTTGATAGTGTTGAATATCAAAATTCATAACAATGTGCAGCAGAAACTAATGCACTAGAAAAAAAAAACATACCTTTTTTATGCATTGTTAGAATGATCTATCTCCCCCTAGACGTTTCTTCTTCACCACCACCATTCACCACTTCCTTCCGTGCGAGTCGATGTCCGTCGTTGACGGTGGCTTGGAGATGCAGAGGAACAAATCGAGGTCCCTGCATTTCTTCATAGATATTACATTCATTGTAGGAAAGCACAGTTGGTGTGAATGCAGTGATACTCACAGCACGGTAAGAAAATTCATCTGCCTCGAGCAGGTGCACAATTTGCCCCATCTTAGGCCGTTTGTTGGCATCTACATCTATGCAGCGTAGGCAAATGAGTAGTACTCTCTTTAAAGCTCTTGACGGAGGTGGAACTCCGATCAGGGAGTCGACCAACTCTTCGCCTCGATGACTTGCTATCATCCCTTTGAACCAGTCAACCAAGTTCATCTAAAATTCGAATAGAAAATAAAGCATTAGACAGAAATATTTGAGCAGGAGGATCTGTAGATGACAGAGAACTGGGGCTTACCTCTCCGGGTGGTCTCGAGTAGTCCACGGGGCTCCTGCCAGTAACTATTTCCATGAGGAGGACTCCAAAGCTGTAGACATCGTTGCTTTCGTTAAGCATGCCAGTGCTGGCATAGTCAGGGGAGACATATCTGTGATAGTTAGGGAAAACATGTGTGAGGCCAGAAGAAGATTGTTACTACTTTGTTGTAACTGATGAGTTTCAGAAGAAAACAAACAAACCCGAATGTTCCCATCACGCGTGTAGTGACATGACTTTCCTCAGATCCCAATAATTTGGCCAGTCCAAAATCTGATACTTTTGCATTCCATTTCCTGTCCAGAAGAATGTTGCTTGATTTCACGTCGCGATGAACAACCTTGGGCTCCAGTCCTTCATGCAAGTATGCCAGTCTGAAGAAATTTACAGATTGAGAAATTAGTTAGTAGGAGAGAGAGGCACAAAGATGAGTATAGTAGTGGTGATGCCTCTCACCCTCTGGCTGCTCCAATTGCGATTTTCATCCTGATCTCCCAAGTTAGAGGGCTGACAGAGCCTACATCACCATGTAACCACTGCTCCAAATTGCCATTATCAATGTACTCGTAAACGAGTAATCTGGAAGAAGAATCGAAACAACATATTTGAGAAAAAACGCGCTTCATCTACATTAAAAAGGGTAACGAGTGGCTTACAGACGAACCTTTCTGTGCCTTCCGCGCAGTAACCTATCAGACCCACTAGGTTCTTGTGTCTTACTTTCCCAATGGCTTCAACTTCCACCTTAAACTCCTGCTCTGCCTGACCCCTGCTGAAGAAAAGGAAAGCCACCTTCAAGTTGATAACTTGGGTAAATACTGAAGAAGAAGTTTGGTGCTTAGGCCTTAGATATGACTTTCAGACAGGAGGTTTAGAAAGGGAATGTGATGTCCACATGCATTTTTAAGTATAAGAAACAGCACAAAGCTATAAATTTTACAGAATCAAAATCTGACAAAAAAAGGAATCATAACTAATCCTTTATTTTGAAATTCTTAAGCATGTTTGAGTTATTACTAATTCTACCTTTTCTAGTGATTTGAACTAGCAAACATCATTTTCTGAATCAACTTAAATTACATCTTATGCAGCAACAAATCCAAATAAGACCAACTTAAACCAGAACAGGATGGAAGCAAACAGTCAAGAGTGTAGAGATTCGTCTGCTGAAATAAAGCAACTAATCATGAAGAAACAAGATAAAGGAAAACCGTGCATGCTTCATTGAGAAAAGGGGCACAAAAACAAAGTTAATAACCATTATTAGAGGAATAAATTTAACAAAAGAATGATAATTGATGTCAAAAGCTGGCCCCATTTAAGATAGATAGGAATTAAATAAACGAAAGATACTGATTACTTTGTTTTTTTTGGTAATCCCTAGTCAAAATAGACAAAAGATTTAGTTCCCCACGCACTCATCTTCATAAAATTCATATCTGCAAGCATTGATTTCCACTTTTTCTACCAAAGAATCGCGACCAAACAGACATTCTCTTCCGAATCCGACAAACATCATAGCAATAATTAGAAGGGAAATGCTTCGATTAATGTATATATTACCTATTAAGACAAAAATCACCAAAAAGACCCACAAGAATTATTAAGAACTATTTTTTCTCAAAATGAATATACGAAAAAATCAAGAATTCCTGCAAGTTAAACGCTGGTTTTTGCAGAATTTAATGCAATCCAACACGTTTTCTAAAACAAAAATGTAACCTTAGGAGGAAGTAAATAAAAGTAGTCAAAGGTTTAAATGAAGTAGAGTTATTGCGTCGGCGGAGTTTTACCCCTTGTTCGATAGATACTTCACGGCAACGACGGATCCATCGTGCAAAACCCCGCGGTAAACGACGCCGTATCCTCCCTCTCCGATCACATTCTCGTCCGAGAACCGATTCGTCGCCGCCTGAAGCTCCCGGAATCCGTACCACTTCCCCCACCCGAAGTTCCCCAAACCGTCGGTGGACGCCGACGACTCGCTCCGAGTCGTGCTCGACTCGTTGCTCACCGAGCTCACCTTCTTGCTCTCGGGCTCAATCTCCACCCGCCTCACCGCGCTCTCATCGATGAACACTTTCTTCTCGCCGCCATTCAAAATTCCAGCGACGCCGCGCTCATCCGATTCCTTAACCATGGGAAGGAATCCGGCGCCGCGTTTGGCGCGTCTTTTGTGGAGAAAGACTAGTAGTAGAAAGAAACCGGCCAGCACGAGCGCGACGGTTACGATTATGACCACGTAGAGCTTCTGGCTGAGAATCGGAGTTCTGGCGGTTAACACATTCCCGGTGGCGGAGCCTCCGGCAGCCGGCATGGTTTAACGATTGCGCCGACGACGTGTGGAAAATCCAAAATTGGCGTTAGTGCATGCTATAGTGCGATTGAATAGGGATTGTGAAATGGAAAATTGAGGTACGAACTACGAAGCCTAGGAGCATAACAATATGTTGATGGGGAGTGGTCGCACTGATTCAACCTCAACGGATACGATGAAAATGAGAGGAAGAGTTGATGATGGTGACGAAAATTTGGGGTGTGAGAGAGAGAGAGAGAGAGAGAGAGAGAGAGCTGTGGAGGGAAGAAAGTCGAGAGGAGCGTGGTCACACCTGCTGCCGACCGTTATATTTGATGCCCCACCAAATTTTTTATTTATTTATTTATGTCATAATCTATGTCTGTGTCTAGGCAAAGGGATAATAAAATTAAGAATTGTCTCAAATCTCAATCGACGACTAATTATAGCTTGAATGGAATTGCTTTTATTAATATAAATCCATATTAAATGGGGGATAAAATGGGGGAATTTTACAAATTGAAACGTAAATTGAGTTAATTGATCCTTACCCGATCCATTTGTTTGGTTACTGTGTAGTGTGTATTCATGTCCCAGAGAGAAATGGATTTTTTTTTTAAAAAAATATAAGAGTCTATATGAAACTATGATTCCATTACAAATAATATAATACTAATATCGAAATTAGGGATTAATATTCGGTTATTCGGTTTGATTTCATTTTATAAATTCATGGAGTTTACATTGGAGGTAATCGAACGGAACTGAATAACTGAAAATTGAAATTAACCAAACTGGAATTTTTATTCAGTTTCGATTATTTTGGTTATAACTGAATTTTAATATAATTTCTTATTCAATTTAATATATGTTAAAAACACATTTATATATCAATATAAATTCAGTTATAACCAAAACAGTAGAAACATATAAATATATATATATAGGGGAGTGATCATATGAGAACCAGCTTTACCATGTGAAAATAAGAACAAATCTCGACCATCCAAAACATGATATCAACAGCTCAGATTTAATTTCGTCCGTGTTTCATTATTGTTCGTATTAGTCTGCATTATTGTAAAATGAGGGATAATTTTGTACTTACATCAATTCAAATCTTTTTATAATCTAAATTATATCTCGCGATCTTTGTTTCCTTTGCGATTTGTGATTTGTCATCTCCATTCCTTCTGCGATTATATAATTGTGAATTCTCGTTCGTTATTGTCTGCGATTGTCTGCGATTTGTGATTTGTCATCGTTTTTGTTCGTCATCGTCTGCGTTCATCGTCTGTGTTTATCGTCTGCGTTCATCGTCTG